>VZTI01004793.1:134833-478688 GCA_013397865.1 Struthidea cinerea
TTTAGGTAAAGGTTTTTTTTTTTTTTTTTTTTTTTTTTTTGGTGAATGACTCACTAGAAGTGGAGGCTGGCTGTAACAAAAATACATATGGTTCCCATGGCTCATTCAGGCAAAAGTGTGAATTAATTTTACTAAAAATGTTGTTTGGAACTATACTGTACTTCTAAACAACAATTCTGTGAAATCCATTTTGCTGTCATGTGTAGGCAAAGCAGACAAGAGCAACTTCTGCTATGCTAGATGACAGAATAACCTTTCCCCTGAATTAGTTTCAGAAAGCTGGCATGAGCTTTATTGCCTAACATTCCTCTCACATTTAAGTTTTAAACCCTTGAAATTCTTTATGTCTCTTTGGTAACTGAATAGCCAGAGCAGACTGAGTGAGTGATCGTGTGGCACATACAGGACACCCAAGGGATCAGACCCAGCCTGTAAGGCTGTAGGAAGGGCAGGTCCTGCCTGACCAACCTGATCTCCTTTTATGACCAGATGACCTGCCTAGGTGGTGAGGGGAGGCTGTGGATGTTGTTTACCTTGACTTTAGCACAGCCTTTGACACCTTCTCCCACGGCATTCTCCTGGGAAAGCTGGCAGCCCACAACTTGGGCAGGTGCACTCGTTGCTGGGTTCAGAACTGGCTGGATGGCCGGGCCTGGACAGTGCTGGTGAATGGTGCCACATCCAGCTGGCAGCCAGACACCAGTGCTGTCCCCCAGGGATCAGTGTTGGGGACAGTTCTGTTTAATATCTTTATTGATGATCTGGATGATGGAATTGAGTCTGCCGTTAGCAAACTCACGGATGACACCATGCTGGGTCAGTGTTGATCAGCTGGAGGGCAGGAAGGCCCTGCAGAGGGACCTGGACAGGCTGGATCGATGGGCCAAGGCCAATGGCATGAGGTTCAACAAGACCAAAGTGCTGGGTCCTGTACTTTGGCCACAATAACCCCCTGCAGTGCTACAGGCCGGGGGCAGAGTGACTGGGAAGTGGAAAAGGATCTGAGGGTGCTGGTCAACAGTGACTGAACATGAGTCAGCACGGGCCCAGGTGGCCAAGAAGGCCAATGGCATCTTGGTGCCTATCAGAAATAGCGTGGCCAGCAGGACCAGGACAGCGGTTCTTCCCCTGTACCTCGAGTCCTGTGTCCACTTCTGGGCCCCTTAATTCAGGAACATGGAGGTGCTGGAGCAGGTCTAGAGAAGGGCAACAAAGCTCCCGAAGGGTCTGGAGTGCATGACTTATGAGGAGTGGCTCAGGGAGCTGCAGTTGTGTAGCCTGGAGAAAAGGAGTCTCGGGGGTGACCTTAATGCTCTCGGCAACTCCCTGAAAGGAGGTTGTAGCCAGCTGAGTGTCAGTCTCTTCTCCCAGGCAACCACTGACAGAACAAAAGGACACAGTCTTAAGATGCACATGGGGAGGTTCAGGTTGGACATCGGGAGGAATTTCTTCACAGAAGGGGTGATTGGGCATAGGAATGGGCTGCCGAGGGAGGCAGTGGAATCACCGTCTCCGCAGGTGTTTAAGACTGGATGTGGCACTCCGTGCCAGGGTCTGGTTGACAAGGTGGTGTTTGGTCATAGATCTCAGAGGTCTTTTACAACCTAATTGATTCTGTGATTCTGTTAATACAGCATTCATAAAAACTGAGAAAGTTTGTGTTTCCCAGTATGTAAATTCTGTATGTTCAAGGTTTGTTTCTGTAACTGCAGCACTTAGCATATTGCTAAAATGGGCAATCTTTTTCATGATTTGTCAATCTTTTCATCCTGATTTTTAAGGAAAAGAAATGTCTATCGATTATGTGATGCTGAAGTCTCCCTTTATGAGAAGTATTTGCTGCTTTCTGTCTACCTTTTGTATTTAAAATGGCTATTTTTTAAAACAAAAGTAGAAAATGGTATTGATAATGTTCTGCAGTGAACTGTCCCTTTCATGTGGTAATCCAAAGATATTTTACAAATGTAGACATGTTGCACCTTTCAGCTGTAAGAAGGTATTGTTTTACAGAAGAGGAGAATGAAACAGGATGCTTCCACCACTGGAACCCCCCCATTTTTCACTCTAAAGAGAGATAAATCTTCTAACCTGTTGTTTATTCATGTCATCCATTTCATGGGAGAATAAAGTTGCTAAGTGCTAAAAACAGTTCAGTTGGTCACAATGGTAGGTGCACATACATTTCACAAATCATTCAGCACTCCCCATTTCTTAGACTTTAATAACAGTACATTTTATTTGAGTAGCTAAAAGTGATACTGAACGAAAAGTTGAAAATGTTAATTTTCTTTCTGATCAATTACTTATATGTGTGTATGCATGGATTGGAACATAGCTAATGGCATGTAATGGCCAATACTCTTCCTTGGACTCTTAAGGATGAAAATCAGGTGACACTTTGTCTCACTCTTATGATGGCATCTCACTAAAGCATTTTCAGAAAAATATTTTGGAGTGGAGGAATTGATTGCATAATTACATATTGTGAAATGCTGTCGAGAATTGCCTAAATTTAGTTATACAGACATGGATAAAATTGGAAAAGTGAGATAAGTAAGAAGAGTTGCTTATCTGGGTCATTAGCAGTAATGAAGTAACTGAAAGCAAATGCGCTCATGCTTTAGAGAGTCAATTTTTCTGGCAATCATTGTCCTCACTTAAACCCTTGAGTGCTACTAACCTTTCTGGATGTGTATATATTTGAAGTGTGAATGTTTTAAAGTGACATTTATGCCAGATAGAACAGGGGCATTATAAAAGAATTTGGGTTTTTCATCTGTGTAGTAGCATGCACAAAATACTTGTCTGGGAAGGATGCTGGGACAATTCAATAAATTCTGCCAGCTGGATACTCTGTGATGCAGTTATAGAAACAAGGAGATGAGCGTGGAATTTCATGATTAACCATTGAGACCATAGTCCTCAGTGGAACTTTTTTCCAGCTCCAGTGACCCTGAGCAGGTACTAACTTAGGAGTAGGTAAGAGGAAATGCCTTTTGTTTTACTGCAGACTCAAACTAAATGACTGAAATCTTGCCTGTTGATCACACCTCTAAATGTAAGCAAAGAAGAAACGAGGCATATTGTTTTATGAGCCCTGCTGCATTTCCTGTCCTGACCACAGCTGGTGACCAGCTATTATTGTGTGGATCAGACAAACCTGTTGTTTGACCTTGCACTTGCACAAGGCAAAGTGTCTGACCAAAGCACATTTCAAAATAATGACTTCCTTGAAGCAGTAGAACCAGCAACCTGTTCAGCATGAAACTGGGTCCTGGGGTGACTTTATGATCAGGGGGGCCAGGCCGGCTTTCCCCGCAGCGCAGCCGAAGTTCATCTGAAGCCACCGCCTGGCGGAGATCATGTGACCAACAGCAAGAGGCGAATTCCAGCTGCAAGGCCTGGGTGAGAGTAACTCTTTTAGTGCTGTAAGATTCCTCAGAACAGATGAAGCCTGCAGGCATCAATCCTCTCCCACGTCAGAGGAGAACGAAAGGTGAAGGCATGTGAAGAAAACACCATAGAGACACCAAAGTCAGTGAAGAAGAGCTGAAGCCCAGAGAGAGGAGAAAGAGGAGATGCTTCAAACCTAGAAGATGAAATTCTGTTGTAAAGCTATGGTGGTGGACTATGATACATCAGAGTACCCATTGTAATTTCATGAAAGCATGGGCGGTGAAGCATTCAAACCGCAACCATGAGCAAAAGTACCTGTGCTGAAATAAGCAAATGTTGAAGGAGCTGTGATTTGATGAGAAGCTTGAACAGAGAGAGATGAAAGTGATGAAGACCCTTGCTCCCAGGGAAGAAGAAGATGAGATGAAGATGATCCCAGAGATAGATGAAGAGAACCTTTGCTTCTGAACAGCTCATCCTTAAATGGTACCCCTTTAGCTAAAGATTGAACCCTCGAAAGCAGTTGTGGGGAAAGCTGTACGTCGAGGGAAGGGACTTTCACATGTGACNCCTCGAAAGCAGTTGTGGGGAAAGCTGTACGTCGAGGGAAGGGACTTTCACATACGAGCAGAGAACCAACCTGGGTGGCTGTCTTGCTGTGACATTGAAGCCATGAGAGAACTGCTTCTTGTAGAGATGTCTCCATAGCATGAACAAGAGAGACTCCTCTCCCTAAGTGAACTGAAAAAGAAATTATTATAGAGGTGGTAAACTGACTGAAAAAATCTCCAGGGTTGTCTTTTTACATTGTCAGGGGGAGAAGGGAGAAAGGTGGGGGGAAGAGAAGTGTTCTGAAGGTTTAGTCTGACTTCTTTCTTTCTTTTAGTTCTGTTAATAAACTTCTTTATATTCTTTAAAGTTGTGCCTGCTTTGCTTTCTCGTAATTCTTATTTCACAGAAGGAAAATAAGTAAGTAATGGATATTTCGAACTAAACCACTACACTAAGTTAAAAAACAACATTTCCTTGAATAATTTTGCATGTTTTCCTTTCCGTTTTGAGAGTTGGAAATTGATATGCTACAGCAGGCCTGTGATATGCCAATATGAAATTCACCATATAGATGTAGTCTGAGGGTAGTTTGCAGATCACCAGAACCTAGTGTAAAATGACAATGAAGAGCAATTTCTTACTTCTTAACTGCTGTGAACAAACATATTTTCAGTAACCTATGGAAGCCTTAGAGGGACTGAAGCATTTTATTTTTCTGTCTAGAAGACTTCTTGCAGTTTTCTAAATGTTACCAAAAAGTTCATTCCTTGGTTCTTTTGTTGCTCCTTTACAGAAATTGATTAAAATATTATTTTAAAATATTGAAAAGGGAGCTGCCACACTTTCTAATTACCCCTGCAAGCAATTTAAAGTTAATGGGTTCTGTGTGATCCTTCTTAGATTTCCAGCTAATTAAATGTGAAAAACAGTGTTGTGACTACAGCCAGTGAATGTACATGCCATAACGTACGGCTTTGGAAATGCTCTGACAGTGCATTTAGTTTGGTTCATTGACAAGAAAAAACAAAAATTTCTGAATGTATACTCAATCTGCAATTTTTTCAAAGGAATGGGGACAGAAGAGAGCAAATTTTTAAAAGGTTCTGCAACACAGCTTCACAAAAAATAGGTCAGATGTCTGCTCCTTGAATTCTGTCTCACTCCATAAGTCGAAAGTACTTTGGATTCAATGTTCTGTTTATGGTGAATCTGGCAAGCTGTAGTGGGACTGCTGGAAAAAAGACCAACGGAGAATGTGAAGACAATTTACCATTCATAAAACTATTTGATATAGGATAGTGTTTCAGGACCCTGTAAATCTTTCCTGAAATGCACCTTGAACTTTTATTTCTTGCCTATAGAGTGTTATAGGAGTACAAGATCCTGTACATTTTGCTGAGGGCACAGTCAGACTGACAAGATGTTGTTTTGCAAATCATGCTGATGAAGAAATACTCCATTATTTCCTGGTAACAGTTGAAATGCCTCCCTCATTTGTTTGTTGTTCCTCATCATAGGTCATACTCTTCATTTGTCATAAAGGTCTTTAATGCTTTTAAATATAGTGCATGTGCTAAGCTCATCTAAGAAAAGCAATTAATGCCTATGTTCTGCAATTAATGAAAACAGACAAAAATATTTGTATTTGTTGATGCCTTGTACTGTTTGCACTATGTCACTCAAACAAAGCAGGCATGACTCAGATATTAGGTTTAGCATTAAGACTGAAGATGGTGTGAGCAGTAAGTTTAGTACAATGCATATTTTACACATCTTCTATTGCCATCTAACAGTTAGCTTGCCAACTAAGACCCATGAGGACTACTTAAATTTTACCAAAGAAAGGGGAATTCTTTCAGGGTAATACTCTGGTATAATCAGAAGGAGAGGCATGCAAAACCAGAGATACATGCAGTGAGGGGTTCATGGTTATTTTGTGGGGTTTAGGACAATTCTTCTATTGGTCTGCAAAATACTGAATCTAGGAAGGAAATTGTATATGCATATTCATGGGTGCCAGCTTCGAGCTATATGCAATCATTATTATTCCACAATGCAAATATTTCTACTTTTTGGAGTAATTTCTGAACATCTGAACATGAACTTCTGAATAGCTTTTGTGTAGTTCTACTAGAAGTGAGGATTCGGAGATGCAAATTACTTAAACTGATGAACAGCATTTTTTGGTTTTTTTTATTTCTTTGTCCTGAAGTGTCTTGTGCATCTTGCTAGAGATGCATAGTTGAAATCCTTCACTGCCACTTTGATTTCTTTTTTTTCCTTTTTTTCAGCTGTTTAGTGGGCATACAGATGCAACTGTCTTCTTTCATTTGGCAGCCATTAGATCATATGCAGTGTGGTCCCATCAGCTTTATTGCCTCTTTGGTCCAGATTAAACATAGAAGGATAATATTGATGGAAGAAGTGAATAGCAATTTCTGCACCCCACCTCCCTTGATTAATTATGTGATAAGCTGTAGTAAGAAGTCTGAAGACCATTCTTAGTTGAAGCCTCTTATGTTAAAAAGCAGGTTGTATCATTTGATGCTTAGAGCACTGAAGCCTTGCTCAGTTTAGCTCTTTAGATAAACCAACACTAATTTTGCCAGACTGCTGTTCACGTTTTCGCAACTTCAGTCACTTTTGCAAAGCAAAATCAAAACTCTCATAGTGTGCAAAGCAAAATGTCATATTACAAGGTAGTAGCTGGGTCTATTTCAATTCACAAAGCAAATCTTTTGTTCTTTTTGGTTAGAAGCCTAAGGAGAATATTACAGTATTCAAGACCAAACAGCAGGATAACCCAAGCAAATACTAACCTCTCTCCTCTTGAGTAATGAGCAAAAGTAATCTTTGCAGTCTTGTTCAGCAGTTTGTATTTGTATTATCTAAAACATTAAAACTATTCTTGCAATGTAGTTCTGATACAGGTCCAGAATTTCTTGGATCATAGGACATACTTTGATTCTGGAAGTTCAGTAGTAGAGTTATGATGATACTAATTTTTTTCTAAGATTATTTTTGTGTGCAGCTTCAATTTTTTTAGTTTAAAAAGTGAAATAGAAAAGCTCTTGCTGAAGAACTGCATCTGAATTATAAAGATACGTAGTGGAAAATGCGTCCTTGAGTCTGTGGGTTCCTGAACTTTGTTTCCCTATGACATGGTTCTTTTAAGGTCTCAGTCTCCGGTGTTGTTCTAACATGTAATCTGCTTGTCTTTTATATAAAACCGAGCCCATGCACCCATCATTCCATTGTGCCTGAGTTCGAAATGTGCAATATGCTGTGCTTGACATGATCTTAGGTAAGCAATTTTTTCTGGAGTGTACCTGTTGGTGTTTCTTTCTTTTAGGTTCCTACGTTCTTGTTTCTTTGCTTTAAAGTTCTTTGATATGTTGTAAAATAAGTACTATAAAATGCAATGTACCAGCTAATGAAAACTGAAATCTTTTGAAGATACCAGTCAGGCTGATTTTCCTCAGTGTTAGAGCACTCTTGCTACTGCTTCAGTCCACCCAAGGCTTTTAGACAACTCCTTCCATTTTGGTTGTTACCTGTATCAAGCTTGTAACTGCTCCCCACATTTAAGGGTAACACTGCTCAGTTCAATCTGAATCATGGTAGGGATTAATGAGATTTGAGAATATTTGAGTATAAATTAAATGCACCAAAGAATAATGTATATTTAATGCCCTCAATGAGAAATATAAAGCTGCCCTTACTGATGTCAGGAATACATAATTTTAACATAATACATGAAATTTAACAATAATTAAAGCATCTCATTTCGTCAGTCTTTTATCAGTTATAGAACCCAGGAATATATCCGCTAGCTTTCAGTGATGTGTTCTTCTAAGCACTGTTTCCTGTATTTTATGTAACTTCTTAAAAGAAAACCCCTCTGACAGTTCTGAATTAAGATTTCTGAGACTAATTGTACCTTCTTCAAATCTTACTCTGAATTATGTAGCCTATAAAGAGAAAATAAGTTATTCTCTTGCATGGAGTCTGCATTGACAGTACTTAAATTGGCCACATTGAAACTCTTGCTATATTGAAAATACTCTAAGACCTATGCCCTGCCGTCTCATGATTTGTAGGATACCAGGAAGAGTTTTTTTAAGTAGGTTCCCTTTTCATGGACTTCAGTGAAAATTTGAAACTGTGGCCTAGTGTAGGTTGAAAAACAAAAAAGAAAGCACAAGCTTTTTCTGTATTTAATAATTCCCTAACATACAAAACATGATCCATGGTAGAAGAGGCTTGGTTTGTGCCTTCTTCATGGATGGGATGGCACTGGATATCACCACTGCTTCTGAACACTGAAGTTCAGAAAGTCAGTCTTTTACTTGCCTTTGTGCAATGTCACATTAAATAAGTCTTGCCATTGGGCATTGCAGAGGTTATTTCAGCTACTATGATGTTGTGCTTTGATGGTTCAAATGTGAGATACTCTTATCTTTATTGCTTCAATGAGATTGTTCCAGATGAAAGTCATGTGAATATCATGGTCTGTCTCATGTGAGACCTCAAAGCAGAGACTTTTGATGAGCAGAGACATTATAGTTCGAGCATTAAAATGTCTTGGTCTTAATGATTATTTAGAGCAGCTGGAAGAGTATGCAAAAAGAAAAAAAAGGGGGGAAAAAAGCAAGGAAAATTAACTTGGTTTATAAGTTTAGAAAAACTACAGGTTTATTCTAGTAGCTGGTTTGCTAGCAAATGTGTACTAATAGGGTAGTGATCAACCGTCTTCTGGGAAACCACATATTAGATGCTATGTTTCATATCAGGATTGTCAATATGTGGTCTGTTAACAGGAAGTAAGTGTCTTATTTATATGGTCATATTTGTATTTATAAACACTTGTACTGCCAATCAGGTAATAGCACAGCAGAGAGATTTTATGCTCTTTCTGTAGCAAACAGGCTGAATTTAAGCCAGTGAAAATTTACTGTAACACTCACAGACAAGTTATGAACTAAGAACTATTGACCTGCTTTATTCTATGAGTAATTATACATAAGACTGTGTTAGAGAAAATGATCATTGTATGGGGAATGCTTTTAAAATAGACATCAAGTTGTATATAAATCATTGAGAGCTAATGGAGAGTCTATAAGAAGCAGCATGTTTAACATGTAATGATATTCATTATGTGTCGTGAATGAAGAGGGAAGGTCATATCTTAGCTACATATTTCATGCTTACATTCAAGACAATTTACTGTTTGGAGAATGAAGCCATTAGAATATATCTGATTCATTATAGTCCACTCCTATCCCTTAAGAAATATCCTCTGTGTGTACATTCTGTAGAGAAATAGTTTCTATTAGAGTTAACCCTTTAAATTACTAGATTTCTATATTTGCTGTCTGGTTTGGACACTATAACAATCCACATATTCTTGCTGTTCATGCTGGGCTGAATTTTTATTTGTACTCAAACAGTTGATTGCAAGTAACAAATGCCAAAAGCATTTTGTATGATTTCAGGTTTCTGCCAACAGAGGCTGGCCTTGTTTAGTTCTCTGGAAATGGCTGCAGGGTATAATTGAATGTTTGCAGACAGTTGAGTCAGAGTGCTGGAAAACAGTCTAAGAAAAGTACAGAACACTGGAAAGCGAAGTCTTTCCTACAGGATTACACTAGCAATCCTATTCACCTTTTTTCCAGCATATCATTGGCAAGATAGATTTTTTGCCTGTTTACTTATTTTTACAGGGTGTAGGAAACTTTTTATCATTTGTAGGCTGAGGGCCTTGTTAACTAATAAAAGGAAAGTCAATCACCAAGCACACTGATCAGCCATTCTTCTCTTGAAGTAAAGATATTACTGAGCTATGTGTGATATTTTGCTGGTTTTTAATGATCACTGTACTCTCACTGCAGCACCTGGGTTTGCAGGACACAAGAAAATATTGGAATGATTTTTCTTCTTTGTGTAGAACTGAAGCTGGACTCAGAGTAGTCCAGCAAAGTCATATTTGTCCAAATCTTGTTACAAATTATTTTCCTTTATTTCATCTCAAAATTGCCTCCTCTTTTTCTTTTTTTTTCTTGTTCTTTTTCTTTTTTCCTTTCCCTTTTCCTTTTCCTTTTTCTTTTTCTTTTTCTCTTTCTTTTTATTTTTTCTCTTTTTCTTTTTCTTTTTCTCTTTCTTTTTATTTTTTCTCTTTTTCTTTTTCTTTTTCTCTTTCTTTTTATTTTTTCTCTTTTTCTTTTTCTTTTTCTCTTTCTTTTTATTTTTTCTCTTTTTCTTTTTCTTTTTCTCTTTCTTTTTATTTTTTCTCTTTTTCTTTTTCTTTTTCTTCTTTATCTTTTTCTTTTTCTTTTTTCTTTTTCTCATTTTTCTCTTTTTTCTTTTTTTCTTCTTTATATTTTTCTTTTTCTTTATTTTCTTTTTCCTTTTCTTTTTCTTTTTCTTTATCTTTTTGGTTTTTTTTTTCTCTTTATTTTTTTCCCCTTTCCTGCCTATGTCCTCATTCCATTTCTTCTAGAAACCTCCTCTAGCCTTGCTTTCTTTAATTCTCCCCAGGTTAACACTGTCCACCCTCCCTCTTGAAAAAGTAGGACAATAGTAATTAACACGATGTGATCATACTGCCTTTACAGTGTTGATTCTACTTGATCTGTTACTTGTCCCCCTTGTTTTCATGTCCAGTTCATTTGTTTGTCATTGTTAGTTCTTTGGCTCTTCTTATTGTCTTTTGTTGCACAGGGTTATATACACCACAATAATTCTCCAGTTGTATTGCTCAAAAACAGCATTGAAGATTAAGTAATATACACTACCAGGAGTAAGATATTAGGGACAAATTACTGTTAATTCTCAATTAGTCACCTGCCAAACAGTAAATTGGAGGCATTTAATACAATGAGGACAGTATATTGCAACACTTTCTAGATAGTTTTGTAGATAGTTCCCTGGTTTTTTAGTGTATTTCAGAACTGTCTGTTTGCTTACTGCTGAAAATTTGGTTTCTTTTTGCTGAAATAAGTATGCTCATCTTCTTTATTAGAATAATTTTTTTCCTATTTTTTTCTGAATTTTCTGAATCATTCTAGAAATAGGACTTGATTTCTCTACTCTTGAGTAAAATTGAGGCTCAGGTACATCTCATCTGAATGCATTGCAGGAGTTGAGAAGTATCCGTATCCCTATGGAACAAATATATATATGAGTGCAGTGTTACTGGAATTAACTGGTTTTAACACAGAACTAGAAAACGTGTTATGGTGCTTGAGAGAGCTTTTCAAGTCAAATGGCAACTACATTTTACAGATTCTGTTACTTCTGATAAAATTAGTGAGAGATACAGTTGCTGTTTCTGAAAAATCAGCCTATTCTTCATGAGCGTTTGTCATTTTTCACTTTAAAGAGAAGGTTGGTGGATTTACACACTTGGGCTTATTAAAATTGAATTGATTCTCCAACATCCACTGGGTCCATTGAAATTCCAGCCTGAGAAAACAATCTTCAACCAGCAGAAGACAGAATGGAGCCAGATTTAGTCCATCCTACATCTATATTGTCTTAAACATATTACAGGAGATAACCATATGATTTTATATGTCTGTCCTGGGTTGCAGTGTATTCTATTACCATCCTCATGAGCTGTTGAAACCAGGTGGGGCAGTGTTTCCTTGCCCCCTCCCTCCGGACTATCTTCTGTTAATGGGCCCATCAATGCCTTGCCTCATGACTCATCATCCCATTGTGAGATGCTCCACCCAGAGGGAGGAACCAAGCATTCCATCCTGGATATAATCTGAGATTCTGAGCACCACAGACAACCCTTTCCACTGGATTCCCAGAGGACAGGAGCTACATAGCCACCACTGGACCTTCCGAGGGAGAGCAGACCCTTCTACAGGATCACCACTTCAATAGAACCACATCCGCCACTTCAGGAGGACTGCAGCCACCATTCTATCGTGCTGCTATCGCCACCCTGACTAACAGGGTGTCGGGTTGTATCCTGACTCTGTCAGTTTAACCCACTGTTTTCTGCCTTTACTTTTTTTAATTTCCCTAGTAAATTGTTATTCTGACTTGGTGCCTCCCACTGGTTTGTTTTTAAACTAGTACAATGTCTCACTGGACTAGCAGTCATGCCATAGAATCACAGTTAAGAGAATGCTTTCTAACTAAACAAACTGGTTCAGAACCCTACTATGTTTTTGACTGCAAAAGATTGTGTTAGTTGCCAGCTTGAATTTTCTAAAAATTTATGGTAAAATCACATTTTTATGCTTTCACCATTCAATGAAATGAAACTACTTCAATTTGCTTTTCTAGCTCATGTTTACAAATACAAATCATACTTAGAAATCAAAACTCCAGAAAGGTTCTTTCAACTTTAAGCCCTGTGGAGGGGTAGATATATTAATTCCAGCTCAGGGTCGTGATGATGTGGCTCTGTTGTTTTTGTTCTGGGGTTGGCTCATGTTCTGGCACATCTCAGCTTGGGTAGAGTGCACATATAGCTGTCTGCACCCATCCAGCAAGGCAAATCCTACATTAGTCCATTTGGCACATTCATGAGACCTCTGTGAGATAACAAATAGAAGTCTATTTTTGTATTAGGAGAAAATACTTAAACTGATTCTTAGGTGTCAAGCCAAGCATAAAAGTGACTTTAAAAGTTTGAAAGTGACTTGCAGAGAATAAGAAACTGCAGTGCTGTAGCTTTTTTTGTTATTTCACATAATGCAAGACTGTCCTTTTCTTATGTATAACTTGCTATTTTGTGAGAGTAAGTAACAGGAAAGGCAAGTATTTCTAAGCAAATGTACACAGATATGTTTCACAGTTTTGGAAATACGTTTCAGGAGATTTTTTTAAACATTAAGTATGTTCTTCATATGGTACCAGGATGTCCCATTTTCAATCTATTTTCATGGGTAATTAGTGAGAAAAGAACTAGGCTTCATAAAAGACTTTGCTGTTGGTTAAAGTTACTGGTTGTTCATCACTACTGTTTTCCTGTATATCCAGGAGTTTCAGAAGTATATGTTGCTGATGAATATTCTTTCCTTGACATAATATTTCCCTTTATTAAACTAAAAATACCAAGTGTTAAAATTCACCAGTCAGGTCTAGAAACAGTGAGGATGCTTCATTTGTTCCATAGTATTCCCAACATTAATGCCATTTAATGTGTGTATCCACAGAAGTCCACGATTCTGTGAAATTCATAAAGAGGAGGCTCACTGAAATCAGTGAAATGACGTGTGACCTTCTATTTCCCATGATTCAGCACACTAATCCCTTCATGAAGAGAAATTAAAAAATGAAATCAAAACTAAAAATAGATTGTTACCCGTTCTCCCTGTGTTCTGAAGTGGTCCCTGAGCAGCAGTTGATAATAGATATCCTTTCACAACAGCCTCGTAGGGGAATGAAGCACAGGCAGCTTTCACTGAGGTTTTCTTCCCCCATATGACTGTTTTTGCTACACCCTTGACATGACCATTATATTCTGCAGCATTTCACATTGTCATGAAAACTCATTCAGGCAGAAAATTTACCATTGGAGACACATGCCCTTGGTTTATTTTAGGAGAAAGTATAAATAGTTCTAGGTCTACATGTAAAATTTTTGTCTAGAGGCCATTTTTATACTCAAGTTATAATAAAGACTCAAAATAGATCAGAAAATATGATGTCAGCTTGCTTTTACTCTCTTTCTGCTGTAGGATCTGTTGGCAATCCAATACCAACTTAACATTTCTTTTAAAGACTGACAGTGAATTCAGGCTTTCTTTAGACAGTGAACTGTGACCTACTGTCAGGTAGAATATGTGGACTACATTTTTTCCTATGTCTCCTTTCCTTTCCATTTTTGTTTTTCCTTCTTTTGCTCACCTTGGATGAACTATTGAAAGATGTTTTAGCATGATTTAATGCCTCAAAATGGGAAGAAGGGCATTTTTATTATTTAATTCGAATGTTTTACGTTTCTGCCTTGTCCTCAAGACAACTTTAAACAAACGAAACATGACAATATGGCCTCATCTTCTGTCCCAGAAGATGCAGAATAAAAAGTAGGAAAGCTGTGAGTCATCCTTGAAATGGGATTTTTCCTCTGAAAATTCTTAGTGACAATCTGAAAAATTATTAATAGTATAGTAATAATTAAATGTAAGTTACTGATTCAATTATATATATGTAAAGTTGGAATGGACTAAGGGTTCATGTGTAGATTCCTGCTCTCCCAGGGCAACAACAACCATACATGTGTGTGTTTTACAGATTTTTGCGTAATGTCTTCTTAAAGCCCTTCAATACATGTTACAAGTCCTCATAACAATTCATTTATGTTTTATATCTTTCTAATGTGAAATGTTTTACACAGAAAATTAAGTTTAATCTAATATTACTTGCTGCAATTTAGGTCCTCGATTTTTCTTCTTTCCTTACCTATATCTAGAAAACGGTTTTTTAGCTTTCTTTTTCTAGCAATCTTTCATGTTTGTAAAATTGCTATTGCATCTTGTACTTTGGTTTTCTCTTCCTTAGATCAAACCATCACAAAATTTTCAGTCTTTACTCACAATTTGTGACTCCTGAACTTTTAATACTTTTTATCCTTTTTATCCTCCTTTGGATTGGATTTTCTCTTACTGATTAAGACACCTGTAAGTCGTTTCCCATAGCCAGTTACAGAATTTTAGCTAGTACCCTTCCGGAGTCAACCACAAGACACAAATTCCTTCCTGAGCCTTATACAGAGAGATTCTATTTTCTTTTCATTATATGGTTTGCTTTTTTTTCTAGCAGCCTGATTTTGTTGATGTGTATTCAGATTAATTGCCTGAAACCCAGATTCTCTTCTGAGGACCTTACAAGTCTCAGTAGTGGATTTTTTGTCTTACATTTATGCAGTTGATCAGTTTATTCCGTGTACGATACTTTGCTCTGCTCATGTTTCCTCAGGGCACTTATTTAATCAAGATGATTTTGAGTTCTCACCATGGCCTTAGAAAAGCTAGCAGGCTCTTCCAGATTTATTTTTGTCTTCAAGTTTATTAGGAACTCCAGTGACCTGCCTTATCTTAGCCAAGAAGTTTTTTTTCCTATTACTTAAATTTTATGCCAACTTGTGATCAGCACTTATAAAAGTACTCTAAATCAGTCAATAAACACCACAAACATTTTTTTAAAGACTGCAGTAGCCATCTCTCACAACCTGGATATCTTGCTCTTCCAAGCTGTCCAGAAGCATCTCTTTTGAATGCTTTGTCAGGTAGAATGAATCCTATACTTCAGATCAAATAATACACTTGAAACAACATATATGTATTGGCACCTTGTCTTGGGGTGACTTTATGAGGTTGTATCCCCTATCTCTGCTCTATGCCCAGAAATTAATTTTGTGCCTTTCTGTGCCTTTAAACTGAGCCCGAGAGGGGGGAGAGGAAAAAACGGAGTGAACTTTTCAAAGCAGTTGTTCAAGGACACAGATACACTCCTCTGCTTCTGCAGCAGCAAGAGTGGAGGAAGCACCCTTTGTGCTTTTTACTCAGCCAACTTTTGGCTCCTTTTCTCTGCAGGGAGACGGAGAGTTGAGCTTTGTTTTCCTGGGACTTTGGTTTTTCCCTTCTTCTCTTCTGGACTGTTTCAACATCAGAACACACCGGGAGAATTTTCCCCGAGGCCTGGAGGCGGGCCGACACCGACCCAGCTCCGAGGAGGAGAGAGACCACACCTACAGAAGGACTCTGAAATCTTCCCAGGTTCCTCTCCGCAGCGAGAGGTTTTATTATTTAACATTATTATCCTTTTCCTGTGTGTTTGTTAAATAAATAGCTTTTTTAATTTCTTTCACTTTCCTCCAAGGAAAAATTTTTTTCCCTAATCTGGTGGGGGAGGGGTGGTTGTAACCTGCCTTCTATCAGAGGATATTTTCCTCCAAATTTGTCTCAAACCGGCACACACCTGGGTAGCAAAAAGAGGGAAGGCATTGATAATTCAGAGGTCTAGCACTGTAGGAATACTGGACTAAGTCGGAGTTTTGAGAAACAGGTAGCAGGAATGAGGGATACTTGTTTGTTTCATACGGTGGTAGGCTTCTCCCAGAACCTGAAGAACCACTGGCTGAACAGTATAGTTCCATCTAATGCAGCGTTTTTGGTGAAACACTGTGATACTTGGTGAGTGAGACAATGGTCAATAGCACAAGGGAAGACTTATACTTTCTTTTCTGCCCCCCACCCCATGTTCCTTAGTAGGAAGAGATGATTGAGGGGATCTTATCAATGAACACAAATATCTTAAGGGCAGATGTCAGGAGGGTGGAGCCAAACTCTTTTCAGTCGTGCCCAGGGACAGAACAAGGGGCAATAGTCACAAAATAAAGCACAGAAAGTTCCATCTGAATATGAAGAAAAATTTCTTTGCTTTGACAGCGATGGAGCAGTGAAACAGGCTGCTCAGAAAGGTTGTGGAGTCTCCTTCTCTGGAGAAATTCAGAGCCTGGACACGATCCTGTGCAGCCTGCTCTATCTGAGCCTGCTTTAACAGGGGGTTAGACCAGGTGATTTCCAGAGGTACGTTTCAACCCCAACCACTCTGTTGTTCTGTAGTATAACAGTAATAACTGACTCTAGTCAAAGTGTTTTAAAAATCCTGAGTGAAGCCACAGACATTGCTGTGATCACCCCAACCTCAAATAAATAAAAAGAATGGGTGTAAATCGGTAGAGATCAAAAATCAAAGCTTATGACCTAGACTGTGAACCAGCTGCTGATTAAATCAGTGCTCTCAAAATACTGGAAGTGTAGGAGCATTAATACAAATATGAGTGCTCACTTTCATAAATAAGCTCATCTCTTTGTGTTCTTTTAGAGTGGTTTCAAGAAAGTTCAAGGACAGACTAGTAAAGCTGAAATAATAATGAAAGCAGCTGATTGTCAAGGGACTGTTGCAATAAAAATACAATGTGCATTTTATTGCGTGTTGTGATTTATTTGATCATCTTTAACTCCTTGCCCTTCACTCCCATTTTTACTCCAATCAACCTTTAATTTTCTTTTTTAATAGCATCACCCACCAGTGTCACTGTGTGTTCTCCCATAGGAATCTGAGATGGGGTTAGCTGTCAGGAAAGGACATGAAGTGGTGATTAATAGTCTGGGTGTACAACTATGCTGTTGTCTCATTGTTGTTGATCATATTTTGTGGATGTCTCTCCTGGAGCACGTCTACTGCCATAACTATTTGATTCTGTGTGTTTCTTGAATAAATATTGATCATGCTTTCTTGAATGTGCCCCTGATCTCTTTTTAAAGGTATAAGAATAAGTAGAAGGAGGATCCCAAGATCATTCTTTAACTGCTTGTGAAAACAGATGTACATCAGTTTTGGGAGACACACATGAGGCTTGCTGGCAAGGAAAAAAATTATCTTTAATTTTCTTAGTACTACTTTCCCCTTTCCCTAAATCTACAAATAGGTGTTTTTTAACCTGTTACATGATTTTGGTTGGATTTTCCTTGCCTGTAATTACTAAATGCCTGTTGACATCTGGGTTTCTAATGTCTGCTTGCCAGAATATTCCAGGGTGCTACATTAATTCTGTCATCTTATATGTGAAACAGCAAGTCTAAAGTCTTATCCTCCATTTCATTAACTTCTTGATGTGATCTGCATGACATTATATAATCATGGAAATAGGTTCCAGGCCATTTTCTGAGAAAATGTCAGCTGCACTGTGAGCTCAAAACTTTTTTCTTTAGCAGGGTTGTGCTTGTAGGATATAGTAAAATGATTTATACAGAAAAGATTAAGTAATCAGGGCTGGAAAAATTGTGTGCAGGTAAGCTCTAGCTTGCATCTGCTCTCAGCCAGGACACTGATGCTGTTCACGGTGTGTCCTCAAATCCGCCAAGAGTCCACTGAATGATGTGCTGCTTTTTTGTAGCGAAACACAATGATAAGTAGCAGAACTATGATGAAATGGTAAGTGCAATCTAGACTTGTGTTCTTTGAAATAAAACTGTAACTCTTAGACACATTTATATTCTGAGAAAAAATAGGATAAATCTAACTTTCCTGAAGCTCTGGGACCCCTAGATAATATTAAGTTCTGTCATTTTCAACATAAGTCATTTGTCATAACATTCCCTCTTCTTAATTAGGTGGATGCTGAGTGTTCTCTATTGGAACTATAAGTTACAAAGAGACAGAGATTTCGTCACTGATAAGTTATAAAGCTTGTCTGCCTTTGGAAGGCTTGCTGCCAAGTGAATTTAAAAAAAGCAATTACAACTTCCCCCTGTTACAGAATGCATGCATAGTTTATGGCTTGTTTCTTGTTCTCTTTTTTGCCTGTACATGTTGTTGTTGTCAGAATAGAATAAATTAATAGGACTTCTGTTGTTCCAGTTTTTCTAAACTCATAGCAATACATAGTGATTTTTTTTCCCATATTTTGACCTGTTATAATTCCTGGGCTAATATGTAGCCTTTGATATATGACTTGGTTTTGAGAGTAGTCTGAGCAGTATCTCTGGGGTTTCACTGAAGGACTTTGATAGAAGAGACAATACTTTTGAGGCCTTAGTGTGGATGCAGATTGCTCTACTCTGCGATCATGGCTTATGCAGGATAAGGGACCAACAGTGTTGATCATTTCTGTAAAAAGATCCTATTGGTTACCCATTTCCTGAAGGTGTATTGATCCTTCTGGGAATAAGTACTTTAAAATTGGCTGATCTGGGGTTATAAGCTTCTTAAGAAATTTATAGGAGCGTATAAATCACCAGCATCAGCGGAACTAGTTCCTGAGTGATACATATTCACTGTTCTTCATGGGAGAGGAAGAAAGGATTTTGGGGGAAAATCTTTCCTTCTCCTTTTAGGAAAAAAATCTTTAAAATTTATTGAAAGTTTCTGCAGAGTAGAATGAAGTGAAGAGGGTCTGACCTTATTCCATGTGTGCTGTCTTAAAACAACCCATCATGACTATAACATTTCATGTCACCAGACCTCTTGATTGTTTCTATGCTTGACCCTATCCCTTCCCTTGTTTGAAACCCTCAGGATTTTAGTTTATTCTTTATCCTGGGACAAGGACATTTGTTTGGGGTAGATGTTAATAGCTCTAAACTTTGCCTGTCTTAAAGAAACAGGCATAATCTCAGTTCATTGCCCTATTCCTTTTGAATTTATTGGAGACAAATGGGCGTTTCCAAAGAGCAAATGATCCCACCTAATCTGAACACCTCGTAGAGGTGTGTGTCCTTATAAGGAACCTGGTATCCCAGACTAGCAGAGAGGATGTCCAGCTAGGCAAAGGTCACCGGGCGCTATTGCAGGAGTGGCAGTGATGTTGTTATGATGCACCACCTCTTTTGTCCCCAAGAAATGGTGCCTCATCTGCAGCCACAGGGTGAAACCATTTCCCTGAATCTAAAGAATACTTGCTAGGTGCTTCCCCCAGATTCTTGCCTAGATGATACTGAAATTTTCAATTCTCTTGGTGATACTGGTGTCACTAAGTTCCTTAATTTGACTTACCACTTACTGCAGATACTCAAGTAGACACATTTGTTTTTCCACAGAAAAGGGAGCAGCTGAGACCCTGTGTGTTAGTGAGTGTTTCTCACCTCTGCTGGTTGTATAGGACAATCTATTGCAACTGCAGCTATTTTTCTTTCTCCACCTTGAGGAGGGAGGTCAGTGTGTGCTTGTCAATGCTCTGTAGACTTTACCAAAGTGTGCTCTGTGTGGTGGTAGCTCCTGGAGCAAAACAGAAGGTGCTCTATTTTTAGACTGATGAGCTACTGCTCTTGGTCAATTGCTGTTCTCCATGACGGATCCAGATGCAAGGTTCCCTAAAGGCAGCTGAATCTGGCTGTCAACACTAGCTCATATGTTCACGTTGCTACATTTAGCATTACAGTGTGTTTTGGAGAAAAAATGCTTAAAAAACTTCAAGTGCACAGTTTGTAAGTGTTTATTTAGCAGAAGCCTAAGATGTCTTGCACACTAACATGTAGTCAAGTGATGGTGATTGCTCACAGGCTGCCTCACTGGCAGGAAGCTTCTATAAAATGTCACCTGTTAAAAATCAAGCTGTTATGTTTAAAAGAAAGTGTAAGAAATTAGTGTTAAACTGTTTTTAAACTGATGTGTATATCATGTGTTTTATTAAAATAATTTTTGAAAAGGCTCAGTGTGATGGATGAATGGTCTTTATGTGGTGTCCAGAATTACTGGATGGAAAGTGACGCACTGACTCTGAGTTACCAACCTTCAGTACTGATTTAATAGTTATTTCTTCAAGTAATGTTCTTTATTGCTTTTTTTATCCAAAATTAAAGTAACATTCTCTGCCTTAAGGCCAAAGAAATTAGTGGAAAATGTCCTAAATCCTATCTGTTCCTGGGGAGTCACACTAAATCTGACATTTTTAGCAGGTGGGTGTTGAAGAAAGAATTACCCATTCATGTCAGACACCATAGAAGGCCAAAGAAATGAGTCATCTGCTGCATCAGGTCTGATCTGCACATCACTGCTGCGGCTGCTACCTTCGCACCAACTATCCTGTTTCCAGCCTGTCTTGCTGTTTACTTAAGAGCAGGTACATCCCATCATGTTCTGAACCCATCTTTTGTGATAATTTCTGAAAGGCAGACTGGGAATCTTCATCTCAGGTTAATTGCTGTCCGTATCTTTTGATTTACTAGTAGATTTCTATTTCTTGAGGCCGTGTCGGCTTGGAATGCAACCTTTGGTAAACTGAGAGTGATTTCTCAGTTCAGCCAACCATTTCAACACCCTCGTGTGAATCTCATCCAGCCCAGTGGATTTTTCATGGAATTTCTAATCTGCTGCTCCTTCACTGTAAACTGTCCTCCTTTGCAAAATGTGCTGATCCATCTGGAGATGGACGTAGAGGCTCAATTTTCCTTTGAAGATCTACTAACTCACTGTGTCTTGTGTCATTTGTAACCATATTGACTCCTCCGTCCAGGAACAGACCCTCACTTTCCCCAACTTTCTTTTGCAACTGGCAAAGTCTTTCTAGCTCTTTTTTTTTTTTCCTCCTATTTAGAGTGCTTGAAAGGGATTTTTGATTCACCAAATCTCTTCATAAAAACTTTCTCAGTTTTCTTCTTCAGCGCTGAAATTTTCACTATAAACTTCAAATGAAAATGTGTACTCATTTGTCTGGAAAACATTTCGGGGATTTTTTTTGGCCATTGTATGTTGATTTTTTTTTCTCCTAAGTGCAAATGTCATGGATCAATTTGTTTGGATACATAGAATTAAAAAGAAAAAAACATCCTAAAATCATTATTTTTTATACAGAATAATGTCATTATCTTTCATTAAAAGCTAACAAAAAACCCATGAGCATTTCAAAAAGCAATTAATCCTTCAAGAATTAATTCCTCTATCAAATTATTATTTTCAGGATGATATGAAAAACCTAGAATGCATGTTGTAGAATAAACAAGCATTATTAAATGTGAAAATAAACAAACACATTTGTTTCTTATCTTTCAGAATCCAACTTTTGGTGAGAGAGAGAGAGAGAGAGAGAGAGAGAGAGAACTAGAACTTTGTTTAGAATTACAAACAGGCATTTTTTTCGTGTGTTTTTCCAGGAAAAAGGAGATGCTTGTATAACGGTTAATTGAGACAGCCTATTCATAAAACCCTTCATTGAAATTTGTTCCTTTTTCTTTTTTTTCCCTGAGAATATAGCTCAATATTTGTTGATAAAACAGCTTGCGTCCCCCCAGATGGTAGTGCTGAAGCTACCCAAGAGCAAGATGAGAAATTACACAAATGTAGGTCTACTTCTTTTTAGGGAAAAAAAAAATTGCACAAAACATATGCTGACTATTTGTTGCCCTAAACCCTGCTTCATTCACTCAGACAATTAATCACTGTGGCTTGAAAGTATAAATAATGAACTCTGTTTATTTAGAGGAGGAAGGATATCTTCACTGTGGGCTATTGGATTCTAAATAGTAGGTCTGAAAAGATATATAAATGCATAAATCTTAAGTTTTAAAAAATTTAAACCCAGAAAATTTCTGCTTAGTTCTAAGGAAATAAAAAAGAAAAACTAAGGTATATAAAAAATAAAAATAATGGAGCACCCAGTGGAAAATTTTCATTTAAAATGATCTTGCCAGGCAAAGCATCTGATTTGGTTTCTGTTAAATTCTATCTACTTTTTCCTCTGTCACAGAGAAAGAAGCTTTTTTATGTTTCCTTATGCTTTCATGGTGTCTATCTGTGTGGTGAGTTTGCTGCTTTAGATTAAATAAAATGAAGTTTACTATCCTAAACATGAGTGTTTCCAGATTCAGAGAAAATGGTGAAGAAGTTGGACAGAAAGGTGTGAATTTGATAACAGAAAGGTGTGAATTTAGTAGATAAATGCAGCTGCATTCCAAGTGAATGGTAAACACACCCAGAGAATTATGTCTTTGGCAGAAGCAAGGAGAGGAAAAGAGCAGCAACAGCAACTGCTGTGTCTATACTGAAAATTGGAGTGTTCTGTCACACCTCAGGACTACCAGGACTCATGAAATATGTTTATTGACATTCAAAATTTTAATACATAATTTGTGTATAATCTACCTTTTTTAGATATAGACACTGTGGGGTTTTTCTTGTCAGTAGATACATACGTTTTAATTATTTTTATATCTCATCACTGAACATGGAGCTCCATATAAGCATTCTACCACAATTCCATGTACTCTAGAAAAACAAAAGTGATTCTATGAACAACTAAAAAATGTATAATGTTCATCAAAAAAATGACAAATTAGGGTTTGGAAAGATTCTAAAACTTAATCTATCTCAAGTTTCTATAGTACTTGAACTCTAATTTTATAATTGCATATCTTGTGTAAGTAGCAGCAGTATAAAACCACCAGTTTTCTGTTGCTCCCGCTGTTTACTATTTCCCAGCTGTTATTAGGAATAAGGGCCTAATTCTGCACATGCTAACTAGTCTTCATTTCAGAGAGTCCTTTAACTTGGGGGCAGATGTGAGGCTCGGCGTGCCAAGGATGATTTATAGAACATGACTTGATGAGGTGGTGAGCACATCTGAGAGATACAGCAGGCAGCAAGGTCACTGGCAAAAGTCTTAGGGTGATTCAGGTTGAACAGCTATTAAGATCCAGATTAATTTAATGTTTGTCCACAAAAAGAATTAGTGCAGAATGTTTACACAGTACAAATTATAAATTGCCAGGAAAATATGTCCCAAGAAGGGCTTTGATTCCTGCAGATCCGTAGGGTCTGGAGTTTGGAATAGAGCACACCCATGTCCTGTAGCCTGGTGGGGACCACCTCTCTTCAGACAAGCCCCTGGCATTCTGCCTGCTGCTGGTGTCCCAGTCTGCTTTTCAAAAGTGGATGTTGTCTGTCTGCCAAATCAGCGACACCTGGAACATCTTGGCCAGAAGCAGATTATAGAAAAGCTGTGAAATGTTCTAGATGTTTCAGCTGGCAAAAAAGACACCTTCCTACAGACAAGTTTCTTATCTCTACAGTGTTTAGGTCTAGGTGAAATTTAGATTTCATTAGCTAGAATGTTTATTTCACTTTACTGGCCAATTAGAAAAAAAAACAATTTTTCTTTAGCTTGTACTATTTGCTTGCTCAGGTTATTGTTACCCTGGAGTTCCAGAAGAAATGTAGTCATTATTGTAACTAATTTTTTTAAAAAATACATTATCAGATATTTTAATACTTTATTGATAAAGAAAAACCTTGCTTGGCTTTACATATTATGAAAAGTTCTACTGGGTCTCCATAACAGTAGAAGAAATGAGAAAATTAAATTTGCTAAAACTGGCTCTCATATGTTCACAGTAATTCCTTTTTTATTTGAAAGCAAAGTTAATGCTCTTATTAGTGCTTTCCAGGGAAATGATCAGAAATGCACACAAGAGCAACGAAGCCATAAGGTCAGGTTTGTGTTGTTTGGATGTTCAGATCAGAGCACTAACAAAAATTTAAATTCACACTTTTGCATTGGGAAAGAACCCTGAGACTCAATTCCAATTCCTCAAAATAATAGTGTTTCTTTCTTCCTCCTGTTCTCTTTCTGACAGTTTCCACAGGAGCTATTCTCACTGGGTGACATTTCTGAGGTTCTTTTACAGGATAATTTAAGACCATTAACATAATTGTTCTTAGTCTGTAGCTCCAGCTGCTGCAATTTGTCTTTGAGATTCATGGCTACTAAAATTCACCAAATTTAATTTAGAATGATGGAATATATTTCCATTTATTTAACAATGAGAAACAACTGCAATAAACACAGAGGAAAACTAAATGGAAGAAATGGATGGTGTAATCATGCATATGCCATTGCCAGCCTGATCTCCTCAGGCTGTGTGCTTTTCTGCTATATCAGTCAATCAAATATTACTATATTGGAAAAGCTTCTTGGGATATGAAGCAATTAATTTTTAATGATATTTTTTATGACTTTCACACATGCAGAGTGGGCCAATGCAGCTCTACCGAGCATTAAAATTTTGTCAATTTTAATAAGTGCACATTCTTGCAACAGGCCCTACCAGTCACAGCATGAAGGTCTTAATAGTTCAGTCCCCCAGCACCAAATTGCAGGCTCCCCTGGGATTCTGTTTTCCCTTTGCCTACGCCATACAATATTGTCACTCTAACTTTGTAGTCAGTGAATCTCACATATTCTCAGACTAGATCCTGAATTCCATCAAAACAAAAGAAGTGTACAGAGCTACTCAGGATTTATATTGGACTCTGCAAGTGGAATATTAGTTTTAATTTCAAACTGTGCAGAGTACTTCAGGCTGGTTTTTATCATGTGACTGCTGATAGTTGCATTTTGCAACTTGTATGTTGCATTTTGCCTCTTGAAGTCAAGTTAGCAGGTGCTGCACTTTCCTGTAACACAGATCTCAGTCTAGAATTCAGGTGCGATAACCTGACTGTTTAAAAGGGATTGTATAAAGATGGGTGCAGTATTTGAAGTCTGACCTCTGTATCTGGTTCTGGCAAATGTGTCTGTCCAATTTCTCAGCTACTTAACCTTGTTTGAGATTAAACCCATTTAACTCTAGAACAGAGAGATCCAGCTTCCCACTTTCACCCTTCCCACAAGCAGCTGCGGTCCACTCGGTCAGGAAGCAGATCCAGCTGAGGACCAAACTGTGGAATTCCCTTCTGTTGGAAATAGATGAGGGGTTGATCTGGCTCCCTAAGCCCCAGGGTGAGTTTCCTGAGCAGCACAACTGCGTGGCTACTGGAGTACAGAGGCTGGTGCATGCTCTGGATACGGATTGACGTTATCTGTTCTCAAACTGTACACACCCTAGAAAATATCTTGGAGGTTTTCTCCACTGGTAGCCAGTATTAATGGGACAGCACATGAGGGTGGCCATGGTTTTATAGTCAGGTTTTTTTCATTATGAATTTGCTTAGTAGCCATTGTGATGCTGACTGACTGCTCCGTGAGAAAAGTAGGGAGCCAGTTGTGGTCTTTCCTGCATCCAGGTGAGCTATCCTGGGCTGCATCTTTAAGTCATTCTCTTGACTGTACACCAAAACTGGTGACCCTATCACCTTTAGGTTTTGACAGTAACTTTTCTAATAAAAACTTTTAATAAAAGTCAATCAGCAAATTCCTTATCAGCTTTGTGAAGCATAGTTAGTGAACAACGCAAACTGCCTGGGTCAGAGTATGGCTCAGTATGTGTGTCATGCTGTCAGATTTGCTGGTGATTTCTGGCGAGTTCAGTTTGGATCAAATTTTGGTGCAATTTCACTTGGCTGGTGTTAGGGTTGTTTTGGGTTTTTGTACCGGTAGGTTGTTTTGGTTTTTTCTCAGCACCCAAAATCTGAGACCACTTCCAGTTCATACATAGAATATTCTTGGTAATTGGCAGTTACCTATTTTTCCCTAACATCATTCTCATAAAAGGTGGAAGAGTTGTCCCTGAATTTTTTTTTAAACTTCCCCAAAAGGAGAGACCAAGACTGAGAGGTGTTAACCTGGGAAATGATAATGTAAAAATTCAGCTAAAGTCTAGGCAACTGTTGTATGCATCACTGCCACTCTCAACAATTGTGTAGAAACACACTCTTCAAATATAGGGAACGGCATCCTCTCAATGAGACATAGTGTGCCAGCTGGTTCATGGTAAGCACATCAATATTTCATTTAAAAAGTGTGGAGAGAGTTGGGAGATTTTGAAGGGTGACTACAAGTTGGCATTTTAAACTTGTACTCCAGATGAAGGAATGTGTTCCCTATTTCATGTGCACTGTGTACTCTGCTCTTAAAAATAATCCCTGTCTAACTGAATAAAATAAGGCATCCTTTCACCACCTAAAGATACCTTTATTTTATAGCAATGCATTCCTCAAATTTGTTTAAGTGATTGAGATTTAATAAATTCAAAATGTAATTAGATAGCACCTTTATCTTTAGAAAACATAGTGTTATAAAAAAATCCAATTACTTTTAGAGTACTTTTCTGGAGTCTGTAGCTAAGGACAGAATTTATATGATTTCTATGATGCATTCTTGGTAGTCAGTGAAGCGAAGGTATGATAGATGTTTTCCATGAGCTGAAGTGAGAATCTGCAGTGTGAGTGTAGACCTCTGGGGTAAGTAAAGTTGGATGCAACTAAAACATGTGAATGGAGATGAATTAATTTTGAAAAGACTGAGTAAGAGACAAGCCTTGCTGTTAAATGAAAATAGCATACAACCAAATACAATAGGATCAACAGAATAATAGGATAGTCATTCTTGATGCTAGAGTGAAATAATGCTAAATGAAATACTGGTCATGTCTTTGGGAAAATGTGTTTTGTTCTTACATAGCAATGAGAAATTTGGCAGAGAAAAGTATCATCACTGTCTTAGACTCTTATCCCTAATGTGAAAGGCTGAATTTCTGCCTACATGTCAACGTATTGAACAATATATGTTTGATTAAAACCACGAAGGAGCATTTTAGATTCCTTCAATCTCCATCATGAGATTTTTTCCTACCTGACTCAGGCTTAGACCTTGCCTGCCTGCAAACTACAACATTAACAGCAGCTGCTGATGCATAGGGAGCCTTATTCAGGGAACTTCTGCTGGAAAAAATGCCAGAATACACTAACAGGAAACTCTGACTGGGCATTTAGTTCTATGTAGCTTGTGATCTTTCTGCACGATCAGAAGCTGTTGCTTCCTTTGGCTAGTTGAAAAGCCATAAGTAGATTTTGGGGAATGAATAGGAAAGAGAGACTCCCACCATATTCCTGCAAAATTGTAATAAAATACATTCAGAATTAAAATTTTACTATTACTTGTCCGTTGTGTGCACATCAAAATAAGTATATAGCTGTAACGGAAACCTTATTTTCTTAAATATTTTTATGGAAGCAAAAGTAGAAAAATAATATTTCTTGGATTTTTATTTCCTAACTCTCCTTTTTCTCTCTGTATTTGTGTGCTAGAGTTCAGTTTGTATTGGAACACGGCTGAATCCCTAATGGGCTCCACTATTTTTTTCCCTGAGATATTAAAAGAAGTGCTGTAAAGGTCAGACTGAGGAGCCTGAATTCCCCTTTCACTTGCTTTGGTTTTCCTGTAGTATTATTCCACTGCCTTCTATGTTTACTTTTGATATAAAATTCTGTATGAGGAAATTGAAACCATACAACAGAATGCGGGAAGTGAAGCAGCACACTTTGGAACTCAGGCTTTCTCTGCAAATAGCTTCTGTTCCCAGACATTTCTATTTTTTTCTTCTGTGTGCACTAAATTTCAGGTAGCTACTAATGTAGCCAGAATGCGAACACAACAGTGTGTATTCATTTTTAGTTATAGCAAATGTTCTATTAAACAGCTCACTGATAATGATAATTATATGGCTTGTGAGGATTTAGCAAGTGTGTTTAAAGTCAGGCATGTCAGCAATCCTCTTATTCTGATTTTTCAGACATGACAACAAACGTATTGCAATGCAGCAGAATGTAGAATTACCTGTAGTATCAGAATTATCTCAGGCCCTGCAAACAGTAGTTACCTGAGTGTGAGGTACCTTGGCTAATTTACCTGGCTGAGAAATTGATCTGAGCTTTTCAAGTTATTGCCTTTGCTCGCCTTTATTCTGTAGCAACAGATGTCAAAAGCATCTCCAGTGTTTCCATGAGCACAGTGAAAGGCACCCTAACCTTCGTATGGAGAAAACCAACTGTGCTTGTCTCCTTTGCTCTACCCAAGGCATAGTAATTTTCTATCATGATATTTAATATTCCCCTTTGCATTCTTTGACATTTTCTAGCAATTCAGTCTGAGCACAAGAATCTAGGTGTTTAAAAGATCAAGTGATTAACACTCTGCTATTAGGATGCAGAAATATCCCCCCTCCACCACAAAAAAATACCCAAACCAAAGCCCAAAAGCAATATGACAGGCAAACCTTAAAGAAGAGATATTAAGACATGAATTTAAAAGTGTTACAGTTACAAGCATACCTCAAGGTTTAATGGAATATGAACTCCGTATAATAATCTAGTGTGCACCCCCAGTGAGCAGTGACGCAGTTCAGGACAAAGCTCTCCCTGGACAGTAAGGGATACAGGTTCTTTAATTGTACCAGCCTCCATCCCACTAACTGCATTTGGTAATTAGAAAGATTTGTATGCAAAGAACAATTCTGGTATTATCCATGCCGGTAAATTTAGAGAGTCATATTTGAGCAGTATTTCTAAACGCATTCTACTTCACAAAGTTTCTATAAGGAAAGTTGGCTAATTTAATTGCTGCACACAGGTGTGTGGAAACGGGCATTTTGGCCGTTTCCTTTTTTATTTAACATTTATTAAATTTGTTTCTCATTTGCAATGATGGCAGTAAATGAGTATTACACTGTTTATGCATTTGTACAGGAAGATTGTTATTAATTATGCTTTGCCCATATTGGTGTACATGGTAAAAGTCTTTTCCAAGAACAAACTTGTATTCTTCCTGCTTGTAGAGTAATTTTTTAAGAAAAGATTTCCCTATAGTCCACTTGTCTAGTTACCAAATGCTTTCTGAAGTTTGTTTGGGTCAGTAGAAGGGCTGTAGCTGTCACACATATGTCCAAACGGGCAAGACAGAACATCTGGAGTGACTTAGTTGGAAAAAAAGTATTTATAAAATTAATTAGGAGAAGAACCCAAGAAAATAGGAAGAAGCCTGTATGGCTGAAAGAATGCACAGTATTTTTTTAGGCTGCTGGAGAACTTGTTCACATAAATTTTTTTGACCTCAAGAATTCGGGCCTTGCTATCAGTAATACCATTGCATGTTTGGGATGTAATAAATCCATATTCGTGGTCTTACTTTCCATTCAGCAGAGCAATAACTGCACTGGAATTGTCTGCCTTCAGATGATGTACTAAGTTCTGCTGGCACTATTCAAATATCTGGAAACATTACATTTTTATTTTAGTATTAAAACATGTCAAACGCTCATTTTCTTTATTTATCTTTCCATCCTATTTTGTAGAACAGATTCATACTCCTCCTAAAAGGTTGTGTTATCAGTTCAAATATGCTCCATGGTGATAAATATCAAAGCAATCCAATGGTTTAAGTAAAAATAAATTACCTGTTTAGTTTAGCAATAAGGAGTGATGATAAGGCTTAAATAGCTATGGACCTCTAAGTAAGCACTTGCTCCCAAACAAGGCTCTTCTGTAACTAGGTTAAAACATAAATAATCTGCTGTGTTTGCCTATGTTGGTCAGGAATAAGCTGACCAGTAATCTGTTTATAGAAAAATGCACATAAATAAAGGAGATACACAAGCATAAATCTGGAACAATGTATGTATGTATTGAGGTTTTATTCTATTTTTGAAGCAAATAGAGGGGTTTCTCCCCTAAAGTTGATATGATCATAACGCAGACATTTTCTCTTAAAAAGGCAATACTATCAATAATATTCAGAAAATATTTCTTGCTTCCCAGAAACACTCTTCCCCCTCCCCTTCCTTGTTTTTCCCACTGTTTATAGCTTAAAATAGATGAGAATATTATACAGAAGATCTGTAGGCTTTTCTGGGTTATTTCCTTATCTGAAACTATTTCCTTTCAATCTCATAGCTGTTGGTACCCAGACGTGTCAGATGTTTCTGCTCCTTGCTCTGGGACTGCAGCCTCAAAAGGCAGCTCTGACATCAGTAGCAAGTGTGTCCTTGGGGCTAATTGAATTCCAGCAATTACCTGGACCATATGCTGAATATAAGAGGTGGCTTTTCCCTTAGTGCTGATGGCTGGAGTAATTTTGGAGATGGTAATGCTCTCACGGTGTATTAAATGCATATTACAGCAACACCTTATCCAAATTCATGTAGAATTTTCCTTATGGATATAGAACATTTCTAAACCAGCTGAGGTCGATAAAATGATGCTTGATTTCCATTTGAAGTTTATTATGTCTTAACAGGAGAACAAAACCTCTCATGCTTTAAGTAGACCCTGGTTTTGCCTTGCTTTTATATCAGTGCTTCACAATTTTTACTGCTGGATTTTTTTTTTCAGTGTCTTTCCTGAATCTTGCCATCTTGCAGTGCACAAAAGAATCCTGCTCACTCAGAACACAGAGAACAGACTATTCTAAAATAGCAAAAAAGTGAAGCAGTAAACCCAGACTTTGAGAAGGGGAACACATGGGACTAAGCAAGATAAATTAGTGAGTAGCAGTTGACACCTGGGGTGAGATTTTGAGAGGAGAAGCTGACAAAATGTACTAGCCTGTAGGGAAATAGGTTACCCACCTGCCTTGTTGTAACTGGAATATCTCTTCTGCTTGTTTGCCATCCTTAGGGTTCTGTAAGATTTTTTTCACTGTTTGCAGTAAGAAACTGCTTAATGGAGGCCTAATTCTAGGGGGGAAAAAAACCAGCTGATGGTTGTATTTTTGTGGCTAAAGAAAGAGAAATAACATGTTGCTGGCAGTCCTGCAATATGGTACCTGCTACAACATACACAGAAGCAGAATTTTGTTGCAGGTTGCAAATTTCTTTCTGTGGTCCTTGAAAATCATCACAAGAGTGCAAGCATTGCTTTTCATTTGGAAATTGTTAAAGTTCTTATCATTCTGGTGTTACCTTATCTTATCCTAATTTCCTTAGCTTGTAATAGCTGTGGCCTATTTACTTTTGAGGTCTAAATCATCTTGGTTTAGCAGAGGCATGGTTACCTGGGGCAGTTTCTATTCCCTCTAGAAGCATGCTTTTGTGATTATGATGTTTATAAGCCTCGAGCGAACGATTGGGAGGACAATGCAGCATTCAACTCCAGATGGCCCAGTTTTAAGCTACTAATAGGATTCTTCTTTTTTTTTTACTAATTATTTATTTATTTCCACAAAGTGCATTTCTTACTACAAGTGAATTTTCTATGATTTTAACTTTTTACCAAGGTGCTCCATGGACTGCTTCACTCATTATGTCTCCTTTTTAGAATGACTTTTAAAGACACTGAAATATATCTCATTTGCCTTCTGAAATACAGAGCTGGGTAAACTGGGGACCCTTAATGCCTCTCACTTTGGAAGCTATGAGAACCATGCCAGGTTATTTGAAAATCAAAGTAATTATCAAAATAAAATGATCCAAAACCACATGATCAAAAATCAACTTAGGCTTTGTCTGCTAAGTCATCATGGTTAGACAAGCCTTCTTTTGCTTACAGAATTCTGCCATTTTATGGATGGTGTAGTTAAAAACTAAAGGCTTCAACTTTTGAAGAGCTTGGTATTTTTTCTTCAGTTCACCTCCTTAATTTTAACATTTCATTTGAATCTCAGCTTAGTTGCAGTCCACTTGCACCACGAAGGTATTGAAAGCCAGTCACAATCCTTGCTGACACAAGAGCACTGTTTTAAGACCCCTGCCTGTGAAGGAAGAGGCTGCAAAAAGAGGACTGGAGAGCTCTGATAAAGTTACCCACTGCCACCACGACCTCTTAAGAGCTCTGTGTCAGTGGCATAGTTACGAGCAGGAAGGCAGATGTTCTGAACGTTTTCAGAGAGGTCCCTCTGAATATTCAGGCGTGAGCGGAGCTGATTTGGTTTAAGGATGAGTTTTAATTTCCTGAAGTTCACTTTCAGCTTCTAACCTATTTTTAGTTTCAAGAATATCGTTAATATTATGGTTTTACCTTTTTAAAATGTATTAACTCTTCATCTCTTCTCTTTGCTAAAGAATCCTTGAAAGTCTCCATCTGAAGGCCTATTCTGACATCTTTTTTAGCAGGTTTCTTCTGCAGCTACATAATGTCAAATGTAATTGATAAACTTGTCTGAAAGAGATATTTTCTGTGCTGTCCTAGGTAGTAGTTTTGTCTGCAATTGATGTAGAATAGATCTCAAATTGATCAGAGTTGAGTTTAAGGCCCTTTGTTTTTTTCATTGACTCCTTATTCAGGGTAGTCTTGATTACTCAAGTTGTTCTCGTCTTTATGAAACTCTGATTTGGACAACGTGGTCTGGGAATGTTTAAAACATCTCTCTTTTCATTGTTTACTTTCTGAATGCCATGTTATAGAATGGATTTGTCCTTTGCTAAAAAAATTAAGTTTACTAGAACATGTTGAGGACAGGGTCACACGGCACGGCTCAAAGAAGTCACCTGCTAAATGCCTTGAGGTGGAAAAACCCCATCAGTTTCCTGTAAGCTCGCTTCTCTTACCACCTGCTTCAAGATGACATTCTACATAAGCATTCAGTCCATATTTTCAATGAAAACATTTTTGTAATGTTTTTGTGAAGACCATACAGTGTTTCAGACCAGGCTGTTAGTCATTTGATACTCAGTGATTTGTCATTACTGTAGTGTTCACATTCACTACCCAGCTTCAGTAACAAAATATGATAGATAAGGAAGATATTTAGGAAGTGATAAAGAGCTTAAAGCCATGAATTTACTTCTAACTCTATTCCAAACAGAAGATAAATCAGACATAACCTTTTTGAATTCATTATTTCTTTTTTTTGTGTGTATATATATGTGTGTGAGAGATGCCATTTTTCCTGGGACAAGAATGACGAAAGATTAAATATATTGGAAATGTACCTGAATTAAGTGGTCTGAGATCTTCATATGTTTACAGAGAATGAAAGCAAGAGGTCTGAAAACCTGTCCCTGGCAGCACAGTAATTTTGCACTGTCAGGAGACCCAGCGTGTTCCTCCAAGGCATCCAGTACTAACCACTGTCCCCAAAAGCTATTGGCCCAGATGGAGATATCCTCATTTTGAAATATTTCTTTATTTCTCTATGCAGAGGCATGCATTACAAATTAATTGAACAGGCATGTTTATGTTAGCATTAGGCTCACTATGGAGTGCTGAGATGAGAAGGGACAGATATACTTATGTAAGCAGATGCAAGTTCAACGTGCTGGCAAACGCTTGCTTTATTTTGGTACTTTGAGACAACATCGCTTTTGCTACAATCAAGACAAAAGTGGTGAGGCTGTTCACAGGAACAATTATGAATAAAAGTAAATGAAATACAATGTTGGCAAGATTTGCTTGGCGATAGAAGGGAAAAGGAAAGCAAAAATAAAAACATTTTCATTTTTGTCTGACTGTATAAGTGGGCGAAATACTATTAAGTATCTTGTCTGCCTGTATAGGAAGGAGCAAGACAATAGGATTTTTGGTGAAATTGCATTTTAGTGGTTGGCAATTCAATGCATTCCAGGTATGGGTTTCTATGACCATTTAGGTTAGTATCCAAGGTTTAATTTTAGGCATTTTCCCCAGTGAATATTCTGGCAACTCACCCTTTGGCATAAAAAGGTGTCTTAGTGCAGCTGGCTTTTGTTTTGTTTTCTTCTGTGGAGCCTGATTCCATAGATAAACTCTGAGAACATCTGTTGTGAAGAGCCTTTCAGGTGAGACAGGTAAATGAAAGCTTATTTTTCGAATCCTGAAGTAAATTTTCATGGGAGAAAGTATCCATGTCCTTTGGTCCTATCAAGCTGGGTACACAGGGAACTATCCATAATCAAAAATACTGATGCCTAGGAAGTTTTGATGTTTCTAACTGGAGTTTGGTCAAAATAAAGTATTCAAATATTTGAAAATTTGCTTCAAATTCAAGTGTTGGCTTTACATGGAGACCTGAATGGAGCCTTTAGAATTCACAGTTTGAACCTGGAGTGACTTACATGATCAAGTGGTATTTAAAATTTAAGTTCTTCTGGAGTTCAAATTCTGATAGTAAACATGATTCTTGGCTGTACCAGTGTCATGGCTTTACTTTCCAATGCCATATGATGCTGTCAGTTTACCATTCCTCACTGTACTTCAGTGAACTGGGCTCTCTAGAAGATGTACTGACACAAATATAAACAGAATTCTGCAGAACTCCTGACCACATGCAAATCTTTCCAATTACAATGTTTTGCCAGTCTTTACCTCCCATCATGATCTAAAATTATGCTTTCTTTTTCAGAAGAGTATTTATTTAATCCGCCAAGAATTTAGCCACCCTGATTGAATTCTTAGTGCTCTGGGATCTTAGGGAGACCCGAGTGTTTGGGGCCAGTTCTCAGGTCTGAACACACGAAGAACCACTGCTAAAGGCTGGTAACAAAATTCTGCTTCTACTGCTGATTCTGGTTTTCTAAGTGTCTTGGTTTGGAGTTCTTACGCATTGATGTGAGTGAGTGGCTCTGTCTACAAGCAATTATTCTCCCCCCAGGGACTTGACAACAATATTAATTTTTACCACTGTTTTGGTAAAACGTAATACTCCTGGGAGGGTTATGCTGCCAGGTGCTGGATGATCCTGCATCTCTAGAAGTCAGGCTGAAAACATCTGTAGCTCTCACATGTTTCAGATTCAAGCTTTGGCTCTTGGTAATATTCTAAGACATCAGCACTGGGTATCTTCAAAAAGTTTCATCTGCTCAAAATAAGTACCAGGCATTTGCTTATGGAATTTATTTATCTATTCCAAATTTTGGAAAAAAGTATAAAAGAACCTGCAAATATCCTATGTTTTCAAAAGAGATTGTAATCCTTCAGTCAGAAGCTGAGCTCCTTGCTGACTTGGCGGGATTTCGATGATGAATATAAGTGCCAGAACACATTCCATTTCTGCCCACTTTTCTCTAGAGGCCTCCTGTGCCTGACATATCTGAATGACACCCACAGGACAGGGATCCTGCTGTGGTTGTATCCTCTGCTTGAGACACCTTTTCTGGGGCTGTATCTTATGTCCAATGCTGTGGCATGAGGACATAGTGACTTTTACACATTGTAGAAAATACCTTTGAGGTGGCTTTCAAGGGGTGATTTTTTTAGAATCTAAGTGACACCTAAATGGTGGATTTAAGGTACCTTTGGAAAAATATGAATTAATTCAGCATAAGAAGTTTGTCTTCCACGGCAAAGCCTGTCTGAGACTGTGAGGAAAAGTAAATGATTTGCAGCTCTCCAGAGCATTTTAAAAATGATTACTGCATGGCTGTTCAACAACAGAGCAATTTCTAGAGGTCAGCACGAGCTGTCAAAGGTGCTTGCAATTGCCCTGTGCCAGTTAGTCTCCTCTAATTGCAGTCAGGACTTGTACGCTGTAGAAAAATCTCAAACCCTCTTCTGATAGGAAGATAGAATCTATCAAGAGCATGGTTATTTATTTTCATATTTTTTAATGTTTGAATCCACACCAACCAAAAATTTGCACTTAAAAGGGTGTTTGTGTTTTATATTGTGACACATACATTATCATTTACTTGTGCAGTTCTTTCAGCTAAATTTAGAAAGACAGTTTTAGGTCATGAAGTCTAGAGAAACATTTCAAATACAGAAAAAGAATATGTACCATTAATATGCCATGTATGAATTTATGTGGATAACATTTGAAATGGAGATTGTTCATCATTCTCCATCCTAGCAGATTTTATTATAATGGATTCTGACTGGAAGGTTACACGCACACATGCACAAATGCACACACAGAGCACTTAACCTATTCAAAAAGACTGGGCACTCTGTAGTGTTTAGGATGGATTTAGTTAATTGAGTATTGATTTAAAGAACTTGGAATACAACTGTCCTAAATTTTTGGTTAGAATCCTTCTATGGGATCTATGTTGCATCAGTTAGTATGTTCTCAGTCACTGTGACTGGAATATGACAGAATAGACTGCAGGAGAGTGACCCGAACTGAGAACGGGATCAGTGCTGAAACCCACACTGAATTGACAGTGGAGTGAGAAATGCAGAGATCAAGGACTGTTGAGCGAGACATTCTGCACAGTAAGATCTGCAAGGAGCAAAACCATAAAAATTAGCTGAGAAAAATCTGAGAGCTATATAACCTTCACTGAAGATAAAGTTTCTTTTAATTTATAAGAGGGATTCAATAATTTCACAAAGCCAGCAGTACTAATTACCATATTTATATCTAGTTCAGAACAGTTATTTGGAAATAATTTCTCTTTTCTTTCACACCAATGTATTATTATCATTTTATTTAGGCTTGTCAGCACCCTCTCTTTACTGTGGAGAATATACACTATCTTTTATAAGTGTATATCAGTGTATATAATCTTCTATGCCCATGGGCACACACATATACATGTGTGTATATACAAGTATACCCAGATACACTTAAGACCTTCATATTTTTCACAAGGGAATTTTTCATTACCTTGTTATTTCATACTAAGACCTGAAGAGCCCTTTATGCCAGTTGTGAAGATGTCAAGTTCTATTAATAAACGACTTGGACATGAGCATGGCTTGGAAAACACATTTGTCTTTAGAAGTAAAAATGGCATTCATCTTCTCTGGCACAAAAAAACCTCAATCAAGGCATTTCCTAAAAACTTTAAGGAAAAAAGAAATTACTGGAATTATGTAATCCCTAAATTTTATTAAATGAGCAAATTAAAATCAATAGAAAATAGTAGTGGGGAAAGGTGTCTTTCAGGTTTCAAATTCCAAAATTACTCTTCTTCTCATAGAAAGCTTTCATACAGAAAACCTCTTTCTCTGTTGTGTATTCTCAACTGACTCTCATACATGTGGCCATAAGATGGATAATTGTCTTGGGATAGATGTTTAGGGGGAAAACGGAGTAAAAATAACCTTCAGCTAGCTTGCTCTGACAAAATTTTAGGAAATCTTTTCTGTGTTTTGTCTACTTTCAGAGCTTAAGTGAATCATATGGCTTTCAAATTAGTTGTTGAAAGTGTACAAGCTCCAGAAAACCAAATATTGTAGAAGACAACTTCTTCCACACTTTCAATATCAAATAGGGCAAGGAAATGTCCCACATTCATAGTCTTAGAACACTGATGTTGAGTCATGAAGAAGAATCATGCAAAGGCACGCTGTAAGCTAATGGTTTCTTTATTCTAATGAATTCTAGTTCTCATGTGCATGACTCCCTTTCTGCCTGTCAGTTTCTTCACTCAACCTTTCAACTGTTTACAGTCTAAATATGATGAGTTTGAACTTACCAGTTCTCATGGCCCACCAAACCTCCTTGTCACTACCAATTATTCGTGTTTGGTACTACACTTAGACCTGTGTCTCTGTTTCCCTCTGCTGTTCGGCTGAGACATTGCTCGTTTTTCCAGTCTGAGCCCTGTGCTTGGGAAGCCACACTTAGCTCACTTTAAAGCCAAATTGTGTTACTTGCTTGTCTGCAAACATCTGCCAGAAGGTCTCCAAAACTATTAGAACACACGGTTTGCAGTGTGTCCACAATACCCAGAAACCTCGGGATGCAGATGTATAAAAAGCCTGCGGTAGACAAAGACGGCCTTTCGGGGTTGTACGGCCAGCAATGACGATGACAGAGATGTCATGTCCCACCTGCTGGATGAAAATTTCTTTGAATGCAGGTGAGATGAGCTAAAAGGAAAACCCCAGGAGGGAAGCAGTTTTCCCACCTGCTGCTTTTCCACCAAGGATACCCAGTGGGTTTGCAAAACCCTGTAAGAGCAAGACAGGGTGGGATGGAAGGTAAAACAGAAGCAGGAAACTTCCACATGATTCCCTAGTTCAGTTGCTGTGGAGGGAAAATTTCAGGTCTTGATTCAGTGGAAAAAAATTGTATCTGAGCAGAATAAAAATATCTATAAATATCTCTTAGATTTATTTTCATTTGTGAAATATCTTCAGAGAAGACAGAAACATTAACAATTACTTTAAATAAGTTCTGTTTTACAAACATAAAGCTTAGGTTGGGCTGGTTGCTGAGGTTTGCCTTACTCATGTCTTGACTCTTCCTCTCATTGAAGTACATCTTTTTCATGTGTTTTGCTCTTGGAGAGGTTTCGTGTGCCACTCTCCTGTACCTCAGCACCCCTTAGGGCGGACATGGGGTCAGAGCAGTGGAGAGCTGAAGCCGACACTTTAACCCTAGGTCATCCACTCTAGAATGGGTCTGGTGTTAGAAAGGTGCTCTCGTGGCAGGGTGGGCTTTTGGTTGACACTTCTGCTTCAGGCTGTGAGCTATAACTTTAGCAGTGACCAACTAAGAGAGCGGAAGACAACTCCAAATGGTTAGTGAATGCTTTAGAGGCATTTTTAGCAGCTGTTTTAGTGGGTCATGGCCATGGCTGTGCAGTCTTAGCTCTTTCTGAAACACAAGGATGGCTTCAAACCTGCGGGTTGAATCACGTGCGGTCGTCTGTTTGTGCCCTCACTTGAACCCTCAGCGTATGAGGCTCGCTCCATCTGCCGTGTCCTTCCTGGCACGCAGCCGGATGCCTTCTTAATGGAGCAGACAGCTGGACTGCAAGGGCGTGGAGCCTGAGATTGCTGCACTGCAAGGAAATCCCCCTGCACAGCAAAGCTCAGCAAAGTTTGCAATCATCAGCAGCAGCAAATTTACTCATACTTGTATCTTTTGGTAGGCAAGCAAACACCTATTGAAGTCAGAAATCTGGTCCTACTTTGTTTATATAAAATAGCATTTACCTTCCTTTAAGGCAATCCAAAGGACCTGATTTTTCCCCCTAATTTAAAAGACTTACGTGGAAGTTCTCATGTTGTGGTATTTCCACAAGTTCTTTAGAAATATCCTATGAACAGAAGTACATAATTTTAATAATAATTTAAACACTTTATAACACTATATTATATGATACCTAATAGTGAACTTCAAATAAACTCAGACATGAAAGGAATGTAATTTTAACTAGTGTAGATTGTGGTAAAAATGCATTTAGATGTTATATCCTTGACAAGTCAGGAGCTAATGGTTCTCTGAACACAAAGAGCTGCTTCACCCATCTTTGACCTTTGCTAACTGCATTTTAAATCACGAAATGGCAAACGTATCGTTACACAGACTCCAAAATGTAGTTTTGTTTGCTGAGTGGACACGTTTGCAGGGCACAGTGTGTAACACAATTGGCACACCTGCTCATCTGAAGATTATGAAGCCACTGATTAGGAACCTAAAGCCTCTGTGGTAACAAATATTTAACATATGTGTGCATATTTGCAAGACAAATATATTTTAACAATTGTAAGAGCAATCCAATTAGGAAAGTCTGGTTCTGCAGACTCCAGTTCATGTAGTCCAATTTAAGCTGTTTGAAGGTGAGCTCCATGTTATTTAGAAACCTCAGCTCGTCCAAGTAAGTAACAACAAATGTTAGATATTTTGAACAGAAAGAACTGGCAACTGAAAAACAGGGAACAAAAGGCTTTTTAAAGTAGATCTGAGGTTCTTTAGGAATATATGAATGTAAAAATGTGTATCTTTCAAGCATTACAAAGGGAAAAAGTAAGCATATGTATGTATACACAGACACACATATATTTGTAGAAGTACAAATGTAAAGCAGAAAGAAGTAACGCAAAAGCACCTGATTTTATAGATGTTTGATGAAATCACAGCTATTCTGAGAAGCAAGAAATGCATGAGCTGTTTCAGAGCTATATAGAAATAAATGAAACAAAGCAAAAAGGTAATCTTAGGTTGCCTCAGGTATTTCACACAAGCACGGGTAAATATAGGTGCACATTTTGGCATGGACACTCAGTAGTCCTTCTCTGCAGTCAGGTTCTTTTACTCACTCAACACCACCAATTAAATTTGAGCATGAGATATAACCTAAGGTGATCAGCCTTGTTGAGATTAAGTTAACTCTGAGCAAAGAAAGAAGTGTAATGTTAGCTGTTCTAAGTAATACAAATGTCAGAAATTGTTGTGCTTGCAAACTTTATATCCTTGTTAGAAGCAAGATGTAAAATCAATATGTTAGCTCATAAACTCTGTCTATAACCTGCTCATGGGACTCATTGAAAGATTTGACTTTGACGTTTCTCTTTCTGGATGTCTTAGTATTTTCCCTCCTGTGCAGGAAACCAAGATTTAGAAAGTATGTAGATATTGGCTATGATGGCTTTATGTCTTTAGTGCTTAAATAGAAAGCATTTAACCTCATGAATTTTTAAATTGTATTAATAGATACAAACATTGGTATCCCACACATTTATAAATTAATAAGACACTGCAAAGGGAAGCAATAAATAGTGAAAACTAGTGAGAGTGAATTCTAATGCATGTCCTGAAATTGTTTTGACAGATACAGTACCCATTTTATTTTGGAATTGTTTTATGGAACTGTAGCTCTTTTAGAGTTGCATTTAAATTTCATCTATGCTGAGCCAGGTGTTCTTCAAATCTTCTAAGGAAAGAGTTTTCTTTCAGGTCTCCACTCTCCCTGGTATGTATACAGTATTGTGCATTTCTTTTTTGAACTTAAGTACACATATATTTCAGAAAATGTGTTGCTTACAAACTGTGTGATACATCTGTTCCGTTGTGTAATTTCTGTTGAGAGTTAGGTTGCAATAGAGCATCTAAAGTACATTAGTATAAAATCTTAGCACAGCAACAGTACCACTTATGGTAAATGCTGTACAGATACTCAAATAGGCATGATTCTGATTTCAATTCTCTACAATTATCTTAAAAAGAAGATAAAATGAGCAAGTGGGGCAATCAATACCTGGAAGTAGGAATTTTAAAACCCAAACAAACAAATTTATGTATAATATTTTGCTAGAACAAACAGAGGATAAAAGCAAAGACTAATCAAACTTCCTCTAGGAGTGTTTTCTTGCCTCTCTCTAAAGATATCCAGCCTCACTATATATATTCTTGTCAGCTGTCTTGCTACTCAATTCCCCATGCCTTCCTCAGGGCCTTAAAGTTGGTGGTTTTACACTGTAGCTAATGCAAAAGAAAAAAAGTCTGCTCTTAAAATATCCTTTTGGTTGTCTGGCTGTCTCTGCCCAAGTATCTCTAGAAATGATAGTGAAAAGAAGTGCTTTCCCTGAAGGCTTTTTGGGAGCATCTTGTTTTCAAGACCTTTTAATGACCTGAAATACCTAAGCAGTACATATTCAATAAACAAAGACAAGCAAGTGATGGAGGCTACTAGAGCTCTCTGATTGTTGTGCAACAAACAGCCATGACTTTTTGCTGTGAAATATATACAGAAATATGTCCCCAAGAGTGGAAATTGTCATTCAGTGAAGTAAAGTAACCATAATCAAGGCAGATCCCTGCTGAATTACGTGTGCTATTTTATAGTGACTGGGACGCACCAGTACATGGAGACTCCACTGGACTGAAAGGCAATTTCATGGCAATTCATGCAAACATTACTCATGTCTTCTGGCAAGGTTATCTAAGGATAAAACTGTAAAAAGGAAGTATTTAAATGAGCTTTAATAGATTGCAGGTCTGTACAGTATCCCCCTTGTTTGCAACTGCTTTCATACATGAAAGACATAAAAATGGGGTCTTTTTCGCATGGAGTAGATGAATTAAGAAACCATTACATTACACAGTAAAAAGTTAAAGGACTACTGACTTGTGACACTAAATCATTTATTATACAATGACATACTTGAAGGAATGAGCAGATGTTTAACTGTATGAAAATGCAAAGAAAATTTTCCCTGTTACTGAAGTCCATAGGCTTTTTTGATTGAGGGGGATAGCTATTAGATTACTCACTGTGAATGGTCCCAATAAAACTTCTGTGTAACACTTATTTATTTTATTAATCTGTATGGTAGACTTTGGACACTGAAAATCACAAATTTATAGTCAGACTGACACTGAAAGACTGTGCATAATTGAAGATCCAATGATTCAAATTTGGTATTTTCCCCAAGGAGCAATTGGAAGGAAAATAAAGACCACAGGTTTCTTTGCATGTTTGGCATCTCATAACAGCTTTAATCAAAATTTTTTTCCTCCAGTTATTCTGAAAACATTTATGTGGTGGTATAATCAATCCTGATGACTCCTAACTCCTTCGCATAAGAGAAGACAACAATAAAATGTCAAAATAGCTGTCGTGCTGCAGAACTTGCTTTGCCTACTGGTTGCTGAAAGTAGCACTTTACTAATATCTTTGTGAGCGACAAACACTTGAGAACTTAATAGGGGAAATCTTGAGGGAAAAATGTAATGCAAATGTTAGTTTTGGTAGAACACTTCCCTGCTGAACCTCTTAGAACTGTCCAAGAGATCTTTGCTGTCAATGAATGAAAAGGAAGTAGGAGAGACATTTCAGAAACTGTATTAGAGTTGGCAAAAGGTGTGCTGTATATTTGATAAGATTATCTGAGCTCCAGAACAAAAAACTTCTAATGTGCTGAGTTCTGAGCAGAAATTATGATAAAAAAACATCTTTTGATTTTTTTTTCTTTCAGGCGATGAGCAAGTCTAGGGGATCTCGATACCTATACAGAGAAAGACAAGAAACATTGTTATGGTAAACATGACTCTTAGCAAGATCTACAACAGTCTTATTTAAAGTAAACCTTCTGTATGAAACATTCATGACTGACAGAAAAACTGCTGCTAGGGTGGACCAAATAAATATTCCTGTCGTGTTTAGACAGTTCTTGACAGTTTTCCCTTTTTTTCTTACTGGTTCCATTTTCATAAGAAAAATGAGAAAAAATGTTTAATACTTTCCAGTCTATATTATCTGCCAATCTTAGGATTGTTTTATAACCATAAAAATGCTTCTAAGAATACCATTCTTCACCAGATTAAGACACTTTCTGTTGTATTATTCACAAGTGATTTCAGCAGAAGGTGTAATGAAACTGTGGTAGGTGTATATGGGATTATTTCGCCTTCTTGCAACAATTTATATGACACTCTTGGAAGTTTGAAGCTGAAATATTAATGCACCTTTCTTCTGGCAGAGAAGTTTAAATACTTTATTATGAAAATGAAGAAAACTAAGACACTGAATTGCTTCTTTTTTCTCCTCCTCTTGCCACTCCTTCCTGCATTTTTCCATTGGAAAATAGCACAATATAAAATGATACATAATTAATAAATAATAATATGTATATAACTATAAAAAAATAGAAACAATTATAAACCAAATAAAAAAATAGCACCAGCTTGTTCACTGCTAGCACATAAATCAAAGGGTCCCAGATCATTGACAGAAAACTCTTGCCCCAAGCCACACAAAATAGCAGTTACAGAGACCATAACCCTCTTATGGGGGGAGATCTTTTAGGATTCTGGCTTCACCTGACATAACTGTGTTCTCTGTGGATGGAAAAATGCATCTCTGTCAGATTTGGCATCTTGTTTTTTTGATCTAGGAAGTAAGTCTTAAAGTGCGTACTTGTATTTCCCGATCCATATTTCCACACAGCACCTCTCTGGCATGAGTATTCTGACTTCAGCTGCAACATAACTTTCAGGAGGAAAACCAGTTTGGTTTAGAGGAGTCATTTGTAGAAATTTGCCCTTCTTTCATATCACTTGGTATAGACTCTTTAACCGAAACTGCTTTACTGTAGGCAAGGAAAGTTGTTAACCTCTGGCAGTACTCGAATTCAGTGAGAATTTTGGACCTCCATTCAGAGAGGGCTTCACTTCATACAAATCCATTTGTCTCTTATTCTAATGACCACGTGGGCCTGCGTACAAGTTAAAGGACTCCTTGGGACTTTCTTGGTAATAAACACCTCCTACCACATGCCCGTCCTCAGTTCCACACTCCTGTGCAAAAAGACTAGGAAGTGTTGGCATTGGGTGAGATATAATTCCAGCAATGATCACCCTATTTGAGAAGAACCAATCCTCAGAAACCTTCTCAAAGTGGCACAAGTCATAGAATCACAGAATCCGAGATTTGTGTTGGGAAGGACCTCAAAGGTCATCTTGTTCCAACCCTCCTGCCATGGGCAGGGAGCCTTCCATGAGACCCTGTCGCTCAGTTGTCCATCCAGCCTGGTCTTAAACACCCCCAGGGATGAGGACTCCACAAACCTCTCTGGGATAAAGATCCTTTTGGACTTTTCTGGTGGCAATAATGAGAGGCAGAAGGCACGGTATAAATACATGACACTAAAGATACCTGATAGGACCTGAAAAGCTTTACGCTTGCTGTCTGGGCATCTGGCATAGGATGGCAGCAATGACTGATGTTGCCATTTTGCTCAGATCTCACTCTTTAATTTCACTCAGGCTGCCTGGACCAGTCTATTGTTTTGGGAATAGCTAGGACAAGTAGTTAATTAAAGCATGCCTGTCTTTGGGAAAAAAGGAAAACAAAAGTGGTTAATGAGACCAGTTCCTTGGTCCTTCAGCACCAGTAAAGTCACATTACAGTGATTAAGACTGGAAAATGAGAAGTGTGATAAGGTGCTAAGGAGCTGTGAATATATGAGCTTCAAATAGCAAGCAGGTTATGTCTGAGCTGTATTAAAGAGGTCCACCTGTAGAAATGGCAAAATCTAATATGTGCTATGGAAGAGTAGCATTAATTTTGCAGGAGAATGGGAAATATAAAAACTCCAGGTGATGAAAGTGAACAGAGATGTCCACTTACATCAGGCATTGTACACAAGAATTAAAATGATAAATACTAAGATCTGAATTTTGCAAGTTATTTCTTACATTTTTTTCCTCTGCTGCCATATCAGGCAGTTTTAATACCTCAGAAGCAGCTTGTATCTAACTCCGACATTTATCTTTCTGCACATCTCAAGAATGTCAGTAGAAAACCTGGTGGAATATATTAATTGACTAATGACTCTGCCGCGCATACACAAAATATGTATTTTTCTTTACTTTTTTTGAGTAGGAGAGTTAGTTTTATCTCTTTCTGAATCCTTTATTTTCAGTTATCACACAGCACTGGACAACAAGATGGTCTTCATTTCTCTGTGGCACTGCTCAGCTTTGTACCATAGTTACTTGAATATCCTCTCTCTTCTTCTCTCTTCATTCATATATTGTATTAATCAGGTATTCACTACTAGTTTCCATCCTGAGTCTTGTGGCAAACTGGCCTAAAAACCTGCTTTCCTTCAACATTGCAACTACATGTTGCTGATCTTGTATCCTCCTTTTGCTGTGAACTCTTTTGCAAGGCACACTCAGAGATCTTTGACTCTTCTGTCACTACTTCCAATATTTTATTCTTTTTAATTTGAGATGACCCTTGCATTAACATCTGTGATACTTTTGAAAGCATCTACAATGCAAAATCTGATTAAAATGAGATTATAAATTTGCCGAAATGAACCAGTAGCTGACTATTTAGAGTGCTTTTGCTTTTTTTTTAGGAATTTTTGTTCTGGTTTCTGTTCTGACAGTTTTGCAGGTGGCCCAGTTACTGATTACAGAGTCATCTGCAGGCTACAGGCTGTCAGTCCATCCCAGTAAATGCAGAGAACATGTCCATCAGGAAGGCCCAGGAAGAGAAACGGGTGCGGTTCTATTTTAAACAGTCAGGTAAAGAACTGCAGTGTGATGTGTTAATTGGCTTAGATCTTTATTCTGACTCAGCAATATTGTTCATTTTTACTAAACAATAAACAAAAACTGTCACAGAAAAAGCTGTGTAAGCTTTGTTTTCATCTTGTGTGTGACCATTAGTCTAATCTTTTATATACATATATATATCTGTCTAAAATGTGTTGCGAAAGAGAAAGTAGCCAATCTGTAAGATCTCCTCTAAATGTCTGCCTTTCTGTGAGGCATAAATGGTACACAAGTAGGCATATTCTGGGCCTGATTGAAGACTCATTTTGGTCCATGGAAAGAATAACTACATCTTTTTTCATCAGTGCATAACAAGGGGGAAACAATGCTCCTTGGAATCACAGACCAGAACCTTGTGCTGGCTGTACCCTTCCATTTCCAGCTTCATTAGCAGTATGTATGAAACTATATTATTATTTCCCAGTTGTTCATTGTAATGGTGTTTCCAGAAGTTCTGCAAGATGTGAAAATTCCACAAGAAGTGAAAATTAAATTCATGGTACTGAATAATGTGAATAGGAGTGAATAACAGTGAACTCGCAGGGCTATTACTCTGGAATGAATGGTTTTCTTGGGTAAAAGGTTTCTTGGGTATCTTTCTATAAATGTTATCCTGCTTGCTTTCTTAGACCATCCCAGCCATGATTTTCCTTTTTTATTTACACTTCATATCTGGTGGTTAAGAAGGATCCCTATTTCAGATTTCTTCTTTAGATGGACACAAGTGCTTACACAAAATCATAATTCAGTGCCGGAAGGATGAAGTGCATGGGTTGATAGGTAGGGGTAACTAACCTGTGTTAGGTGCAGGGGTTTGAGGGAGCAGGAAGACGTGACTTTTGCCCATTCTCATGAGACCTTGGTTCTGAGGCCAACCTTGAGGGCTTGGAGGGCTCTTGCACCCAGAATTGGGCTCCATTGCTCACGTACTCCTACACTTAATGACAATGGCACTGCAGTCCATAATCTCATATAATCATCTAAAATGCCTTTATTGCAGTTTACAATCATATAATGGGCTGCAAATGATACTGAGTTTCAGTCTCACGTGTTCCTGTTGCAGTGCTATGGGAGAACGTCAATACCCCTGTCTATTCCTTGAGTTCGTGTGCTGGCATTGCAAAAGTTGTTCACATCAGTTACTGGCAGTGACTCCAAAGGACTATTTTAACCCCTAAAGGTCAGCGGAATGGAGCAGAAACTGGAGAGTAGGTCTGCCTCACTAGGTGACTCTTCCTGTCAGGAACAGTGTTCTGTGAGGCCAGAGTGGGCACATTGACGAAGAGCATTGTCTTGTTTGCTGGTGAAGGTCTACTGTGTCTTAGTTATCATGGCTTAGGTGCACAGAAAGAGATTTGCATCCATCAGAACTAGGCTTGCTTTCCCTAGGCTGGAGTTTAGACATTGCAATGCATGCTTTTAACCCAGCCACTCTTGGAATAGCTCTCACTGCTGTACAATTTTACATGTAGTTACAATGCTTTGTCCCATTTACTGTATTTCCTCAATGTGTAGTTAATTTAAAAGAAAAATTAATATTTTAAATTATGTAGGTGCAGCATCTGGTGCTAAAATGCATTTCTTGGTATTGAAGTGATTTTAAATAGCCTGTCTCTTTACACCAGCTCCTTCATGTTTCCTGTGGCTAGTTTTTAGTTGTGGGCAGCATCAGAAAATTCCTGTGAAGAGCAAGTGAGAATCAGTTCCGCAGCAGGAATCTGGACAACTAACTCATTCAAAGCTCTGACCATGCAGTGACCCACTTAAAGAGCTATTTCAAAATTTGGTTTCCTTAGTCGTATTTTTTTAAACATAATAATTTCGTATTTTATTGAATGCAATAAATTTTCACATTTTCCAAGTTGCAGGTTAGTACATATTATTTTCTTTTATATATTTAAGAATTCTACTGTAATAAGTGGTTTTTACAAAAATAGCAAAGAATTTGTTGAAATAGTTTATACTTTGAATGTTTTAAGGGTAAATTTCAGAAACCACTGCAAGTGTTTTCTGTGTTACAGAAGGACTTACTGAATGAGATCTGTGAGAATTTTCAGTAGGGCCCAAAAATTTCAGGAACTTGAATTTTTTCAGTGTTGTTTAATGCCTAAATTTCTTGAGGAAGAATGCACCAGATGGTTTAGATGACCGTTGTTACTGAAACTTACACACTTTTTTTCAAAAAACTTTCTGGTTTTTATGATTAAAAAAAGTTTCTTACACTTGAGTAAATATTATCACTTTTGAAAAACAATTATTAATACAGAAGTAGATTGGGTATGACTTCAAGTAAAAAGGAAAAAAATGACATATCTTGATAGTTAAAATCAGGTGTGGGAGCTTTTATAATATGGGCTGAAAGGGAGTCAAAATCACAAGCCAAAATCAATTGAGGATATGTGTCTTGATTTGTAGACATTTTTCACAGTCCAACCTGAGTGTTCAGAAATCATGAGTCAATTAGTGACGTGTAATTAATTAGACAATGGAAGAGTACACATGAATTGGCTCCTATGCCAGTGATATGCTCCAAACAGTGAGTTTTTGTGAAAGAGCTGGGAAGTATAGACCCTTTTGTACTCCACCAAGTGTGAACAGACATCTGGTTATTGGCCAACAAAACCTGGAAGGCATCTATAACAAATGTATGGTTCACATACTTGCCAAAGGATTTTACAATATTAATTTCCAAGTAGTTGATTGTTTTAGACATGACACATAATATTTAGCCCTAAATATACTCACAAATATTGCTAGCAGAGATGAAAGTCACTTTCAAGAGAACAACAGGTTTCTGAGTTCATTCTGAGAAGACATGAGACCAATGTAAAATCATTCCTCCGTTATAAGACAGACAAAAAAATCAAGTCTTCTAGATAAAACAATAGATATTTCTCATTTTATTTTTTTTAGTTGAGTATCTAAAGATTAACCCTGTGATGGCATGAGAGTAAAAGAAATATTAATTCTATTTCTTGGTTGTTTCATTACATAAAGGTGTGGAACTTCTTGAATATTTCAAGAAGATCTCTCTTCATACATGTGTTGCATATACTTGTATGCTGTATGAATGGTGTTCCCATTTCTACAATACTTGCAGTGAAAGGGTAAAAATGAGTGTGTGTATATATATACATACATAAATATATATATATATATATATATATATGTATATATATATTAGGCTTTGTTGTTATTTGGCAGAAATTATTATAACAAGAAGGGTACAGCGCCATTACAATCATACCAAATCGAAATGATTAAGAATGCTGATTCCCAAGCTAATATTTACAGATTGGCCAATATAACTGGTGATACAATATGAAAATCTTAACCAAAATCCCTAGGGATGAGGCCCAGAAGGAGTAACTGTCTGCACAAAATGGGAACCAGTGACAGAGTTTGCAATTAACTTTAGCTTCTTGGCAGATAACGAAGTTTCATACATTTTTTATTAGGAATTATTAATCCAAACATTAATGTCTATCAGAAATCACTCTGCTATTAATTTTCATTTTCTTCTAATTTAAATTGTTGTCATCCCATGGAACAGCACAATTTCATGCAATTTTGATGATGAATGACATCCCAACAGTAGGAAAATACTCAGGGAGCTGCTTGAAATCAATTCTGGCTTGGGCCTGAGAACTCCTTGTGATGTTTAATAATGTATACATCTGGAGAAATTGTGATCCTCTAACAAATCATTTATAAATGGAAAAAGAAGGTTGAAGGGATCATAAATATTAACAGCAACAACCCTTTCAATGCATTGTATTTTGTTCTTTAAACACATGGTGTTCAGCTTGGACAGATGAAAATCAGACTCTGTTTTCCACTAGGAAGTGGTGTTGTTTAATTGCTTTAATAGCAAAATGGAAAGCATCCTGGGCACATTGAAGTATTTAAGGATTCTTATTGGGGAAAAAAGCAATGAGACAGATATGATAGTTTTTTCAACTTCAGATTTTGCTGGAATCCAGAATGCAGAGAATATCTCTCTGCCTGTTTTGAAGGATTCTATCCCCCTGGACAACACTGTCTTTGACCTTCGCCCATGGAGAAAATTACCTACCCTTTGGGAAGAGTTGGAATCTACACTGGTGGGAACTAGACGATAGAATGTTTTGTAAGATTATCACAAGGTGAAAATTTAGGGTCTTTGGGTTTGTTAATATAGTAAATAGATAAAAGGTAAAAAACTTCAAAATGGAGGATTGTTGTTGTTCTCCTGGCCTTCTTCTTCTATTAGTCCATATTCTGCAGTACAAGTAGTTTAAGGTGATTGGATAAAGAATTCTGCAGTTCCTGTGTACGTGACAAAGTGATTTATTGAACATTGGTGGAAAAGTGAAAATATCTTTCGTTTTACGATAATTGGATAATTTACCTTTAAAAAGACTGTTTAATCTTGATAATGCGGGCTTCTCCTGCATTCTCTGCTCTGTGCTGTGTCTGGGTCACGCAAGTGACTCCATTTCTCTGGTAGGACTCAATAAACAACTATCTGAAAGCAGAGACTGCTGAAGGTCCCGTTCGTCTCCTGAATTCCTGGCAAAGACACTAAAAATCTCTCCCATCCGGGGAGACATTAATTAAGGCACAGAAAGTGTCAAGATTTTGTCCAGCTTCCATAGAAGTCATTGTTTCATACAAGCTGACCTAGGGAAGGGGGCTTGGTCTGATAGTCACGTAATGGCAAGTGATGATAACTGCAAATTAGCACATTTGTCTTTTTTTTTTTTTAATACATTGCAGAGGTGGTCTTTTGAGCTTTTTAGAATAAAACTACCTTATTTTCCTGGTTTTGGCTGGGATAAAGTAACTTTTCTTCCCGATAGCTGGTACAGTGCTGTGTTGTGGATATAGTATGAGAATAACTGATACCACATTGATACCACGCTGCTGTTTTGGTTGTTGCTCAGTAGGGCTTACCCTAAATCCAGGACTTTTCCGTGTCCCCTGCGCTTCCAGTGACCAGGTACACAAGAGGCTGGGAGGGAGCTTGGCTGGGACAGGTGACCCGAACTGGCCAAAGGGATGTTCCATCCACAGAAGGTCATGTCCAGTATAGAAACTGGGAGGAGTTGGCCAGGTGGCAAGCCACTGCTTGGGGACAGGCTGGGCACTGGTCAGTGTGTGGTGAGCAATGGTATTGTGCATTGCTTGTTCCTGTTGTATTTTATCCCTTTCTCTCACATTTTCATTACAATAACAAAAACAACAACAATAATTATAATTATAACAATAATAATCTAATTATGTTTTACTTTATGTCATTTGTTAAATGTTCCTCATCTCAGCTGATGAGTTTTCCCTTTTATTCTGATTCCACTCCCCATCCCACTGAAGGGAGGAGAAGCTGTGTGCAAGTGACTGCATGGTACTTAGTTGCTGACTGGGGTTAAATCACGACGTTTATTTAAAACTACAACAAACTCTGTAGCAATTGTAAAAGTGTATACAAAAATGCAAAGTTGAAGGAATTAAGTCAAGAATGAGAAAATGAAGGCACAATTTCTTTTGTGTTTGTAAATTCTGATGTGTGCCTTTTCCAAAGCCTTTATAATCATTGGAATTTGACTACAGGATAAATATTTATAAATTGGACAGAAATATTGCAGAATTGATGCAAACTCCAACAGCTGAGCTGTATTTCTTAGTAAGCCAGTCCAAGCTCTGGAATATAAGAACACATAAGCAGTTAACCAATTTTCAAAACTATTGTTCAGAATTCCCAACCTTGTTGCTGCTTGGGTGTTGTGCAATATATTTTTTTAAGTCCAACCATCCAGTTAATGAAATTAAATGCTTTTCTCAGACCATTACCAGGAAGTGCTTAGAAAGTGCTTGTATTGATCAGTTTAGTTAACAAAGTGAAGACCCTCCTAAGGACGTAGGAAGTGCATTTCTCATGGTGCACACCAGGAGTTCTCAGCCATTTGAATCCAAGTGAAATGGCTCAGCATGAGTGTTTTCTGATAGGATAGAGTCAGACCAAGGGATGCAACTCTAATGACTATAATTTTCTCTATACCTTTTACAGAAGAAAGTTTCAAATAAATAATGATATTTAATGGCAAAGTATATCTACTTTTTTACAGAAAATACTATACTGCCTATATCATGGTAATATCAAGGTGTTTCCTTCAACTTCTTCTTTATAATCCATTTTACTCTGAAATATGTATTTGTGAACAACTTTGTCAGCTTTGTGATCATGAAATTTAGGTGAGCGAATGATGTTCATTTTTCCCTTGGAACTGTATCTCTAGGAGCATATATACTTATATGTGTATATGGCTTATCAATGAAGATAAGTCACCTTTATAAATTTATTTCATAATTAACAAGGACAGGCCTATTTGTTGCAGTGCTAGCTGAAATCAGAGATATTCTTAAAATATCTCAGTAGCTAGATGACTTGTCATTTTATCATAGTGGGAGGATTTTGTTTCTGAGAAACAGCAAAGCTTTTGCTGAATTTAGAGCTCAGTAGGAGCAGTGAGCAAGGGCTGCCAGGAGATGCTTTGGATCCGTTTTTGATCTCTGTGATAGGCAGTGATTCCCCAGCAGGATCTTTGTTTCCAGCTCCAGGCTTTAATCATGGCTATATCTATCATGCCAAGCCTACCCAAAAGTTGTGTCTGAAGCTCAGATCAGATCCCTCAAATGTCCTATGGCTTCTGTTCTTGACAGAGGCACCCGTATCACATATCATGACACTGCAAGCTTATGCATGGCGATGGATAGCCTTCAGAAAGCACTTATTTAATTTGACCTAGATACTGTAGATCTGGGTCACGTTTTAATTAGTGTGAATTAGTCACCGATTCTACAAACCACTTGCATTAAGCTTGTAGACAGCCTTGTGTGTGCTAGTAATCCCTCTGAAACCAATTGGTAATGCCCACAGGTCTCTGCAGTGTAACTATTTGTATTATGGAAGTCTTGGTGGTTCAGGCAGTTTGCACTTATTATCAGCATCCCTTTCCAAAGCAAAATGTAAACCTCAGAGTCAGAAATTCTGAATGAGGCCACTGGGTCAAAACTGAGGTAGTAGCAGCAGATTTCATCTCACATTTTAGCCAAGACTCAAATCACTGAAGATGTTCTATCGTAGAGGTGGAGTGCTGCTAGTCAGCATGTCTCCCATAAACAGCTAGCAAGGCACCCATCTCTCACTGAAATTATCTCAAGGCCTGGGCCCAGATCTTCAGACAACTATGAGAAAAAGCTTTCCTTTGATTCCTTTTTATTCACTTAATTTATGTCCTCAGGGCAGAACTTTGTTGTATTATATGTGACTTTACAGATGGGGATAGAATTTAATTAAAATATGTTAAATTAGGGTAAGTGATGTTAATAGGAAGAGAAAAATATTAAATGAACAAATAAGTTGGAGATTAAATTTTTTTATCTAAAAGCAGATGGAATATTTTACAAAAATAAGGTAAAAAAAATCATGAAAGTTGGAATGTAGAAAGTCCAGAATTATGGACATTGTATTTTATTGAAGTAAGATTAATAAATCACACAAGACAGCACAGAAACAGTTGATGGTGGCTGTAAATAAAACTGGATTTTTTTTTAAGAGTCAAATGGTGTAAGAGAATTGAAAAGAATTTTAAAATAGTGATGATATATGCCATTCATCAGCCATTCTATTTCTTTTGTATAGCTATTCTAATAACTTAGTTTTACTATTTTGTGGTTTTTTGGGGGCTGAGGGACAGAAAAAATAGAGTTTGCTCCTCCTTTCAGAGTGGTTTCAGTCCTGATTAGCAATTTTTAACCCAATGTTTCACAGCATAGTATTTAAAATACCAGTCTATCTATCACATTTAAGAGGGGTTTTGGTGTAAATCTGTGTTCCTACCCAAGCCAGGAAGAGAGGTGCTGCGTGTTAAATTTCTGCAGAGTTTGACTGGCACCGGCACACGACTGTGGAAATTGAAGATAACCTGGAGAGATCTAGTTGATACATATCTCCATATCAGGTCAGCTGTGGGAAAATGGATTCTTTACTTTCAAGCAAAGAAAATGTTTGCTTTTGTGTTCATAGTAACTATTGATAAATGAGAGGGTTGCAGGGCAGCATTAGACAGAGTCACGGAGGCAGAGTTACACTTCATATCCCTGAATGTTTGTGAAATGAAATTCAGCCCCATGTCCAAGGAATACTGTGTCTGCTCTTACAAGGGCTACATGGTTGGAATCCAAAGCAGAATGCCTTGTCTGCAAGTACTTTGCCTAAGATAGCAAAGTTTTGTAGTAAAACATAGCAGGTTTTGTGATAAAGCAGGTTCCTATTCCTCTGGCTTGAAATTACATGTATATTTTCATTAAGGTTGCTAAGAAAGGGTTGTTTTTGTTCATCTTATTATGTTGCTCAAACACTTGTGGCATTCACTCCATACAGTCACCACCAGAAACAGCTGAAAACTTTGTCCATAATACAGTCTTGTTGCAGTAGAATAAGTGATGAATTCAGTAGCACGAGTGATAACCTGCAGACAGTTAATGCCCCCCCAGTGCCTTCTGTGCCCTGGAGATGCTCTGTGGTTTCATTCCAAGAGAGCAAAAGGAGCAAGGTTGCAAGCGCCCTTTACTTCCCAGCTCAGGATCACACACGTGCCTACTCAGAAAATGCAGATATACGGGGAAGTCTCGCTAGGTGTGCAGATGGTACTCGTGTAAATGTAACTCAGGTTACAGTATCAATCTACTTGTACTGAAATACAGTACATGATATTTGCTCCATACTAGAACAGCAGGGCTTTTTCTTCAGCTAACTGAAGCTATTTACGCTGTGCTCAGAATGGTTATTTTCCTTGTCTAGTGAAATATTTGACAGATAAATAAAGTTTCACCTGTCGAGTGGTCCAACTCGTGAGTAATTTTCACCTGAAAGGTGATCATAAAGCAAACTTCCAAAATTGCCAGTATCATTATGTGAAGCAGGGGGGAAATTGAGTAATTTGTTGTTTGGGGTTTGGTTTCTCTGCAGTTCCACTGTCAGCAATGAATAAATGCTTCAAAAGCTGAAGGTGTGCACATCACTTTATGAGATTTCATGCCAATAGTTTCAGCTGGCATGAAGCCCAGAACCTTTTCCTGATGTTTTGAAATGACTGTAAAGTGCAGGGAGTGCTAGGATACATGGATATATATCTTTTTGCTCTCTTTCATTCAAATGACTAAATATCAATTTGTAAAGCTGTGTGTCTAACCTCCACATCAAAATTTGTGTATTTAAGGAAATTTGAAAAACATTTATGTGATTACATATTATAGTAAGACAATAAGAAAAAAATTATATGATTATGTATTATAGTTTAGAAAAACATTCTAGATTGTAAATTATACTGTATAGTGCAAGAAAACCTCGAGATTCTTCCTTTTGGTACTTTGTAACCTTTCGTGGGAAATGAGTGGTTTGAAGTTTGAGAGTCACAATGCATTTCCTACCCCAGAGAGCACAGGATGGAAATATATGGTGACAGGCGGATGCAGCACGGAAGTGGGAGAGAGCAGGGGAGCAGGAATTCTCTTTTGTGCAGCAAGCAGCTGCAGTGAGCAACAGGTGATGAGAGCAGCTCCGAAGGCGAGGGCCTGAGCAGTGTCTGCGCGCGCAGTGGGGTCGGAGGGGAGGCACACAGGGGACAGGGAGGCTGCAGGCACTGCCCTTGCAGAGCCGTACCCCGTGCTCATGGGAAGGATACCTGCATGCACGCGTGAAGATCCCATTTCCTGCATACTGAGCAAGTCTCCTGCATCTGCCTGCTGACTTTCAGCCCTGGACATGGCACCCCATTTCACCTGGAAGCACAAAGCCTGGCTCCCGGAGGCCCATCATAGAGCTGGTAGTTCTCAGGCTTGATGGGCACCAGTAGAAAGGTGCCATCAAAAGATTAATTTGGCAAGGAATTGTAGTGAATTCATCCCACATTTAGAAGATAGTGGAAAGTGAGAAACAATTCAAAAGAAAGCTGAACTGATAGATCATGACAGCTGGCTTAAACAGAGATGGAAATTACTCAAGAGCCCATATTTGGACCACAGGCTATACCGTACTATAAACTACAAAATACATTAAATATAAAACTCTCTGGATCAGGAGTTTGTGATAGACTGAAAAAGAGAGCAACCATTGGTGGCATGGTGGTACAGCCAAGAAGATTCATTTTGTTGTATGAAAGTAACTGCATGGAAAATGGTCAGGGCATGTCAGGATGAGAGACTAAGGTGTTGCACATATGAAGATGAAAAAATTGTGATCTGGGTTTCAGCTTCAGAAATATGAACTAAGAGGAAAGGCTGAGCTTGGAGGTGTTATGCCAGAAGAAGCAATTAGATTTGTTCTGGATAAATAATTTTAGAGATGGCTAAGATGAAGTTGACACCTGTTACAATCTCAGGAATGGGAGTGGTGACAACACCGGCAGGTTTTGCCCAGTCGTTGCTGCAAGTTTCATTGTTATAGAAACACTTTACTGAGCTCATATTTAAACAAGTTCAATTTACTTTTATATATCAATGCATTTAGCCCCTGCTTAAGAAAATGGTTTGATAGTAGAATCTAAAATCTAAGGCCTTAGTACATTGCTACAGTACTTCCCAAACATTGAAGTGGGAGAAGAAAAATAAGCTATCAAATCTGTGCCACTTTCCTGTGAGATATTTTCTTTCTACTTCTATTACTGTGACTAAGCAGAATGCTTACTTATGTCTCATAAAGGCCTAAACTGTGCTTAATTACTAGTTTAAAATAAGAAATTTAAGGGAAATGGATTTTTCAGAGAAATTTAATACATTGGACAACCTCTTATAATAATGCTATGAACTAATGGTCACTATGTGTTGGTTTCAGGTGAGACTTTTGTTCTGTTTTTCCAGTTTTCAGGAGACAAACCAGTTACAGAGATTGTGCAGGCTATGCATTTTTCCACACTAATATAATTAGTTACAAAAATACAATTTTAGAACAAGCATTAGTTAAATTAAAAATATATTTGGTTTTGTTTTAAAATAAAAATACTTTATTCATGTCCCAGCCTTTTATGTACAATCACTTCCCTTCCTTACCAGGCAAACTTGTTTGTTTAGATTCTCCTATGGTGTGCATTTGCTCTTTTACTGATACTCTCTTAGGACCCAGCACTGAGGCAAGGGTTTTTGTGTGTTTATTAAGAAGAGAAGTTAAAGAGGCATTTTGACTCTGAATCACCCATCTGGAGTCCAGATTGACCCCACTGGCTCTGGGCTGTCAACATCCTCTGTTTGAATATTAAACAAGTTCATGGATTAGAGTATTTGGAAACTATGTGACATCTACAGTCTGAGAAGGAAAATGTGAGTGAAGCGCCTTCTTGCGCTTGACTGACTAAGAGAGAGATACAGTTCAGACCCGCAGGTATTTTCTGGTGACATGAGTGAAGTGACATAAATGTGCAATGTTAAAATTATGTGCAGGCTTTGAAAGAATATCACCATTTGTTCCTCTCTGCTTCCTATTTCAGAAAGACTGCAAAATTATTTTTCTGGGTATTGCAGATGAATTTCCAAATTAATCCTTGGAATCTCCTCTTTTATAAACTGCTTTCCTCCTCTTAACTTTGTTTGCTTAACCTATATTGCTACTTACATTACCTTACCACTTCTGATGAAGAATTTTCCTAAAAGGTTTTTGGACAGCTAGGTACTATGGACAATGTTGGCTGAACTTTGCTTGTGTGATGTAATGATTTGGAAGAACTCCAATATGTCAGTCATGAAAAACTTCATTCATAAATCCACTGAAGCTTTTACTAAGAAAATTCTGGTTTTTTCAGTGTGCCTGGTGGATGGATCCCACAGAACTAAATGGAATTTTTTCATCTATCACTGATATTTTATTCTATAATGGCCTGATATCCCTTATTTTTTGTTGCTGTTCTTAGGTATCTGAAATACTGATCCAAATGGTTTTGTGGGTAATTTGGGACACTCTGACAAGTTTCTTATTCAGAGTATTAACTACAAACCATTTTTTGGGCTAGCATCAAGTAAATGCTGATCTCTTGAACTGGAGATAAAATTCTGACATTAATACTCTGTGCTTTAATCACTCTGGTCAAATGGGCAAAGCACATCTTTCACTTTTACTGGTGTTATCACAGGTTGCTACTGGCACTTGCATTAAGGACAGTAATTGAATTCCTAAATTTTAGTATTTGTGGATGTCCACTTAAACCACAAGGAGCTATATGGGTCCCAGTGGTAACTGGATGACAGGTTTTGACTTTTCTTCTGCCATGCATGCAGGTGCTATATAGCATAAAGGGTCCTTTGACATGGAAACAAGTAATGAGCAAACAGGGTGATGTTACCAGTAAGTTAATATAATGCTGTGTACTGGCAGAAGGCAGGCCGTCCTCGAGTGTGAACTTACCTCTAGCTCTCCTTTGTTCTGCATCTGTAATCCTGTAAGGAAAGGAACTGGAAACCTGAGTTTCCAGGCAGTGCAGATGATGCGAGGTGTTTTGTAATGCAAGACTGTTAAATTGTGCATTATCAGCCACTTTACAAAAAGTGTATTTGATACCACAAAGTAGCCAGAGGCTCAGGAGGAGCTGCTGATCGTGCAGGTGGTAGTTGTTATTGTTACCGCAATTGTTAGTGCAGACACAGAGCATTGGGAACGTAAGAAGGTTTATGCAGGGAGGAAGTGCTGAGGCTGAGTTGTAACTCTCAGAGTCCTCTAGCAGAGGAATGCTGTGTGCCTTGGACATCCTGAGAAATCACCATTGATCACTCATTATAGACTGATGGAGGAAAAAAACAAGAGAAGTAACAATGAAAGCAGAACCCAAACACCTGATGGGTTATCATGAGCATTACCCATATTTAGTTTAGAGCCTGAGAATTGGATAAAAAGGGTCTGGCATAGACATAACTAAATGTAGAACTGTAATGATCACTGACTGAGATTACAGCTTGTTTTGCAAGTTCAAAGTGACCTTACTTTTCTGTGAAAGAGAAAATTGTTGCTCCTAGAGCGATAAGAAGTGGTTATAGAGGAATCTCAGAATTGCACTACAGAAGTGCAAAGACATCACTTTTGTTGAATTTAAAGGCTCAACATTTTAGTGAATATTTAGAAGGAGATTTGTTGAGAAGACGTGTCTGCCTCTTGAAGAAAATTGTATTTACTATAGAGCTCAATGTTTCCTAGTTGGCACAGTGTTTTAACTAATGCTCACGCCCAGTTTCTGATTGCTCACTAGCTGGCAGACACTGAATTTAGATTGAAGTGGTCCAACTGTGTCTCCAGGCAATGACACAGACACTGAGCAGGAGAGGGCTGGCAGGGAGAGAGGCTGGTTTATACTCCAGCTCTGTCCCTGCAGCCCATGTGGACACAGCCACACGTATGTCTGAGAGGAGTCAAGCTGAAGCAATGTAAAATGAGGTGTCGATACAGTCTGTAAAAATGTGGTTAGGAATTGGGTAGGTGTGGCTTATAACTGGCCTAAACTTTAAGGAAAAATGAAGTCTCTTAATTACCCATAGTTTGAAGGATTTTCACTTTTCAGTAAGTTCAATACATATTCTTTAAAAATACATTCCCTAAGCTTGAACTTAAATAGGTAGACAAGGGAACAAATGAAAGCTCATGAAGGAAATAAATTCTGATGGTGAATTTGGTCACTACTTTTTCCAGTAATATAAATTACAGAATGTGGATGATATATGAACATAAAGAGGGCAAATTAATTTGGATAAAAATTGAGAAGAGTATAAATGAACTCTATTCTGTGTATGAGTGCTGAGACATCATGATTAAGCAATGAACTTTATTAGTAATATAATTTTGTCCGTGAGGGCGGCAATTCCATCCAGCTTTCAGATTTTCCAGTGAATTTGTACTAGTAGACCATATTTGCACTAATGGTGGGACTTGTGGCCCAAGCATTGACCTGGGACATTGTGCAGTGACATTAAGACCAGAAATAAATCATATGAATGGAGGTAAATATTGCAATAGATACCTTAGTAATTTCTTACTCTTCCTTTTTGCAGGACTATTTAGATTTTTGACCCTAATGTGCAGCCACCATTACTGCTCTTCTCCAACAAAGAAGAATAAGTTTGTCCAATGCAAAAAATTGGCTAAGTTGTGATGGAAGGTCATAAACAGAAAAAAAATGTCAGTTGGGACTGCATATTTTAGTGTGATTGATAAGTTATTTTTCTTAACTATGATTTTTGTGCATAAAATTATTGTGCTCTGAAGAGCTGTTCAGATGTTTTGATACCACACATCACCAATCCTGAGCTTGACTTTACAGCTGAAACCCTGAAAATGTTGTTCACCTTCTAGTAACATTCTTTTTATGTATAGCTATATTGTAAAAGTCAGAGGTGTGACTAGACCTGTAGGGTTTGATGTCCAGATGAATGCTGATACAACTCTGTGCAGTGTTGGTTATATGAATGTGACCCTAAATATTTTTCCCAGAACCCCAGACAGGTTTTGAAGCCCAGAACAAGGCACGATGCTGAACAGTTATGGGTACTCACCAGCTGGTTAATTATATCTGGATGTCATGCAGCCAAGGTTTGATGGAATACAGACAGGCTTCTAGGAGGAAAATGGCAGTTATGTCTCTAAATCCTTGTCGTTTGCCAAGTGGTTAATGTGGCTGCCAGCTGAAGCCAATTGCATATGCTTACATTAGTCAAATGCTCTCCATTGATGGAATTGTGCAATGAATGGCTCCCTATAAGACATAACTTTAGCTCCAGCTTCCGAATGTGTGGAGTAAACAGCTTCCACTGGCATGGAACAGCCCCTATCTTCTCTGCAATTCCTATAGGAATTTTGTCCAGACAAGGTGGTCCTTCAACAGTGCTTCCTCTCCACTACTACTGGCTGCTCCTCTGTTGGGTCCTCCTGCATTGAAATATCGATGGTCCAGAGAGCTGGCAGAAAATTTTCAGTTTTACATGGATTTGTCACCTTTGTATTCCTTTCCTTACATCTTTCCTTGAAGGAATGTGCGGGATGATCCTGTTGAGATTACACCTTGATGTTTTCAGAGTCTAATCTTTTTAGTATCAGAACATATTGTCTGGCTTCTGCAGTGCATTGCGGGAAGTGGGTGAGGGTTGGAATAATCTCTTCAGTTTCTCTTGAAAAAAATCAGCATTTCTTGTGAGTATTATGGACTGTTTGTTTTGAGAGTTCTGAGGATTAAACTTAGTGCGTAAGCCATGAATAGGCTAAATCAGTCCAGCATAAGTAGCATGAAATAAAAAGATGCTTTGCTATTTTAGAACCAGGCTGTCCAGCAGGGATTACCACCTACCCTGTTGTAATTTTCACAGCAATAAACACACTGCCTTTTTGCAACACAAGGGAGAAACTGACTTAACATTCACTGAAAATTCAGTCAGAAAATGAATTTTACTACATTTTGTTCCTGTTCATCTTTCAATTAAATTATTAGCAGTAAAAAAAATCACTTAATGCGCAGAGAATTTTCAGTGCCTGGAACAGATTAATTAACAGCATGTCCCCAAATTCCTAAAGTATTGGGGCAGAGCATGTGCTTCATTTGAGTCATTCAAGTGGTGGAAAGGAAGGAGAGTTTAGCTGGATGTGCATTACCGTGCACCTCTTTGTCACACCATACAAAGCCTCTGAAAACCTATAATGCACTAAGTAAAGGTAAATAAATGCAAAAATTGCTTTGTCTCTTTTGCATTCTATTTCCTACCTCATAGTCCTGTATTCTGCCATATGAGCATCACAAGAATAACATTACTTTTTTCCTCCTGAATCAGTTTTCCATGGAAGTTATTGACTTAGGTAGAATAGGTAGAATGATAATATTTTATATATAAATACATAAAAAATATATTTGTATAAAAGATGTTCTCAAGAAGGTAAAGATGTGGAATTATTTTCCTAAATGGGGCAGTAGCTCCTTCCATTATGGCAGTGCTTACTAGAATAGACAGCATCCCAGCTCCCTGGGGAGGTCCTTCTCCTGTGTTCTAATTGTGGTCACTGAGCTGGCCTGACAACTTGCTTTTAGGTGATTTAACAGTTGCACACAGTCTGATTCAGGGGCTCAATGCATTCGACAAATGGGTCAGAAATCCTTTCTGCGTATTTGTGTCATTTTCTCATCCTAAGTTTGAGGACACTACCTTGCTGCTTCAGAGAAATATTAAGATGTATTCATTACGGTTGGCAAAATGCATCAAAGGCCTTCAGTGTAAAGTGCAGGAGCTGCTGTTAAAATGACAAAGGCTACCAATAGGAACATAAATGTCAGTACTTTCATAGAAAAAAGTATCTCCACTTTCCTTTTTTATCCCTTTGGCTTCAGAGGTTTCTTTCTTTTTTTTTCCAGTCTAAAGTTATAAAGCTTGATTCAAAAATTGTTTAGGATTCCTACAGCCAAAGGCTAAGTTATAAATAATTCTTCCCTCATTAGCTATTTTAAAGTTTAATAGTTGGAATGGGTCTATGGAATGTATTTCAAAGGTTTAATTGTTGTAATGGGTCTATGGAATGTATTTCAAAGTTGCATATGAAGTTCTTCAGTAAAGTGAAAAATGCACACGCAATTTAAAATTCCTGATGAGGAAATGAGTTCTTGCATTATACTTTGAAACTCGGATAATGTTATCATTTTTAAACCTTTTTCAGTATTTTAATCTACATTCTGAATGTATTATAGAAAGTAAGAAAAAAAATTATTGGGGAAAAATATTAAAAAATGAACTTTCAAAATCAAAAGGTAAAATGTGCACAAGGAGATGCTAAATTGCATGTTGTTACCCAAAATATTTAAAATGTCATATTTTCTTTCAGAAAGAAAGAGAAGTAACAAATTTATGCTACCTGGGAAGCTGGGCTGCACTTTAAGACTGCGCTTGTTCAATGTAGCATCAAAGCCAGAAGACTTAAGCAGCTGCAGAACTTCTTTTACCTCTGAATCCTTAGGTGATTTTTTATCAAAGCCTCTGCTCTGATTTACGATAGATTATAAAAATGACCTTCTGATATTTGCATCTGCACAGATGGTGTCCCTATCAAGTTTTCAGGTTAATATCAAAATCATATGTGATCCTGATGCTAACTTTGGGGGTGGTCATTTTTTTTTCTTTTCAATATCAAACAATATTATTTCATAAATCTTCTTCTTCTGTTTGTAGTAGACCTGTCATTTGAATGACAATCTCCAACCAGAAGTATTTCTGTCAAAACATGGTGCTGCATTGCCTGAGGTTTGCATCTGGGATCAAGCACTTTCTGGTTTCAACTCTTTCCTCTATAGTCACAGACATTTAATCTCATTAAGTCTCATATTTTATTGAGGAGAATATGAAATTGCAGGAGACAAACTTCAACCCCTGTGGAAACCCAACAATTTTCTTCTTAAAGAAAGAAAGGTATTCCTATTTATTCTTGAAGGTATGCCTTTGAGAAATTGAAAAAGAGAAAGCAAGAACACAGAAATTACTCCCACTGGATGGGAAAGAAGATGGATATATGCATGGCAGAGAAGGGGAAAGGACAAAGGCAGTGGAAAGAGTATTAGTAGCTTTGGGAATTTCTGGAGAGTGATTTATTCAGCCAGACTTTCAGACCTAGCATTCCAACAGATGTTGTTTTTATTTATAGATCAGGCACTGCAGACGAGGTAATTCGTCAGCTGGAGTCAGAAGTCAGGGTGAAGAGTTGACTTTCATTTCATGGAAATGAATATCCTGAACCACTGCATTACCTTATGTAGTGATAGCTGCAGAGCATGTTCAGGAAACAACCACGCATCCCGTCAGCCTGATGTACGCAGGGAGAGAGGATGCTCACCGGTCTCCTTTTCTGAGTCTCTCTGTGTTTATGGCATTCAGCAAATATTCCTCACTGTGTGGCCTTGCTGTGTCAGGTACAGGGGCAGAGCACGTAGAGCCCTGTTAATTCCAGCACCCCAGAAAAGACTGGAGCACAATCCTACTGCTCTAACTCCTATTTACCTTAACGTCCTACGTGGGACGTTTACTTAACAAGAAGTTCACAGCTGTTCTCAGAAAGGGGACCCAAATGAAGTGCGTGGATAATACTTAAGTGGTGCTTCCAAGGTTGTTGTTTGTGCCTTTTGCAAACTTCGGGTACCACCCAAGCTGTGTGGTTTGCCTACAGTCTTAGCTCCCCAGTCATTGTGCTCTTTCTGCTCTGTTGCCTGGATTTCTTTCTTTCATGGACTATAGAAATCAGGGAAAGAAGGAGTTTCAACATGTAACTCGTCTTGTCTTACCATGGGCTTGGAATGTGACTTGCAGGATCTACTGCTGTGCTGACTACCATTTAGACATCACTACAGGGACAGAGCTACTGAGGAAGAGTGAAAACCAAATGGACAAATATGATGCTGACTTGGAATGCTTCACCACTCGATTCTGCAGTAAGCCCATGGAGTATTGTGTTTTCTCTTTAAAACTTTAGAATGTAAGATACTAGGCATAAATCTCTCTGACACGTGGGTGCCTAACCTCTCAATGCTCATTTAGCTTTTTGATCATAATTTGTGTACTACATATCCCATTACCCTATGTTAATGAACACTAAATCATATTAATTTATGCTACTTGCAGTTCTTTAAGAGCAAAGAATTTATGAATGTAAAGCAGAAGTCTCTCTCTCTTCCCTCTCCCCAATCTCTTTGAGCCTCATGATGTCTTAGCTTTGCTACCGTCAACAGGAAAAAGATAGTGTGACAAGAGAAACTAAGACTGAAATATTTCCATTCTTCTCTGCCCACATCTGTAATAAAGTTCTGTGTACATGTGTTGATTCTATTCTAAAAGAAAAATCAGAATGTGAAATCCTCCTCTGTCTAGGAGAGTGTTGACAAAGGTAGTCAGTACAAAGATAAGGGATATTTCTAATGCCTGAATCTGTGCGATGCCACATCACCATGATACTGATACACAAATTATTACTTAATCTCATCTTTAGGTTTTCGCTTCTGACTGTAATTTTTTGATCAATTATGTTAGATGGACAGTGCTTTTTGGTCCATTCACACAGACTGCATTGAGTTTTCTCATCCATCTTTCCTAAAATGAAAAGGAAGAGTCCAAATGTTGGCTGTAGCCATTTTGCTTCCACTACCAGATCATTCTTTGATCTCTTTGGAGATACTATTGAGAGAAATCAGTAGGAATAATGATGGCATTTTTTATGATAATAAAATTTAGTCAAAAGGAAAGTTTTACAAATGATCTGTCTTCAGTAATTATCAGTTAATAAAGTCAGATTATAATTCCATCCGTAAATTTTGTAATAAAAGATGTAATGCTCAGTTTTAGAAATCAGTATTTTTCTTAATGTTTTTTGTGGGCTTTTTTTCTCCTTATATGAACTTTTTTTCCTTAGAAGATTAACTGGAGCTGACAGCAACCAAGTCTCTATTTTATGACTCGTGAGTACTGAGTTACCAACAATTCAACTGCTGTTAAATAACATTTATATGAAGCCTTTCATCCAAGGACTTCCAAGTGCTTTATACTCATCAAGGTTCACCATAAAACATGGGAATTAAGTATGGCTGTATGAGGGACAGCCAAATCCGAACATAAAAACATCCAACTGTCTTGTCTAGGTTCAGTGCCAAATGAGGATAAAGATTTTTATCATTCTGCATCAGTTTTGTCTTATTAAACCACATTTTCCTGTCTTGTTTTCTAAGCTGCTGGATAAAGAAGTAGGTACAATGAGTAAAGTTTGGGTTGTGTAGAAGCTACCTTTTCCTCTCTGATGTACCATTAAACATAGACGAAATTGGCAGGAAGAAGATAGTAAATGATGGTTTAATGACGTACTCATAAGACGTTGTAACTAGATGGTTGCTTCAGGCCATTTCATTACGTCATGGTGTAAACCATGCACCCTGAGGTTTGTAGTACTCCCTATCCCTGTGTAGTACTCTCTATCCCAGCACACCTATGCTCACACTATCCCTCCCTGTTTCAGATGTATTACAGTGTGTCCTTTCTGGCTGCTGGAACTGTTTGTACATTCAGAAATGGACCTGTCGTTTCATAAAACATCCCTTCATTACAGCAGTACTCCCTTTATCATCTTAAAACCCTCTAAAATGTGTCAGCTGTAGGTGACTTGATAAATAGTGTGCTTACTTCTTGGTGCTTGAAAGGGTGCACTGAGCATGTTTTAACCCGGTTGTACAAGAGAATAGAGCAGGAACAAACTAGTGCATTGAGTTTGACAGTCATCTTTTCTGACAAATAATTTGAAACTGGAGGCAATAAATTGTCATGGTAGGTTTTCTGTGCATCATATGTGCATATGAGAGTATAAGTATAAAAATAAAAATGTAATCATTAGGCAAAGGAACCTGATTTGAATAACCATTTAGGCAAAAAATTATAATCCTTAAAAATTCTTTCTCATTTAATTTGTTTCCAGACTTTCCTTTCAGTTTGTATTAGGCATCCAACTGTGAAAAAGGAATGTGCTTTCTTTTTATTTAACCAGAGTGCCTGGTTTCAATTTTCCTACAGTTTTCTGAAGGAGGTTCACTAACTACAGAATAAAAGGACTCTCGGTGACTGCAGTTGCTATTTTAACAAAAACTGCTGAAAAACAGTGTTTCCTGCATTTGGAAGGGCTACTGAGTTCACTGGATTTGGGGTCACACACTGAGATAGCCACAGAAAGGGTGACACACAGTATCACTACTACCTTGAAGAGATAGCAGTACCAAGACTGAAGTGCACAATTGCTTCTGGAGGTAATCACAAGACTCTACAGCTGTCAGACAGACACACAGATCTTTGTGCTTCCACGGAAAGCGATCCATCACATCCCCCACCGTAATCTTCCCACTCAGCACCTGTAGGAACATTATGTTACCAGAATACTGCCGAAACTGCAGTAAGTTACCAGAATACCGCAGAAAAAAGTGTAGTATAATACCAGTAACACAGGACCAAATGCATTCCCTGTCAAAATTAAATGAGTTGGTGACATTAGTAGGTTATTAAAATGCTCAGCCTCTCATTCTTTTTTTCCTTATGAACAGATCAACACAATTCATGTTGTTTCTTGCTGTGAAATACCTAGACTTCTGCAGTTGTCTTCACCTAGAGTCCTTGCTCACTTTTGTCGGTGGAATACAGCTGTGATGCAGAAGTGATTTCGTGATAACTGAATGTAATAATGAGTATTGAAACTGTATCTAAACTAGAAAAATATTGAGAGCATTTGTATGGATAACACTTTATGATTAATTCATAGGATGGAAATGAAGGTACAAAGATAGAACGTTACCTCATTAAAAAATGAAAGCAAAAAGCCCAAATGAGTAACACTGCTTCTAAAAATGTAACTCATTAATCTTGACTCTGCCAGGAAACATATATGGTCTGGTACACATGCAGAGGCTCTTACGATATTTCCCATGGACCCATTCAGGTAAACACAGTTACTGTAACTCAGTGAGTTGTTTTGTGTGGATGCTAAAAAGCTAGAAGCAGAGATATTCTTCAGCCTTTTCTCAATATCTGCGAGAAGACTCTTTCCTATGTAAACTATTTTAAACAAGGTCACAGTTTCATAAACTTCTTGCACCCGCAAGCTGTTTTGCAAGATTGTTATGGCTTTGACTTTAAAAATATTTTGGAATAGGTATCTTAGAACTTGGCCAATCCTCTCAAGGGGTGGATGGCCGAGGAACCAATTACCTATTGCCACTCAACACACTTTTGCGATCTATCCTATAAAAGTAGTCAGAAAATTATTAAAGCGCTTCCACTTCCACTTGTTCATGAGCCTGGACTCTGCGTCATTTTCTTTATGCGTCTCGGACGTAACAGCAACAGTGTTGGGTGCAGAAAACATGGGGCTGTTTAGGGAGAAAGAAGTAGAAGAATGTGCAGTAGGTACTCACTTGCATACTGTTGCAGGATGAGAACCAACCCATCCAGCACTGCATTTCCTATCATACTGCAAATAAAATGTTTGAACTTGTGTGTGAGAGGAAAGTAACTCTGTTAAGTTCAGCTCAGCCTATGACTTTAAACCTCATAAATGATACATTTCAATTTTATGTCCAAACAATAGAAGGTGTGTGCATTTGATTAGTGTAAATTGAGGGAGTAAATTCATTTACTTATAATATCTGCAAGTATCAAAGGTTAAAATATCAGAGGTAGACAAATTATAGCTCAATTCACAAATACAGGCAGCATTTCTCTTGCCCATTCTCTGCATAAGGTCATGTTCCCTTCAGGGCTGCTGTTGCCTAGACCATGGGTTGGAACTTTACAATCATTTTATTTTAGTGACTGCCCTGTTTCATAGCAGGGAAGCATCAACTTCAAGCATTGCAAAAAGGCCTGGGTTTAATTTTCTAGAACACAGCTTAAAGAAATGAAGGACTCTGTCTCCCACTATCAGTCTCCATAAAATTCATAAACTCCTGGTTATGAAGTAAACCCTTGGTTTTCTTTAGAGAGGAAGGAAACGGCTTTTTTTTTTTTTTTTCAGTAATTTCTTAAGATCATTTGTGGAAAAGTGTGGCTTCATCTGAGGGAAGGTAATAGTGTTAATATGTTTCTTCCTCTGCCAGATCTTACCGCCCATAACCCAAATATTTCGTCCTTATACTACATTGTTTTTCATAACTAGATTTTGTGGATCCCTTCTTTAAATAGTTCACAGAACCTTGGAAAGGAAGGCTGCAAACTGAAATCCACTAACCACAGTTTCTTCATATCAAATAGTTTCAAATGATTCTTTAAGATTATTTCATTCCAGGTTTTAATACAATAATACAAGTTTTCCGTGGTTTCAGAGTATTAGCTGAAATAATCTGATTTGTATTTCTATTCTGAAAAGCAAAACACATTACATAGTAATAACATATCTCCTTTGTCTCAGGAATCCAAATAAACATTGTTCTCAGTTTGGGACTATGTGCATTATCAGCAGCTTTATATTGAAAAAAAAAATATTTGTAAGAGTGTTAGATATTCACATATTTATATACACAGAATAAAATTTTAGGAACTCTCCATTTGTAACCTAGAAGGATAGTTAAACATGACTCATTCTGTAATTAAACTGAGGGAGTATCTGGCAAAAAATTCAATTAATTTAGAATTGACTGAGGTTTTGCCTTATCTTTTGGTATGTTCTTCTTTCTGAGATACTTTAACAACACATTGACACCCAGACATATTCAGAGGAAAATGGTCGTGTCCCATGTTAAGAGACTAATTTTAAAAAAAGGGAAAAATTCTCATGACTATAAATATAATAATCCTTTCATTTCATCGGATGGCAGTTGTTTTCAATCTTTTTTGTTCCAACCTTTTTTTTTTGCAGAATGGTGTTAATCCAGTGGAGGGATGAGGGAGATTATATTGTCCTTTTGTATTCAAAGTTTCAGCTTTTAAGTGATGAATGGATGCAGTGCTCTTGAGTGAACTGTGGAAGAAGCATTTATTCACAGAAATTACTCCTTTGGGATTCTTTGTGGTTCTAGAGGTCCAGTGCACATCCAGTTGCAAGAATAGAAACTAAAATGAGCAGAAATACAGCAGGTGAAGCTAGTGAGCAGGAGTGAGTGGGCAGGAGGGCTGATTCAAGGTCTACTCTGATCTGCCTGTGGCTATGGTCAGGTGACTGAGAATGGCACTGAGGCACCCAGTATCCAAATAAATGTCCCATGGGTAACTTGAGAACAGAATTTTATAAAAGTACTATGCTTTGTGCCTTTTAAAACTAATACCTGTGTTCCAGAGTTAGTTACACCTGCTGTTAAAACATAAGAAAAATTCTCGCTTACACTGTTCTTTCTCATTAAGGAAAGATGTTTTTGTGACTAGATCTTTATGGTTACAGTTGATTCTAGTTAGAAACTTATAGCATGTAGAATTACTATTTTATTTTTCTCTTGGAATAGCACACTGTAATCCCCTGGCAACCTCATTTTCAGGCTGAAGACTGCATATGCTAATGCTGAGCTTTACTTGAATGGAAATGCTCTGAATTTTCCTATATGAACAGCATAGTCTTTGAAACTCTGAGACTGGAAATTATTGCAGAGAAAGCTGGAAAAGTTCTGTCTGGAAAGGACAGCACATTTTCCTAAATGTGTTTAAGATATTTAAATGTGTATGCATTCTTCTACTATAAGAATTTTCTGTTGCATCTTGCACAAAGAAAAGTACCAATATTTATAGGTACTGCAACGAATTTTTGTTTGACTGCAGTTAAGCAGTATTATTAACAGAGTGTAAAGGATGCAGAATTCTTAACCCAGAAGTAAAAGACATTAAATATTTGTCAGCCTTGTTGAGCTGCAGGTATATCAGAAACCTTTCATGTTGGGATCCTTGGATTAATTCAACCTGTGTAACAAAGCTCCTATGATCACCAGCAGCTGCTGAAGCGCCTGCCCTTCTCTGGAGTGTTTAAATTGAGACTTTGGGCTGCTGTGCAGAGGGTGCATCTTTCACCATCTGCTCTCTTTCCTCTGCTCTTTTGGTGTTGCACAAACTGTTTTGAAGGAGAAGTAGGTAGTGGGAAAAAATGTATTGCTTCCCATTAAAGGGTTGTTGCCCTTTATGTAATTAAGAAAATACAAAAATTCATTCATTATTTTTGTCCAGACCTGGTTTATGACAGTAAACCTATTTGAATCACGTGCTTCCCAGCAAAATCATCTGTTTTGATTTATATTCCTAATTTGAATGTTATAATGAATGCTTGGTCTGAATATTATGTAGGACAACTACCAGTTGATGGTTCCTCCATCTACATGCATAGAGCCAATTATGCCTAATGGATTATGAGATGAAGGGCTTATTGCAGTTCGTCTGCTAAAGCATTGAAGAATGGATTTGTCTTTGTTTGCCTTCAAAGCACTAGTAGCTCCTAGGGTTATGGTGAACAGCTGTTTTAAAAAGAAGAAGCAAAGAGGAAAGCTGTGCTCTATGAAATCGGCCTTATTTTTAGCATTCCAGGAAATCATACATTGATTTTGACTGAAAATAATCCTCATGGACATACCATATACGGGATTTTTTCCACAGATAATTTCAATTATTTACAACTGGCATTACATTTTACAAAGACAAATCTTGAAAACTAGTGCTTCATGTCAACAGTTGTACCATAGTAAGGAGGTCCTACCTCCTTGTTCCCCCTCCTTCAGCTAATTTCCGCTCTTTGAGGTGACTGAGGTGTGTAATGATGCAGCTTTTAACCCGGTTTGTGCAAAATGGACAACATCAGTAGCATGCTCTGTCTCCCTGAGAAACCTGCCACCTGAAGAAATGTCTTTGGTTAGTTCTGTTTTGTTCACAGGCAGGTGTGTGTGCTGAAGTAAAAGTTACAAAAATATGAGTCCTGTATATATAACATACTCCCTTAATTTTTTTTTCTACGTGAGTGGATCTGGACTACTCCTGCTAAAAATAGGAGACAAAAGTGGCAGCTGTGCCCTGGAGAGCAGGGGCTGAACACATGCTTTTACACTTTCTAAAATACAAAAGGTTCTGCTTGATCTTTTTTTGCTTTTTGCTATAATTGCTACGCTGCCCCATGTGGATGATGGCATTCACTGGTCACTTCAGGGAACTGCTTTGTACTTTTGCCCTTCTGGTTTACAGCAGCAGCAGTGCAGCAATTCTTCCATAAAAACAGTGTGTGTCACTGTTTTTTTATGGAAAACACACACACACACACACATATATGTATACACACATACATTTAAAAAAAATTTTTTTAATATGATGGCTGTCTCAGCTACTGCAACTGCATACCACAACACTTGTGAAAAGTGAAATTTCCATTTTAAGTATTCAATATGATATCAATAGATAGTAAAGCAGTAGGAAAATTAAATGTTAGGGAAGACACCCAGAAAGCCAATGGAAATATTCACTTTAAAAAGGAATATTTTCCGTTCAGAATTCTAAACAACATGTTTGAGGTATTTTCAGCAGTGAATTGGGCTGTTAACTGGTTTAATATAGCATAATCAACAGGTCTGAAGCTTCTCTGGTTTATACTCTATTCAGTCTCTGCAGCCTTTAGAAATCATTCACTAGTGAAGTTGCAATTCTTACGCAATTTAGTGTCATTCTTGACTGCCAAGGTAAATGCTTACTTTATGAAGGGGCAGTCATTAAAAGACAAAACTGGAATCCGAATCTCATTTCTCCTTGAGAGTATAAGTGCTTTTTTAAAGGTACACTTGATGTATTTGACCCTTTCATAGGTGGATGCTAGCAGCTTTCTCTGACATAGATTTTTTGAAGGTTTTGGTTTCAGTGACCATGAATTTAACTTTTTTTTATTCCTCCTTTACATGTGCAAACTGTTCTCATATGGCAGTACTTTCACAAATGAGAATAGAATCCATAGGTGGCAGGACCTTAAAGTGCTTCACTCGTGGAAGGCCTTATACTTGTAGCTGAACATATTCTGTAAAAGCTTCATTGGGAAACACATGAACAGGTTTGTAAGTGCAGAAATAAACTTCCATTTGGCAGACATTAAACTGGGCACTAATTCAAAACAAGGCAAACATCCGCAACAACTACTTGTGAAATCATCACCATGTGGTATTTCTAAGAAACTAAACTAAGGGGCTGCTTTTCTATTATCAGTTTCTGTGAGTCTTTCTTGACTAGAAAATCAAAAATAGAGAAGGTTTTATGGCTTCTTTGCTTACTGTCCTCTACAAAAGTCAGTATAACACAACAGTGATGATGTATTTTACCATCCATCTTTCCCCTGCTGGGAAAGATTTGGAAATCACTAGGTAAAAAGAGATAGGTCCCTATTGCAGGAGGCTGTTGGATGGAGTTGTGGTTATGAAATACCTGGGAAATTGGATCAGATTTTTGAAAGTATGAATTTAAATCAGTGTCCTTGCCGTGACTGTGTACAGAACATTTCCAACAGCACACCCCAAGTCTTAGATGTTATATACAGGATATGGCTATGCACTTCCTAGAAGAAAGAAACAGTGTGTCTCTCTTTAAAGCAAGCCTAGACTAGGAAAAGTCATTACTTTTTTTTCTTTTTTTTCTTTTTTCTGAGCACATCATTCTTTTGACACCAACTGCACACTACCTTCTGTTAACCCAGTTCTATTTTAGTAAGAAATATCTGAACCAGGAATTCTGTCTGGTACTTGCAGAAAATGTGGTACATTTAATATTCTAAAAATGAACTTAGAATCTCATCAGAACCATTTGACATCCTGGATGTTGTGCCAGATCTTCCCAAATGTAACACTGCAATGAAATACATGACCCTTAAGGTAGTACACAAGTAATAGAAGAAATGTAAGAAGTTGCTTGTTATGTATGATAAGATATTTTGAAATACCCAGCAGGTTGTAGATAAGGGAGATGTATTGAACTTGTATGTCTGATCTCTAGGGGAAAAAAAAAACCCAAAAGGGATAAATTCAGAAAAGTCCTACTCTGAGGATAAAAAAATCCCAAACCCCTAATGCCTAACATATGAAAAATCTGCTTATTCTTTAAATGCTAATTAAAAATGCTGTCCGAGGACAGAACTGGCTGCTTGAGAACACTAGGACTGGCAGGGTTAATTTGTTTTTGTACTTATTGCCATGCAGAAAATGTTGTTATGGAAACCAAATATATGTTATTTCTTAAATAAATATTCTCTCAAGGCCTCTGGAACAGAGGAAAGAAATTGAAGCTATTATCGTTATTGTTGCTGTTGGCTGTCTGAAATCCCAAAGCTGGGATTCTAATTGAAAATCCAAGGATTTGGGCTTCCTGGTTTTATAGTAAAAATGTAGAAAGCCAGTACCATTGTTATCTCCTTTTAGACCCTATGAAAAATTGGGAATGGGTCTCCAAGATGCCTCTGCTTAAAGCATCTTGAGGAGTTCCCTGGTTTGGGAAGCCTGCAAGCCAAGAATAATTTATGTAGAAATACACCAATTGGATTTTCCATATAACTTTGGTGTCTCTCAAATGTTTCCTAAATCCGGCCTGATACAGATTGCTGTTGAATTGGTTTTCTAAATGGATCTGGACCCTTATGCTCATTGAAAGAATCCATGCTTGGCTTGTAGGCTTTTTGCCTTTAATCCTGTGCAAACTCATCAATCTCCAGAATTCAGACCAAACCTGTAGGGCAATTTCTAGAGAAAATTTGCTACTCTAGAAATTTGTCATTTGTATCTGTTATGGTACATAAATAACCATGATGGAAAGGAGAAACTTGAAGGACATTTCTGATCTTCTGATGTTGCAAGTAGTGGATGAGAAAGATATAGTGAGAATCAAGGCTTGGTGTGGGATATATTTTCAGACAGTGACAGTGGTAAAGCATGACTGATGACTGATGACTGCATTTATCACAAAGACTGGACTTGCCACTTGAAATTATCAAGGCCAAATTGGTTCTTTCAGAATTCTTTGGTTTATTCATTATGGAGGTGGAGAGGCCAATCAGGATGTATGACTTGCATTAGTCCTTCCTGGGAACAGGTTTTATGGCCTTGAATCTGTTTCATTTCCTTTTTTTCATCAGCCAGAAGCATCACAGAATTATTTATTTTGCTATTATGCACTAGGAAAACTCATTTAGAGAGTGAATGCATTGGAATCCAAAGCCTTGTATAGGCATCTGTTACATCAAGAAAAAATTCATAATGTATTTTTTATGATGCATAATTTGGTTTTGGATATCCTGCATTCATGGAAACAAAACTCAGAATGAAACTGTCAGGAGCTGTCAATACGTTTTGCAGAGTTATATTAAAACCAGCAGCTGTAATCCTTAAATTATTAGAGGAACATCCTTTAGAAGTGGGGAGAAAATACTTCATCTGTATTATCCCTGCAGTGACAAGAATGTTATTGGAATTCCATCTCTAGTTCCAGACATCAAAAATTAGAGCAAGACATTACAAAGGATTCAGGAAAGAGATGTGAAAAAACGGAAAGTTTCTCCCTACTGAGAAGGTCTGAAATCTGACAAGGTCCATATTTTTTATTGTATATTTTTTTTTATTTTACTTTTGAGCTGCAGCCTTAGCTAGGTACTTATAACATTGGCTATTACAGCACATTACAGGAAGTAGTTTATTCTTTTTAATTAACAACTCTCTGACCCCCATGCCTACAAAAATTCAACTGCAGTAGTACCTTATAAAATATATTAATTTTAAGCAGTGTTTAGGTTCTTTGCTAAAAGGTAGAATATTAAGGATATTTTCAGCATAAGAAGCCTGTGTTAGCTTTTTCTTTCATTAAAAGCGAGTATATTTTTACCATATGGTAATATGCCAGTGGAATCAGAAGTGTACATAGGCTGTTTCAGGATTCATTGCCAGATGTTTTGCATTATCCATGTAAACCTTTGTAGATGTTTCCTTGAAGTGCAACTGCGATGTTAATTTGTTTTCATTGTACTCGTAGAGTAGTAGGCCAAAAGAAGTATGTTGAAGGAAAGTAATTTCTCTGATATTCTTTACACTGGTCTAGTTAGTCGTAACATGACTTCTTTAAAAGTCTCTTTGTATTTGTTCCAATGCCCTTTATATAAGTCTCTGCTATAATTTTTAGGAATTATGAAAGTGTTGATTATAGGGGTATTTTCAGGTTCTATAAACATTAATATTATTCCACATTTGAAAAGCTAATACAAAAATGAAATCCAGCAAACAAGAATGTAAATAGGAGAGTGAGTTCATGCTTCAAGAGTATATAAGCAAAGCCATATCATCTCTGATTTGTCAAGCGTAACTGAGTCCCTCAGGGAGATTATGCTTGGCCAGTCATTCTGGTGAATATGCAGAAACACTGACAAAAATATCTGAAATAACTGGTCTTGTTTTGGTAAGGTTTCAGGTATTCTTTTTTTCCCTCTTCAGTTTTTGCTGGTAACATTCTATCAAATCTGACTAATTTCAGATTTCAGCTTGTATGAAAAGAGCTTTCCCTTAGCTTTAGATACCAGATTGCTTCTGTTCCTACCTTAAATTTCTGCAGTCATTTTCCTTTTAGGAAATTGTTTTGAGTATTACACATCAGATTGCAATTTTGCAAAATGGGATGTCACATCTTCAAACAAGCTTCACTCTGTAAAACTGTTTCCAGATTCATATTTTAGAACCTTTTATTCATCTTTAACCCTTGAAGGACCTTTGCCAGCTGTCACTGTCAGCTAGGGATCACTGTGCTTGACAGTCACTGTCAGTTCTTAGGAGATGTAAATTCCTGTGCCATATTTCACAGGCTGAAAGACCCAACATGTCTTATCCGTGGAATAAATCAAGGAATAAAAACAACCACCCACATGCACAGTAAATACTATTTCTGTAGAAAATAACTTGCCCTACTTACTATCTAAAATAGTCACAAATATTTAATGTGCCCCAAGATTAAAATAGCTCAAAGTGACATTTGGATGGCATAATAAAAGGGGTGGTGAAAAGTCTGTATAGTCTGGCTTGGTGAGAGATTCTGTGCACGAGAGAGGCACAAAGGTATGTGGAGATTGCTGTTGACTGATGGAAGTAACTACTCAGTTTTTGAGAGGGGAGTTCATTTTCAATGAACCCATCTGGTTTTTAAAAGCACTGGTGAGCAGTAGAAAGGTTACTAATGCTTATAGCAAGATTATTGAAAGAATGGTAAGATCAGGAGTCATTCTAAGTTAAAAAGTAATATTAGAAAAAAACACCTGGCTAAATAATGTATTCATATCCTAAATCATAGTTTCTGATTTCTGCAGTGAAAAGTAATGAATAATAATGTCTTTGTACTATTTGCCAAGGAATTTTTCACCAATCTGTAGTAATTAAATAATTTGGACATGTGGTATTGTTATACTAATTGGTGTGAATTGGTAGTTTTAAACAGGTATCTCTTGTAATGGTATTTGACCAAGAAGCTCAGAGAACCAAATTATTTGAGAAAGACTCTAAAATCTTCGCTAGGCTGACAAATTAAAGGACAAGACAGATTCAGAATTACATAATTCTCAACTGTTTATGTTTTTCTCAGCTGAAAATGGAGGAAAATATTAGAAGCCAATACAATGCATTGGTTGTTTAACATGATCATAATTTTTGAAAACTTCCATATCATAAGAACAGGTTGAATAAGTTGGACTGGTGGAGGATTTGGGAAGGATTTGGGATTTGGGCGGATTTGAAGAATTTGGGAGCCAAATCTACAGCTTTATTGCTGGTCAGAAAACAACAACAGCCAAATCAAATTGTTAACTCTCATGAAGTGTGTCCATGTTTCTGTGTGCTTGCATGTCCATGCATATACATATATATATATATATATATATCTGAAGAGAGAGAAAGAATTATATTCACATATGTTCAAGTGATTCACTTAATATATATATATACACACATATATATTCTGATTTTTTTTTCTGAGTGAAGGTTTGTAGGATGATTCAGTATGTTGCAATGCTGTTAAATCCCTCTGTTGGGATAGTTTCTCAGGGATACTGGAAGACAGAGGCAGAGCAGAAGAAGCTCACAGATTATTTCTTTCTTCCTCCTTTCTCTTCTACCTATCATGGAGGAGCAGAATGTGAGAGGGAATGGTGAGCTGAACTCTCAACACTTTTCTGTACCATTCTAATTTTCTTCTGGTTTTTGAATCTATAGGTTTACTGTGGAATCTGGGAGAATCAGGGATGCACATTGCCACTGATAAAGTGATGAGGTTTTTTTTCATTTACTATGTGCCTCTTGATTTGTGTGTTTGCATGAACGTAAGGACTAATCTGGTAAAACCTCTTTTCCAATTTAGAATCATACAAAAGAGAAGAAACAGCTATTTCTGTAGCTTTTGAGGAACACAGTAAACATAAGAATTAATAAGGGAAACTGTTAAAATTTGATTCACTGTTTTATGAATGGTACCTCCTGGAAGCAAAAAGGAGCTTAAAATTCATGACACCAAAACTGATATTTGACAGCAAGTGGAACTGCTGAGACTGGTAATGAGAAATGTCTGATGCCAATAACCCAACAGGTGAGAGCTGAGTGCTAACCTTTGGTGGCATTTTCATCTTCAACCATGTGATTTCTACTTAAGAGGTAATCCTAATGTGCTGAATTTCTTCTCTTTAAATTCACAATATTTTATATTTTTTTTAAATTTACTTTTTTTCACTAACTATTGGCTAATTCGCAAATTAAGGTCTCTATGATGTATGTGCAGACAAGAGGGGCAGCCTGCTATCTGAGGGAAATACTTTTCATTTTCCACAGAAATAAAAACCAAAACAATTTCAGTTCCAGACCTCAAGACACGTGCTTTTCCCATGCATACACAGTAATCCAGTGACTGGAAGGTTTGTTCTGGTTAGAGAATCAGAAGTATTGCAAGCTATGTACAAAACTGAAAATAAGGAGAATACTCTTTTACTTCCATGGAATCATTCATTACCTGGAGGAAATTAGCCCTAAGATTTGTGGACTGAGGAAAAGATTATTTCTTTTTCTGTTTCTTTATCATCACACTGAAATGACAACTTACTCAGCTTTTAAGGATGAAACTCTTAAAATTGTAGAATCATAGAGTTGTTTCAGTTGGAACAATTCAGTTAAGTTCAGTAAATTAAGTTCAGTTGGACCTTAAAGACCATCCAGTTCCAACCCTCCTGCCATGGTAAATAGTAGAACTTTAATAGGCTGGCATTACTGATTAATAAAAAGCTGCTCCTACAGGCCAAGAATACTGAAACATAAAGCCAACCTAGTCCCAAATGAGCAATCTTCATGCTAAGACTATTCTGCCATAAATTCACAGATCTCTTATTGATGCCAGTGGAAGTTCTCTGGAAAACTAGAATCTTACGTGTCCCTAAAGAATTACATGATTTAGATAGCAAAGGACAAGAACAGAAACATGTAACAGTTGAAATAAATTAATCATTTCACAAACGGGAAGTGCCCTTTGCACTGGTGAAATAGATGTAAATTGAATACGATTTTGATTTTGAAGTAAAAATCCAGAGAAGTTTTTTCATGGAAACAATCTGAAGATATTTGTGTAATAATATTAACTTGACTAGCAATTAGAGCATGAAAATTTAGTTGTGAAAGTGAAACAGAGAAGATTGCTAACAGTTTAAGATATGCCCAAAAGGAAGGACACAGGCCTTTCTCTTCCCCTCTGATGTGTTTTTTCCCATTATCACTATTTAAAACACTGATGACTGTGTATCACAACCACTGCTCTGTCTCCTCCTACCTTTTCCTGACCTATATATTAGGGTGCTGGCAAATTTCCAGCCCTCTCCAGCAGTGATAATTCATTATCTGTGTATAGAACAGGGCAATCTATCAAGCTGTAAGATTAAATTGGTGATTAGAAAGTATTTTAGAATTTGGAACCGAATTGCAAATACATTTTTATTCAAAGTTCATTTTGAGATGAGATTTAGACTTAATTTTATCCATCTGTAGTTCAAAGTTTAAAGAGAAATTACCATAAGTGCATTCAAATGCTTCTCTTTGCATTTTCTATTTTGTCACCTGTCACAGAGAATGCTTGTTTGAACAGAACTGCTTATCAACACCGGTCAGAACAGAATTTTTTTTTTAATTTGTTTTCAATATGTTTCCTATGTTTCTCAATTTTTTAAACAAAAAATCCAAACAGATAGGTTAGAAAAGCACTTTGTAATTAAAAATATATATTCTTTTTCAATCCACTTTGGCATCTTTCAAGCTTCCTGATTATTTTTAGAAAAATCCGGATTGGTTTCTCTTGGGGGAAAAAAAAAAAAAGAAAAAAAAAAAAGAGAAGAAAAAAAGAATATCTGAAGTGGTTTTTGGCCTTGTAACAATCTGAAAAATGAAAAGAATGTGAGTAGAAAATGTATCAGGCTAGGAGTAATAATGCTACTTATAGCATGATTACTTTGGAAAATATTGAGCTGGAAAAAATTTTATATCACTGGAAAACATCCACTGTGCTGTGAAAGGCAAATAAGAAGCAAAACTTGAAGAGGAAGCCCTTCTGATCTAGAAAATAGTAGTAATGTCACTAGAATAGAATCAGACTTCTACTACTGCTAGTTGTTTGGAAGAAAAAAAATCAGTCAGCATTAAAATTAAAAAAAAAAAAAAAAAAAAAAAAACCCCAAAAAAACCAAAATCCAAGAAAACCCCAGAAAATGCAGGAACCCTCAGGTCCCCAGTGTGATTTTGAAAAGCCCTTGTTCAGCATCTGTCCNCAGAAAACAAACTGTATTCGCAGAATTTTATAAAAATTTCTAGATACCAAATAATGGCAAATTTGCAAGAAATCACAGGACCTATTCTTGTGTAAAATTCTGAGTTACATTTTTCTATAACAAATGGTTGCGCACCATTTTGGAATTCACATCCTTTATTATTGTGAAAAATCCTTATTCTACAAAAATATCACAGAGGATTAGCAAAATTCAAGCAGCTTTTTAATCAGTGGCAATGTGGGTATGATTGATTATTTCCATACCCAGTAAGTCAAGAAATACCTTCTGTAGGAGTAAAGAGCAGCTGATGTATAGAACCAAAAGAGTGGTCAGATGATGCGAAAGGTTAGGTCTTCATCTCTGTTGGAATAGAAAGTGTGGGCTCGTAGCTCCCTAGGGATTTCACAGCCCAGTTGAATAGTCCCTGACCTTTAATATGTTTAAGTTTCCAGATATTAGGCTGAAATTTTGTAGTTGAACAGGAACTTTGTCTTGTATTTCAGTTATTATGTTTGTTCAGCTGTAATTGCTATCCTCAATTCTGCCATCTTCTCATGTGTAAGAGATTAAAGCAAGCATAAAACCAAATGCTGGCTACAGACACTCTTTTGACACCCTCACTAATGCAATATGAATCTCTTCAAGGAAAGGGTTTTATTGAACAAAGGTATCATTTTTTAACCTATAAAGTACATCAGAAAAATTCCTACTGCCACCTGCAAAATTTGGGAACTTGTGGCTTAGAGTGAAAAGACAAAATGAATGTTGGTACATTTTGAGTTCTGTGATGAATGCCATGACATAAAACACGTGTAAATCCTGTGGCACTACCTGTCCACTACCTTAGTACACATATATATAATTTGTGCCATTTTGATATTACTGCAATTTTATATAGGTTCATGTGGCTGTGAAGACAATTCCAGTTTCAGACAGTGCTTTCCCAGCAGTGTCCTTCAGAGGTTAACATTGCCACAAGTCTGTATCAGTTCACTAAAGCAGCACTTTTTAGTGGATTATTCCAGGTGAAGATACCTTTCTGTTAGAAGTGGCTCTGGAGCTCGAGTAAAACAATTGTGTTACTTGAATCAAAATGCCGGATGTGGTGATAACAGCAATGACTGAGTTTACCTGTTCACCTGTTAATGGTGTACCTTACTTGAGATAACAACTTTTCAGAAAAGACCTGGAGGTTCACAGTCCCTCTCTGAACTAAGCAGCTGTGTGTGGCACAACAGGTTTTCTGCAGTGTCAACAACAGTCTGCAGCCTACTACTAAGTTCAATGTAGTGGTGAAGGTGACATTTGTAAAATGATTTGATAGTTTCTTGCAATAACACTGAAACTGAGTTCTGATTTGGTCATTGAATTGCCCTTGTGTTTTTCTCTATTGCATTAGATTTCTGTTGCAGAGCCTGAAGAAACTGTCATGATTTGACAAAGCTACAAGCTGTGGCAGGTACTGATTAAAATAAATAGACCCTCATAACTAAAGCCTGCACCATTTTTCATGGTTTTTCAGGGATTCTCTGCAGATGCTGATTTATTGGAGACTTAATAATTGTGTTTATGATGGCAAATTTGAAATGTTTGCAATAATGCGGTTAATGAAAATAATCAACTGCATTAAATAACATTATTTTAAAAATTAGTCTTTAGGGAGGTTATATATTCAAAGATCTCTTGTTCTGTTGCTTACTGGAATAAATCAAGGAAATGTTTATAATAAACTCTTATTCCTTATCGCTATTTCTAATAACACTGGAAAGGTTCACAAAGCTTTTGAGGTAAACATTTCAGATGACTCTGTTTTGAGAGCTATTGTTGAATGCACATCACTTCTGCTGGTTAACCCAAGGCAACTGTCACTGTTTTTTCTTCCAGTTCAGTTGATCACAGGCTGAGATGACTCATTTCTTTGTCCATCTTTACAATGTGTTTAAAGCTTTGAGAAAGACTTATGGAACACCAAATCACAAAAGAGAGAAATATATTTTGAACTGTACCATTATATCTCAAATATTTTTCTACTCTGAAATCTAAAGAGAAGGATCTAGTAATAAAAATTTATTTATGTGTAGTCTTTTACAACCTGCTGAAGAAATGGTTTCACATCATGAAACTAGAGAGCCACCTCTCATTTCCATGTCACTTTGTGTGATGATGTCATTCCCTTGCAAGAGAAGTAATTTTTCTACAATAATTAAACTCTTCTGTTTAAGTGTATTTGCTATATACTCCAGTTATTTTTTTTCAGCTTCAATCTGCATATTTCAACTAAGTGGAATATTTGAAAATCTTATTTAGTACTTACACAAAACCACGGGTCTATCAAATTTTTATGTGTCCTGTGGAATTACAAAAATTTTGAAAATATTTTATATATTATACTATATAGTGTATCAATAAAAGATATCCCAACAGTTTTCTGCTTGTTGGCAGTATCTAGAACTAGATGTTTCAAAGGCAGCTGTAAAGTTGCTTCTGCAGGCAGATGGATAATGTGATCCACATGAGTTCACAGTGAATCTTCAATATATTAAAATGACTTTGAATCTGAATCTTAAAATGTGAATCTTAATGATTTACTGCAATTTTGTTATCAAATTCGTGGTATGTTTACACAACTGTACAGTTTCAGCTTGATTTTTATCTAATTATTGATCTCTGCAGCAACCAAAACCAAAATCAATCATGTTCAAGTTTTCCACCTTTTTTGTAGTGTCATTAAAAAACTCTCAGACCCTAATTTTGCTTTCTCTACACAATTTATCCTGATCTGTTTTATAATATGCCTCGTTGGATAATTTTTATTGGTATTCTCTGAAAACATGGCAGATAATTAATGGGTGCATTTTTAGACCTGACTGAAAAAAAATCCTTTAGTCAGAAAATTCCAATCACAGTTTCCATTGATGTAATAAAAATATGATTATTTATTTCTCCTCTAAAACTTGTCTTTTAAAAAAAATAATGCTTTACATTAACAATGAGAGGGTTTTTTTAAATTGTTTCCATAAATTCTTCCATATCCTGACATAGAAAATATTGACTGAGAGGTTTAGTTAAGACATTGAATTGATGTAGATATTATTGACACAGAATTTTAGTTGCTAAAGGCCATTCATGTGTAGCTGTACTTGATCATTTATAGAAAAAAATAGCGCCTTCGCTTAGTGATGTTTGTCAAAACGTTCTCCTGTCGGTTTGTGCCATTGACTTGTGCTATTTCAGACAGGCCCCATCTGAGAGAGAGGATAAGGAGCAGCTTCTTGCAAAGAGCCTGGCAGAGTGCTTATTGAAAGATTCAGGGTATGGTTTCATATTGGATCATTACTAGGATCATTCCAAGGGACCAAAAACTGAGTAAATCATTAGCAATGTGCACCGGCAGCCCAGAAAGCCGGTTGTTTCCTGGGCTGCACCCAAAGTGGAGTGACCAGGAGGATGAGGGAGGGGATTCTGCCCCTCTGCTCTGCTCTGCTCTGCTCTGGTGAGATCCCACGGGGAAAAACGTATCCAGCTCTGGGGTCCTCAGCACAGGAAGGACTTGGACCTGTTGGAGTGAGTCCAGAGGAAGCCATCATGATGATTACAGGGATGGAGGACCTCATGTATGAGGAAAGACTGAGAGAATTTGGATTGCACAATATGGAAAAGAGAAGGCTTTGAGGTGACCTAATTGTGGCCTTCCAGTACCTGGAAGGGAGCCTGCGAGAGAGATGGAAAGGGACTTGTTATGGGGGGGGGGGGGGGGGAGGGCAGNAAGAGAGTAGGTTCACATTAGATATTATGAAAAATTTCTTCCCTGCGAGGGTGGTGAGACACTGGCACAAGCTGCCCAGAGGAGCTGTGGCTGCCCCATCCCAGGGCCAGGCTGGATGGGACTCTGAGCAACCTGGTCTAATGGAAGGTGTCTCTGCTCATGGGAGGGTTGGAACTGGATGGTCTTTAAGGTCCCTTCCAAATCAAATGATTCTGTGATTCTGTGACTGTACGAGCTTCATCCTGAATAAGTTGTCATTTCAGTGTGATGATAAAGAAACAGAAAAAGAAATGTCAATCTTTTCCTCAGTCCACAAATCTTAGGGCTAATTTCCTCCAGGTAGTGAATGATTCCATGGAAGTAAGAGTGTTCTCCTTATTTTCAGTTTTGTACATAGCTTGCAATACTTCTGATTCTCTAACCAGAATAAACCTTCCAGTCACTGGATTACTGTGTATGCATGGGAAAAGCACGTGTCTTGAGGTCTGGAACTGAAATTGTTTTGGTTTTTATTTCTATGGAAAATGAAAAGTAGTTCCCTCAGATAGCAGGCTGCCCCTCTTGTCTCTACATACAATGTGGAGAGCTTAATTTCCTAATTAGTCAATAGTTAGTGAAAAAAAGTAAATATAAAAAAGTATAAAATAATGTGAATCTGAAGAGATGAAATTCAGCCCATGAGGATTACATCTACAATTCTGTGATTTGGAATGTTTTAGCAAAATCTGACACATCTATGAAATAATGTCCCTTTGTGGATGACTTTAGAATATACTGAGAGGTCTAATTAAGCAAGGATAATCTAAAATATGAGGTAGCTTAATGGGACTTGTGAGATTTGGGTTCATTATGTGGTTCAGCCACAGATTTTAATATAGTGTATTTTGTTTAAAATGAGTGCATTTCCATCTCAGAGGGTTGTAGGACTGAAGAGTGCGCAGATATTCCACTGATATACACTAAAAATATCTAGTCTAACATCCAGTTCCATGTTTTCTCTGCAAAGACACATTTTGATTTAAATGGGATTAGCAGTGTGCATGCAGTTAAGTATGTCCATAAATGTCTGCGAGGCTTTAGTTATTCGGTGCACTCATTATCTCAATTTGTTGTTTCATGGAATTATTCCAAGTATCTCATCTAATCAGATTCTCCTGGAGGCACAACATATGCCCACAACAGCATGAGCTATATATAGCTCCTTCCATATTTATGAAAGATCAATGGAACATTTTTATTGCCAGTGCATGTATGTATCTGTGAATTACCCGGCAGGAATTAAAATCCCTCAGTGAGATCATGGTGTGAATCCCCATGGGTATAAAGCTGAGGTAGAAGTGTCATTTTTTAGATAAAAGCACTATAATTGAAGGCAATATGTAAACAAATGCATAGCATTGTATTATAAATAATATAAAATAGGTATAAGTATATAATTAGAGACTGATTTAATTAAATTTAAAAATAAACTTGACACTACTGCTTGTATACTAATGACAAATATGATCCACAGATACAGAAAAACACTATCATTATGCTGAATGAAAATCAGCCACATGCTCTTCATTGAAGATGTTTTGCCCAGTAATAAAACATGTTTGTTTCAGGTAATTCTGAATGACTAACCTTTGGTATTGAGCTTGAAATGCAGTTGGCAAACAGCCCAAATAATCCTGTTCTCAGTAATGTTTTTGTAAATCTGTTGAATTACTCTGTATTATTGAAAGGGGAGTAGAATGTGACAAAAGATTATGGCCTATTTCTGCTGACTTTGTTGCTTTCATCTGCAAAGGCAGTCATAGGAATCAGTGAAAGTATGTATGGAGTATTATTTGAAATGCGTAAACACAGCAGAATGTGACTCTTTAGAACTTGAAAGTACTCCATAGTATTTCTCATCTAGCCACCCTATTTGAATTTGTTTTCAAATAATACAGATAAGAAAGTAAATCTTTCCATAGATTTCCCTGGCTGTAAAATGCCAATATTAATATTACTGTGTATCATTATCTGCTGAAGGAATTAAGCGTGAAACAGTTGAAAAGGATCTGGCTAGCATTCCAAATACTTTAATAAATATCTTTATTTCTAGATATACAATTCCTTCTTGGCCTTGCTATTCAATGTATTTTCCCAGCAGCTTAAAAAATGGTGCTGGAACACTAATCACTGAATATTTTTTGTCTTTATAATCGTATGTCAGTTTTAAATTAAACCAGACAGAGTCAGAATAGTTCAGAATAGTAAGATGAAAGACTTCAAATAATGTTAAGATGTTCAAACAATAGAGAATTTCAATGAATGAAATTTCAGATGAACTTAATGTTTCTGAAATGTCAAGTGGAATATTACTAATGATGAAGAGAACTAATATCGATTATGTTGATTTTGAATTTGAACTTTATATTATTATATAATACATGTATCATCTACATAGATTAGATAATGTAGTTAATGTTATTTTAATAGCCTTTAATGAGATTTCCATTTCTTAGCTGAAAATCAGATTTACTTCCAGATATTCTCAGGTAAAATTAAAGTATGTTTTTAAACATTCAGGAAAAATATCCCACTTAAAATAAAATTTTCATTTACTTCTTTACCTCCTATGTGTTCATTTGAACATATTCCTGATTGCCAACAAGCACAGAAAAGTCTTGAAGTTGCAGATGAGTTACAGGCAACAAGGCTATAAAAAATGACCAGGCAGTATGTTTCTTTAGTGAAAATACTATTGTGTTTCTTCTCTGCATGCATTCCCAGAGGGTTTGGGAAAGTTTAGCTTTTATTTGTTGTTTGAGTTTGCTAGCATACAGAAGTTTTCCAGCTGTACTGGGAGAGCCCAACAGAGTGTGTGGGATTAACACTTAAACATTGTCCAGTTTGTTACTCTGTTTTACTTCCCATAATCCAATTCAGTATCAATGAAAACGTAATTGGTCACCATGAAAATAAGTGCCAATTCCTATTTGTTTCTTGTGCTTTCCTCTACCTTTTCATTCCTGTAGAGGTGCACATGAAACTGGAAAAATGTTAAAATTGTTGCATGTCACCAACTATTCTGCAATCCAAATAAATCCCAGTCAATAACATTGCTCTCTAGGATTTCATGCCTACTCCACTAAAAATATAGTATTGAACCTATAAATTGGAATGATGCCAGTAGCAAAAACAAAGATATGTCCCAAATGTTGGCTCTAATTCCTAATGCAGAGTAAAACAATAACATCCTGTTCTGGGTGTCCAGTGAAACCCAGTTTAACAGATCTGGTTTTGACACTTCCATGCATGTTACTTTCTCAATACCTTTACTTAAAAAATAAGCCTGCTAATTCCATTGCAAGTATTACTGGGAGCATAAACATCAGCAGATGAACATTGAAGACCAACTTTGAATAAAACTATTTATTGTGAAAATGCAAATTATTTTAAATATTTTTTCAAAGCAGATGAAGTAAACATTATTTCCTTCCTAAAGTCTATACTGTTCTGTCTTCCTTTTGTCTTATATGTGTCAAGAAATAAGAAGGGAAGAAAATACTTTGTTCTTCGTCCTTATTATGAACACTGTCATCTGAAATGATTCTGAAATTTCTTTTAAATGTTGGCCATTTATACAGCTTGTGACCCCACTGCTAAAGCAGGTGAATGCAACTAAAGAAATGGATACTTTTTACCCAGAGTTTTAAGTCATCTACATGCACTGGACCATTTAAGTTAAAAAAAAAAAAAAAAAGGGAAAAAAATACTGACAACAATACAGCCTTCCCATCTCAGGTGTAATAGACATTCTGCATGTGTATATGCATAACATAAAGTTTCATCTCTTGTTCTGTTTCTCACATATTTGTTTTGGCTTTGTCACAGTTTAGGAAAGGTATTGCTCAGTTTAGTGCCCACCTGCCCCCTGTTGCCAGATAAAAATAATTTCACCTGATGGGTTAATATTTATTCTTCAAAAACCACTAGCCTATGGAACTGCAGAATGCTTATTTTTGTAGGAAGAACTGGAAAGAAACCAGCCCAGTTGTGCAAACTTTTATCAGTTCACCAGGTGGTCAGGTATGACTTTGGTGTCACCGACCTCCAGGGACAACCAAAGAGACCCCCGGGGCAGAAGAACGTGCATGGAGAGGGGAGGGAACATGAGTTGGTGGCTTTGGGGAAATTATTATCATATGTGTGTTTCTTCTGGGAAAAGCTGTAAATTTGTGTATAAAATACAGTATGGAAACAGGAGCTTTTTCTGTACTGAGCGTGCATGAGATTTCGGAGGAGATATTTCCTTATGCATCCTTATCCTTATTTCCTTATGTGGCCAAGTAAAGAATGCCGGCTTCTCAGTGCTACATTAGTGTTAAGGAGTTTTTCTTTTACTGATTTTTGGTAACACCCTCACTGAGACTCCAGAACCACAAGCTGCTCACTTGCTTCCCTTTCCCCCCTCCCTTCCTCCCATAGGTGGCCAAAGTGAAGAATTCAAAAGGGAAAGATCACATGTTGAGATAAGAACAATTTACTCTAATCAGCAATGAGATAAGGAAATGAACAGTAACAGCAACAATGTTAACAGCTAAAGTGTACCAAAAAAAAAAAAGAGTGAGGAATCCCAACCTGACTGCAGCCATACCACCCGAACCTTTCCCTCGGGTCAGGACCAGCATTACCCCAGCTCTCTGTCCACCATGTTTGCTCCACCAGAAAGGGAGGCCTTCCTTCCTGGAAACAAGGGACAGTCCCCTTTCCTCTGCCCCTGGCATGACGTGAGGTGGCTTTGAACAACATCTGGTCCTTGGCCATGGCCACTCAGTACAGCACACAACAGCCCAGAGCTCCTCGGCAGCTGGGAATACAGGCATGCACCACCTGCTCCAGTACAAAATTAACTCTGTCCTGGCCACAGCTAGGACAGCTTTGTAACAGTCCACAGGCGAATGATCGCTGTTAAAATGGAATCCGTTAAAATGGAAACGGGACATGTGGAATGGCAGCCACTGGTTAATAAAGCTTGAATTGGCTTTGCAGGCCATGTAACCTTTATTAACTGTTTGAATAAGAGGGTAACTGCATTAAACTGGTAGGGCAAACACACATGCATGTTCCTGGATTACAGGTTAATCGCAATATCAATACAGGTTCATACTTCTGCTATGCTTACCTAATCTGCAAGCAACAAGGGTAAAACCAGACTCGTGCTGTTTCAGTGCATCTGGGATCCTGCTCAAGTAGACAGGAATGCCAGGCACAGGGATGAAAAACGTACATCTATGAGCACACAGACACCATAATTTGAGCTGAATATGATCAGGTAATAAAAAGCACCTTAACTTTTGTTAACAACAAAAGTTGTTTGTGCAACAGAACACAAATGCAGTTGTGTTTGAGATGGAAGACACCTTGACTGAGTTACATTGTTCTTAAAATAACAATTCTTAATGTGTCCATAACTGATCTTATGAATGCTGCTTAAAGGCCTATTAGCAAGAGATGTGTGTTGCTAACCATTGCAAAACCTACTGAATCGAATTCTTGTGGCTTCACTCCTGTACAAGGACTTTTTGGAGACACACAACACTGTGCTGATTTTGAGGCATGAAGATTTTGCTTAGGCTATCTATGCAGCTACATTTTATGAGCAAGAATGCCTACACTTGCAGAAGTAGCTACAGAGATACTGGACGACATTCTACATAATGAGAGTTGCTTTTACCCAGAAGTGCATGAGCAGGTACACGAGCTTGCCCAAATGTGCACCCAGATATATGAGTCAAACTGAAGCCTTGCTCTCTGTCTGTACTTTTTTCCTAGTGCTTTTCTCTGTACATGTCATCGCTGTGGCAGCAATGCATCTTCAGACTGTAGAGGCAGTTCTTAATGGTGCAAGTTTCTCCTCACCCTTGCCAATCTTTTCAGTCACTGTCAACAGACAGAGTTTTGATATACAGTAGAAAATTTCGCTGGTTATTATTAGAAACAGCAGTGGAGTATTTTACAATTTTTATTTTATTGTAAAGAAATAATAGATTTTTATATATATATACTCAACTCTTTGAAAAACTCACTGCAGAAAATCTGTCTTATTGAAGTGGTGAGTGAACATATTGAATTGATTACAATATTTTCATGCACCGTGTGGATTTCGCTGCCCAAATATTCACTCATAATTTGTAGAAAGATAGAAAGGAAACTCTATTGGAATAGTAGTAGAGGTTTTCTGATAGAAAAGTTCAAAGGGAAAAAAAAAGTGACCTGGAATGTAGAAGTGGAGAGACGTATAAATGAAAATAGTTGCTCAATTGCCATTTGAGTTTGAGCCCAGAAAGACATTTAACAAGCCCATTGGTATAATTCTGTTTTCTCTAGGGAGCTTATGCAGAGTTGAACAAGAGGATGATGATCTTTCTACCTGCTGTTTGTCAGAGTTCTTTTTTACTCCAGGGAGTCCTTCATTTCAGTTTTGTTCAATCTAAACAGATAAATATAAGAAATAATCTCATATTTAAGTTACAAGTAGCTGTGAACATGTTTTTTTCCTGTCATTTCACTGCACATGATCTCAGCATTTTATACCCTCTATTTTTTTATAGGATTTTTTTCTGACTGTAGGCTATTGTTGAGACCTACAGGAATGAAAATGTATTGCGAACAACAAACTTTTATGCACCAATTCATAAAGGTGGAGGAATTCCTATGAGATAATTCAGTAAATATTAGTGAATTTTGAGTTTAATTTAAGATATAATCATTCTCATTGTCATTTTTCTTTCAACCCTCAAATAATTGATCCAGACACAGTAGAGAACAAATATTTTTTTTCCTATAATTCCTTTAGGGAGTATGATCTCGGAAAGAAGATATACCTTAAATAGAGCTGTTCCAATCTCTAGATAAATCAACATATTACCTGCTTGCTATCAGTAATTTAAAACCAGCAATCTAAAACCATTAGAGCAACAAGTTAACTGTGTTTTCTCTCTGGTATTCCAGAAGATACCAGACAAACTATGCACCAAGGAAAAGACTGTGCCTTCAGCTCTCACATTTAATATCATTACAGTGATGATTCTCATTCAGGACCCCAGTTCTGGCATCACCAGCCGAGCTCCAATATTGAATGCATCTGGAAATTTCTCCAACACTAAAGGTACTAAGAGAGAAATGTCTGGCAGCCTCTCCACTGCAACTGAAATGTTGGGCATAGGTGCTGCCCTTCCCATCGAAAAGACTTTCTAAACACTCTTAAGAACCCCACCACCAAAATTTGGATACCACCTCCAATATTGAATATGTCCAAAGATTGTTATCACACTAATTGTGACAAGTCATAAAACTGTTGCTCACCTTTACCTCCCTCCCACGGGAAGCCTATGGTCTGTACCTCAAACACTGGAGCTCAGTACTTTTTCTCATATGCAAAAAAATGTCATTTTCTTTCAGGAGGCCCTCACACAAATAAGAATGCCACCTCCAAAATGAATATGTCCAGGGTTTGCTTCAACAAAGAAAGGGCCAAAACAGAAAGATCTTGCTGGCCTGGGCAACCTATAATCTGCACCTGAAACACAGGGGCTGGATGCATTCTCTCCTCTGTAAAAGCACTTCAATTGTCTTTCAGAGGCCCACCACCAGAATTTGGATACAACCTTCTATCTTGAGTATGTCCAAGGATTACTCCCACACAAAAGAGGCCAGAACAGAAAGGTCTTTCTGACCTTTACATGTGTTGGGCAGATGATCATGCACAGCACCAGTAGAAGGACTAGTGCCTCCTTTCCCAAGGAAAGGTGATATCATTCACATTCAGGAACCAACTTCCAGCATCCGGAACCAAGGTCCAATATTGAATATGTCCAGGGATTGCTACAACAACCTTGTCTTACAAGAGAAGGTTCCAAGAGAGAAAAGTCTTGCTGGCCTTCACCTCTCATAGGACAGCCTATAACCTGCACTTTAAACACTGGGGCTAGGTTAGGTATAGGGCTAGGGGTCAAGCATAAGGTTAGGGTTAGGATTAGGGTTAGGCTTTGGGTTAGGGTTAGATTTAGGGGTTTGGAGTAGGATTAGGTGTTGTGGTTAGGCTTAGGTCTCATGATTTGCGTTAGGAGTTGGTTTTAGTGTTAGAGTTGTAATTGTCATTACAAGACAAATAATCCTTTGTGTACTTGCTTTGAGAGTGTTCTTACACTCATTGCAGTTAAAGTAACCACGAGATTTAGAACCAGTACAGGATTTTCTTTAGTCAGGGAAACTCGATATTTGTTTTCTTATTTTAGCTTTTCTGATTTCATCTTACCATGGTTTCTGTAAGTATTTTTGCCAAAAATATTCCTTAATATTGAAGCCTCTGCAAAATAAGTACATTGAATTATTTTCAATCTCTTCCTAGGTTATATTGCAGTTTGTGAAGTTTGGGTTCTTTTGGATGGGTATTCAATCTTATAGGGGTTATTGAGTGCATTTTAAGGGATTTAAAAAGGCGTATGTAATTCTAATTTTTTTGTGTTGCCTGCAGCTGTAGAATGAGAGCTTCGGTGGATCGATGCCGTGTTGATTCCACAGGGTCCCTCGTGGAGACCCTTAGGCAGCACACCGATAGCACCTGCGCGTGCACACGATCTCACCTCCGCAGATGTACGCGAACAGCCACTCACACTCACAGTCTGTGCACCAACCGGGGACGAAGAGGCGAGAGGGGTTCTCTGCATGTAGTTCCGAGGCGTTTAATGACAGCACACCCGAAGGGGAACAGAGGCAAGAAGAACAGAAAACCAAAAGCCCGCGCCCGTTTTATCCCAAGCACTCCCAAAGGCGGGCAGAGCATTCAAAACCAATAGTCTGAGGGCTAGGGGGCAGAGGCAAGGTTGAGTGACGTAACAGGGGCCAATGGGAAAAGGGATGGGACGGGGGAGAGGGCCAGTGACCAGCAGGGCCTAGACAAGGGGAGAACTTTCTAGCACAGTGTTGTAGAGAGAGACCACTTTTAGGGCAACTTGGGGGGGTGTAAAGTGGACTTAGCCATCACTGCATGCAGCTGGTTTTATTACGTCTAGTTTTATTACAGTTCTATAAAAGTAAAAGATTGAGGGTTTAGTCCACAGGTGTAACTGGCAAATATGACCACTTTGAGCGAGCACTTTTTTCTGTTTGTGTGGCAAGCTATCATTCTGCAAGACATTTCAAATACAGCTCTCATAAACGCAAAGGTGCAATTTTGATACCTTTTATTTTACCAAACCTACTTAATATGCTTTGTTATAAAAAAACTTTCAACAAAACCTATTAAAATCCTTCCTTCTTTATTACCTTGACCTACATTGGAGCTCATTCTTCACCATATTTCAAAAATCTGGTAAAAGAGATATGGTGTCGAGGCAAAACAGGTCTGTGAATTTTAATGCCTTTTTGTGATTTAACATAAATTAGTTATTTAAATGCATAACTGTATTAAAACAACAATAACTCACGCATGCTTCCAGGTAGACTTTGTACAGGCCAGGATGTTGAGTGGATTTCCAGCCCGTGTAAACAGACACAGCTCCCCAGATTGTGGAGAGATTTTTCAATGGTATTTAAAACCTGTGCAAGTGGCTGGAATGGCTTTACAGAGATGACAAATATCTTCCTGCATGAGATAAAGTTGCTGAAGTAGGTTATCGTGTTAAGAAAGTGTGAGGGTTTGGAATAAAATAGTAGATGTTGCAACTGTTGGCAGTCTTAAGAGAGGAATGAAGGACTGAATGAGCCCTTGAGATTTAGAGCTCTCAAAGGACTTGCTCAAGGGAACGGTGGTAAGGGTGAAACAGAGTAAAGTGGCAGACTCCTTAAGAAGATTTTCTTTATCAAGGGGATGGAGAAATATTCACTTTTACAGGCCACGCAGGTGCTCAGAGACTAAAAACTGACTGGGGAGGCTGATGGTAACTTTCAGGACAAAGAGGAACTCAACTAACATAAACACGGAGATTGAAAGGGGAATAGAGCACATTATATCTACATTGGGCAAGCATTTTTATAGATCTGTTGTAGATCTCCTTGAAGAACTGGGTCAGAGAACTCCCAAGTTAAAAAAAAACCAACCTGAGTGGTATGCTCTAAAGCACAGTAAGCTAATAAAGTCAGGTTGAGAATATTTTAAAAAGCATCATTGCATGAGTTCTAAAACCCTGTCATGAAGTGTCATGTCACTTTTTTAAAATTTAAACTATTTTTTTAGCAGAGAGTATTATACCCATTTGCCACTGCCCCTTTAAAATTCTCTGGGCTAAATGTTTACTTCAAATAGAACTACACAAACATTTATGATAATTTATCACAATCTGCATAATTAGTAATCCGTAACACCTATGAGATCTAACTATACTGATTGCTGTCCTGCTGGGATTTTTGTAGCTGCAACAAGAGAGGGGAAGACCCAGCAAGCATGAACACAGATTAATCAGAGGAACAGTATTTCTTTGATGCATTCTAAATACTCCTAATATTTTAATGTAGAGTATTTTGTTTAAATTGTTGGGACTGCCCAATTATAAGGTGACCTATGACCCACATATAAGAGCTGAGTTTTAAGTTCATGTTGAGTAACATCATGATGGTGTCAGCTGTGTACCTGGAACACTGTGGTTTGCATCTATAAGCAGGATTTCCTGGTTGTAAGGGTTCCCTGGACCTACCATAAATTACGGTCTAGGAACATGATTTTCAGCTGGTAAAACCAATGTTCCACAGACCTTGAGCTAAAGAATTATCTTCCATTCCACCTGACTGTGGAATGTTTGGTTTTAACCCCAATGAACAATGCAGAGCTGTTAGTGTTCCAGGTCACTGCAAACTTTTTAGTCTTTTATTAAGGTGCTGTTTCTTTGTGAAAACTGACTAATTCAGTGTATCCTGTGTGAGTACAATATTTACACCTTAGGTAAGGAAGTCCAGCTGAATGAACAGCACATCCAGTAGACAGTGTGCCAATTTTCTAATTCATAGCAACAAGTGCTGCATTTTTATAGAGCAGTAGGCAATTAGAGGGGTAGGCCATCTTTATCTGCAGTTACAGTGCAGACCCCTTGCTGATTGTTTTTCCTTTTCTTGCAGAAAAATTAGGATATGATTTGACTTGTCTGATACTGTTTCTTCTGGCAAGTAATTGGAACTTTCTAGGCGAGAAATAGGTTTTATTGTCACTTACAGTCTGTTCAGGAGCTGCATTTGTGAAAACAGCAGTCTTTAGTTTTTGTATTTATACTGAACTAAATTAACAAAGATCAGTATTTCACGTGATTATACTTTCAAGCGCATGCCCTGAATAAATTTTCATTCTAATTTTACTTTTCTTGTACCTTTGAGATCTCTCTATCTCACAAATTTTCTTCCACTTTAGGATCCTACCTTTATTGCTCTTCACCTGCTGTTAAGAGCAGGATGAAAGAATAAAGGCGCATTGGTCTTCAAATAGCTATGATGAGTTTTATAATAATCCAAGCAGAGATGCACACTATTGTTCTGCTGGGTATCTCTTGTTTTAGCAGGAAATATGCTTTATAATGTTATTCAAATATTAGCTCTCCAACTACTAAGTTGTTACATCAACTTTAATGCCTGAATCATCAAATAATTTCATTATGACTGGTGCAGCAACAGCATGAGAAACATGGCATTGGGAATGAGACTCATTTCTTTTGGCAGGGATGTGAAGGTGCTTTTATCTAAGCTGTAAAAAACATAGTAGAACCAGTTCACGGCACCAGCATGTTTGGTACGCCCACAGTTAATTTAAATTAAAAGTCAAGAGGCATTAGAGAACAAAATATTTTGTGATGCTGTCCATGCTCTGTATATTACACAAAACTTTAAGCATTTAAAAACTTTTGAATAAAGTTGTAATTTAATAACAAAGGAAGCTAAGATTGTGCATATTCGGTGTGGGCAGCTGAGTTTAAAGATTCTTGCAATTTCACATGAGTCATCTATCATTCCCATCACCAGAAGTGCTAGTAAGAAAATGGAATTTTATTAAAGTTTCAGAGGTTCTCTTTGCTGTAGTAGAGATAAGTAAACCTAAAGCCAATATCCAGGGGAAATAAACTACTCTTAAGTTCTTTTGTAGTGACTTGTTGAGATGCACACTTTGTGCTTCTCAGAGGTGCATTCCTTTGGAAGTCTGTGTGTAAGGTTTGCTCTGTACTGTACTCCACAGTGCTTATTCATCCTGTGTGGAAGGAATTTAATCTGGCCTTTTATTTATGCTTTTTTCTTTTGTGTGCTTAGCCTGCTATGTGCTATTACTAATTTGTCTCTAAATATGATTATAGTAAAGGCAATACCTGACACTGTTTGATTTTACCTGCTCTTTGTACTCTTGTGGATTTTAATCCTTCCCTACCTATTTTATTAATCTTGCTGTTGTCACAAGGCATCGATAAGCTTTTTTGTGACACACAGTGTCGGCTGTCTTGTTGAGTCAGTGTTGTGGGTCTTTGTGAGTGAACTGATCGCTGCACTGTTGTCCATGATGAACAAAAAATTGGATTAGTGATGCCTCTGCTCAGTTTCAGTTCTCTTTCTAAACTACACTTCAACTAGTGCAAAGAGTAAAACTCCTCAAACTTGGTCTCCACTTTCTGTACTGCTCTCTGTAGAGAGAGTTAGAGCAAGAAGATAATTTTTGCACTTAGCCCTAAGTGTCCACCTCTAGCTTAATTAGCATAGGGAATGAATTCTAGTGTCTTCGTAAAAAATTATTTAGCTCAGCCAATCAGACTAATTTCAAATGTCTAGTTAAACATGTAGGGAAAGGTAACTAAGGTATACAAAGATAAATTATAATTTCCAGAAGGCAGAGGAAGATTAGGCAGTCTCCCCTGTGCAGGTGCGGTGTACAGAGCATGTAGAAACACTGATAATGAAATCTTTGCTTTGGATATGCAGGAAATACTGGCTGCATACGCTTTGTCAAAATGGAGAAAAGGGTGATTGATCCTACTGATATGTGGCGGTAAAAACGTGAAATAGATGATTGACTGCCACTTATTTAATTTACTTGGGCTTATCAGCATCATTTCAGTGTTTCTGGCGTGTACAAGCTATTAGGAGTCCAGCCTTGGAAGGACACTTTGGTTTTAAAAGCTCATATACATTCCAAAAAGGAAAAAGAAGGAATAGAAATGGACTTATTATTCAATCAGGGATATTGTAATTTTCTGGTCTATTATACAATGCTTCATTTTGGGCTTTTAAAAACAGATAACAGTGATGATTTCATTTATATAAAGTTACTGTCCTATTTATTTCCTTCATTAATTAAACATAATTCATGGTGGATATGAAAGGCTGTAACTGCCCTTTTAGTCAGGCCTGAAATTGGAGAAATACTAGCTGTCAATAGAAAAGGTAATTTAGTGAAGTTGTAAAAATAAAAAAGAAATAGTACAAGAACAAAAAGTGTCCTTTCAGGAAGCTTAATACAGTTAGATAGTACAGAAACTTTTATCCAGAAATTGCATCTTGCCCAAAAAAAAGGGGGAAAAAATCCAGTGCTTTATTATGTGAAGATTGACAATATTATTGCTACACCTTTTCTAATATGCTACTATAGATTTTTCATCCATACCTAGATGTTGAATTTCAAAACCTTTTATTATGCTATAGGTTTTTATATTATGAGTAAAGATGAATGTATCATGACCTCTAAGTCCTTCACTCAGGGGAGAAATAGTAGAACATGATAATACTATGTTTTAGGTATTTCAGATGGTCATTTAACAGTAATCGTTTCCTCTCCTATCATTTCTGCCTCGACATTTGCATTGGATGAAGTTGGATTTTATTACTAAAAAAAAATTGTGTAAGGTAGTTATTCTACCACATTTACTGTACCGACAGATTTCTTTGCCTCTGATCAGTTCTCTTGACCTCAGTTCCCAAATCTGGGAACAAATTCTGGGTACTATTCAGTCAAATTAGTCAATTTTTCTTGTCCTTGTATTTTTCATGTGACTGATGTATGAAATTTTAAGCAGTTGGTACAGAAAGTGTTTGGTATATTGCCTTTTAGATTGCCATATTTTTCTCACTATTTAGTTTTGCTGCTCATTTTCATCTTGCTGTCTCTATCTACTCTAGGAACAGCACCATTCCTGCTTTTATGCAGCACATGATGCTGAAGGGCTTTAGTCTCTAAGTGATCTAAGTGATGCCTGAAGCACTATTAATTTAGCTTTGCTTAGATGGAATAAACATAATTAAGAGGAATAGTATATTAATTAATTGTTTTATTATACAACATATACAATTAATTCGGTTAAATAATTGATAATTATAGTAATAATAAATTCATCAAGAAATATCTGTATGTATCTGTGAATGCATTAATGGGAAATAGTAATGGAACGACAGTGAAATCGCTCCACTATCCAAACAACTGTCCACTTTGAGTTTTTCCTTCAGTCAGGATACATTAATGAACCCTCTACTGTTACAGGCTTAACTCTGACTACAGCAAATCTTTGTGTAATCTTGTCACTCAGCTTGAATCCAATCCTGATTGACCTAATGTTAAGTAGAAAAGTAATCTTACACTGAACTACAAGAACATACACTAACCACTGGTGGTGCATTGCCCACCCCTCTTCCCCTCCCCACCTTGCTCCTTGGCCATGCTACAATCTCAGGAATCCAGGGATCCTCATTAGGCCTTGATTTATGAGTTTGGCAATGCAGTTTCCCTTGACCTTCCCTGAAACTCCTGCACAGCTGAGGCAGGTACAGTGCCATCCATATCAGGAGTATCCACTCTAAGCAAGGAGCAGCACAAGAGGAGCTTGGTCATCCCAAATGCCCCTGGGACATTATTTGCCTGAATGAACCGGGAGACTGACACATGACTAAAGCCAGGCATCTTGCAGCCCTATGAGCACTGGTCTGAAGTGAGGCCCTTTGAGCACCCCTGGGGCTCCCGTGCCCCTCTGAGTGGCGCACTGCCCAGAGCTCGCCTGTAAGTGTTAAATTAGTCAATGATTAAGCACTGCTAAATCCTTTAGACTTAATCTACTGATGAAGTCTGAGGCAAGTTTGGCAAGGGGGCCCAGTCTGAACGCTGTGACTCGATGGAAGGGTCTCCCTTATCCTTTGCACTTTTTTCTTTGTATCCCTGGTCTCCGTGTGAGTTATTTTACATTGATTCTGTAATCAATTTTCTTTTGTAGGCTTATCTATACAGTAAGTAGTAGAGTAAACGTTGCCATTGAACTCTGTTAGTTTGAGCTTTCACAAATTTATTTCCAACCTACATTTGCCAATACCTTTGATGGTGGTTCTTTAGGCTGCCTAAACCACTCATTCACGACACCCCTGCACTAGTTCAACAAGTGCAGCCTAAACTGCACTATTGTTGCAATCCTTTGCACTGTTGTGGTAAACCTTATTAGGCAGGGCATCAAGTCTGTGGGATATATCTGTAGACCTTGAAAGAATTCGAGGATATCAGTCTTTTCAATATAAATACAGAAATTGATTTATTTCAAGGAAATGTGTGATACATTCTGTTGAACATTATCGTACATTACGTAAAGCAAAAGTCGAAGAAAATAAAAGTGCTTACTGCAAAGTTATAGTTTTCTATATCTTCTGATTACTGTAGTTCAATTTTCCTTTAAGAGAAAATTGATTGTTTTTACAATGATTATTCCCACACTTGTCCATCCACTTTTTCTTGGAAGTAAATATTCTAGAACTGGCCTGAGTACATTTAGATTTGTTGAAGTTGGGAAAGTGTTAAACATGTAAAAAGGAAGAGTGAAAAATCTGTAAACATTAATTTCTTTCCTGGTAATTACTGTTATATTTTCTTATTTTTAGAATAATCTTTGCTCTTAGTCATTGGTTTTAGTCACTCCAACAGGAATGACTAATCTAACTAGAAAATAATGAAGCATCTTCAAAGAGAAGAGAAATGTATTAATAATGAAAATGACATGAGGGTGGAAATTAAGGTGAATGACATATAGTTTTAAAGTCCTTACAGATGATACAGTGGTTCCCAAGGATAACTTCCCAGGGTAACAGTACCAGGTAGGCTTGTGACAGACCATGAGCTTTTGGTGCAATATTGTAGCCTAGAGAGGTTTCCTTAGTTGTGTTTTACCTAGGTTGTATTTAAAGCCTTACCTTGAAAACATGTACAGGATTCTGAGGAAGGTCAAATAGAATTTAAGCAGTTCAGTGCCATGAGGCTGTACTCACCTGTAGAGTCATTTAAGGGCTTTGTAATGGTCCTTGATAGAAGCATCCACTGTAAGATCCTTGGTAGAAGCATCAGGTAATCTAAGTTTTTATAACTATAAATTGGGTCCAGGGATCTATCTCCAGGATTTGTTCAATCATGTTGTAACAGAAACTGCAGTTCTTATGTTTCAAAATTATTAACGATAATAAAAATATTATCTCTGTTCATATAATTCATCAGCTAAGAAAAAAACAGAGAAGTCCAACGACAATGAGTAGAGCTTTAGCAGCGTTCTGCTAGTTCTTAGCCAGAAATACAGTCCTCTGAGATTTGTCCATTGGGTTTAGGTGCACCGGATGTTCTAGAAACTGCAAAGAGAGAGACAAGAGGATGCTGCCTTTGTAGCTCAGTTGGTGCTAAAGAAAAGGACATGTAATCTGTCATTGCAAAATGTAGTTTTCTGTAATTTTAATATAGCTGAGCAGTTCCAGCTCTCAGCCTCTCTTCAGGAGAGAGGCTCCAAGCACTTAATCAGCACTGCGGCCCTTGGCTGACTTTTCTCTGTAGCTCCATATCTCTCTTGTGCTGGGGAGACCAGACCTGGACACAGCAGTCCACCGGCCTCACCAGTGCTGAGGAGAGCAGAAGGATCCCCTTACCGTTGTTGCCACGGTTGCTCCTGCTGGCAGCAATCCTCCGGATGCAGCCCAGGACACCATTAGCCTGCTGTGCTGCAAAGGCGCATTGATGGCTCACGTTCCACTTGGTGTCCTGCAGGACCCGCAAGTCCTTTTCCACCAAGCTGTGTTCCAGCTGGTCACAACCCAGCATGTGCTGGTGCCCAGCATTACAGCTCCAGTCCAGGTGCAGGACTTCACACTTCTCTTTGCTGGCCTTGGTGATGTTCCTATCAGGCCATTTCTCCAGCTGGTCGAGGTCCTGCTAGGTGGCAGCATGGCCGCCTGGCATATCAGCCTCTGCCAGGGTTGTGTCGTCAGCAAACTTGCTGAGGGTGCACTCTGCCCCATCATCCAAACTATAAGAAATGGCCTCAAGTTGACCCAGAGGAGTTTAGATAAGATTTTAGGAAAGAATCATTCATTGAAAGGATTGTCATGGGTTGAAACAAGCTGCTCAGGGAACTGGTGCAGTCACGATGCCTGCAGATAATTTAAATGCCCTGATGTGGAACTTGGGGACACGTTTGAGCGGTGGACTTGGCAGTGCTGGGTTAACAATTGGACTCAAGGATCTCAAGGGTCCTTCCCAACCTACGTGATTCTGTGATTCTATTTTAAATAGGACTGGACCCCTAAGGTACACCAGTACCTCGGGGTACTGGTCTCCAACATTGCCTCTGGGCCTGACGCTTCATCCAATTTTCAATTGACCTCACTGCTCATCCAGCATTGTGCCACGTATAGTATACAGGGCCATAATACAGAGAAAGCATTTATAGTGAGCACAGCCATCAGCATTGAAAGAATACCTTGTTCCCTTCTAAGGATTTTGCATGTGTGTATCCAGAAACACAACAGAGAACCACTGCAGTCTACTGCATTTAGCCTATTATGTCACAGCTGATTTCACTTTAAAAAATTCAGGTAAAAGTCTTCATGTTCCCTCCATCTTTTCCATGCTGATATTTTATATATTCAATGCTAAAAAGTGGAAATGTGTCACTTGGAGTAGTAAAAAATGCTGTTTAAAGGTGGTTATTCAGGATACTGTAGAGCGAGGAAGAGTTTTTCTGTAATAGCCTCAAAAAACAGGGATGAAGTCACATTTGAAAGCTGTCGACCAAAAACACGGATGAAAGACATGTTATAAAAACCACTGTCAATACTTCCCTTCTTCTTGCCTCCTCCAAATATCTGATCAGGAATACTTTTGGAAATGATATCAGTTTGCCTCTCTAACAGCTCTCAGTGTGCTCCTGCAAGCGGGACTAACAGAGAGAAGAGGGTTCTCTACTGAATGTCAGCTGCTGTCTGAAACAGGTAATTCCTTTGAGATCATCCTCGTTAACATCATCCAATACAACCCCATTTAACCTTCCTGTGTTAACTGCATGCACAAATCAAGTGTGGGAATTTTTATATCCTTTAAAAAAGTATTTTAAAATTATTTTTTGATGGGTTGCTTTGGATTTTTTCTTTTCTTTGCGATTAAAACCTCATCTGTTTTCTTTGATTGTACTGCTGTAGCAACAGGTTCCTAAATAGTTTTGTAAAATTATGAACTCTGTTAACTCACTGTAAACTCTTCACAGAGAAATAAAGTGACTTGCCATAGAAATTCTGTATCAGAAGAAGAAAAGTGTGTTATTGTCAAATATAAATCAATTCCACAGCTGTAAAAGCTTTTTTCTCAAGTGCAGGCAATAATATAAAATTAAAGTACAGTCAACACAGGGACCAGTTGTTTTTCCCCATAATAAGGCCTCAATCCATGCAAGGTCTTGTCATTTGTAAGCTGACATACCATTGTACATAAGGCACAGTGATGTCTTCTCTGTGCAGATGCATATCTGAAGTTTAAGAGGCATTACATGGGCAAAGTGATTTTGTTTTCCTGTTGTAATTAATTCTTCTCTTTTAGTCTTGATCATTTTGCAGCTTTCCCTTCTTTTCAAGTCTGAAATCTCTAATTTTTATATCGTTCTTAGTCTTAAAAAACTCCATACAATCTATGGATTATTCAGAACTTGTTTGTGGAGTAGTCATGAATGCTTTTACTAAAATTTGATATAGAAAATATGTTCATCTTCTGCCTTCCTCTGGCACTCTTAGGCATAGCAGTGAAAACAGAACTTGAACTCAAACGGCAGTACAGTGGTACACAGCATCAGCCAGCATTTTTGTAAGCCAACAGCTGCTTCTTGGCATGAATTAAATAGTTGTGTTTAGGAAAAAGCAACTAGGCTAGAGCATATCTTTTCAGCCTGGAAAAACAAGAGTGGCCTTTCTAGGAAAGTGATACCAAGTTCTGGAAACACGGTAGATTTGATCTGACATCTCTTTCTCATTAAAGGCTCCCACTGTGATTTACTAGACTATGTACAAAAGAAAAATTTGCAATGTGAGACCTTAGAACTGTTAATTCTTTCTATTCTTGCATGTAATTTTCACTCTCATTTTTCATTTTCCAAACACAATTTGAGCTTTTTTCTTTTCTTTTATTGTAGAGAGATTCATCCTTTGCTTTCAAAGGGAAAGGGACAAAATCATCACTTACATAATTTTTCTTGTTTACTGAGGGCCCCTAACCTACAGTTCACACTATCTGTGCTCTGGCAAAAACTCCCAACAGCCAAAACTATAGCATTTTTCTATTTAGACAAAAATAATGTGGTCCTAATTTCATTTTTAATTCTTAACTGATTCTTAAATAATGTTTACCTACTTCTTATTTTCCCCTCATCTACGTTTTGTGTGATGTACATATATATACATATATAAAATTTCATATACATATATATGAAATTAAAAGAAGAAAAAAAGAGAAGAGACTTGAAAGATTGCTCAGATAGAAAGAATAATTATAAACATTATCAGTAACTTTTGTGCCATAAGTTAAACTGCAACTTGATGACCCTGATAAAATCGTTTGTGCTGTACCTGTGCCTACTTCATTTCTCTCCTACAAGAGTATGTTCTTCTCATATGTGTAAAATTGCATGATAGAATATGAGAATTAGGAAGATTGGGCTGAAGACTGGGATGTGGTTTTGCATATCTAGCATACAGTGCTCAGTGGACTATTGCTCTGCCTAGTGTGACATCTGCCTTCTTGTGCAGTAATGAAACATGTACACAGCACACCAGGCTGGGAAAGGTTCAAACTCTTGCTGGTTTTAGTTTGTACTGTTTGAAAGTCATGTATCTGAAGAATGACCTCAGAGACCTTAGTCACAATTTTTTCACTAGCAGACTTGTTAAGACCAGAGGGGAAAGCCACTGCCTAGCAGCAGGAGTTGTGGGACATCAGATACTAGGTAGAGTTAGCCACTCTCTTGGACCCAAGTATAGACTCCAAAATGTCATAGGGGGATATCACAGTCATGCTGCAACTCAGGCTCACAGTTTAGCCTCAGTTCAAGAACTCTGCAGTATCTTCCTTCAGCTGAAAGTCAGTCCTGCATCTGAAAGGATATCCTCTAAACTGATGGTGGTTTGGTGCCATTCCTACTTTACCCCAAGTATAAGTTGGTATTGCACATTGTGCCAGATCTGGAATAGGGAGATGAGTTGGGAAGCAGGCTCAATGGTAGTTTGAACAGGAACGAAATTAGGATTTCCATGGATGAAGCCTTACTTGGCCTGTGGTGCTGAGATCACTGATATTCTACTGTCATATGTGACATACAGATGAAGGGACAACGTTGTGCTTCCTGGAGCACCCTGCAGCCTGGAAAGCAAAAGTTTGCAGACTAGTTTTCCCTAGGAAAAGTTTGGTTATACGTGTACCAAGAGGTTCAGGGTACCTGAATCAGTCTGATAAGAAATAACTCCCTCTCTCTCCAATCAGAGTATGATGGAGGTGTTGAGGAGTCTCCTCAACGCTGCTCCATCATGTCAGTCCACTGTGATCAACCCACACTATTTATAAATATAGTCAGGTTTGAACCATGTCTGATCCACAGACAGTATATCGCAATTTTTCACACTGCTTTTGGATGCTTTGTCTCACTGCAGCTACTAAACAAATGCTAGTGTCCTAATAATTCTGGCTTGCGCAGAGTATAAGCAGCTTTTTTCTTTTTGCCACACTTTTTCTTTTTTTCATGCTTTTTAAAATCAGAAACATAAAAAGTGAATCTGTGGTTACTATTGAGTCAATGTCTAGGCACTTTGCATGACTTAAAAGTGAAAAGGATTTTGCCTCTTTTATCTCATTTGTTACCAGCCTGATTTAAATGATTTCATATCTGCGGAAATGCAAGAGAAGTGACATTAGCAGGAGCCTGTGGTCCCAAGTGCCCAAGATAAGCCAGCAGCTTATCTGCTAGCCAGGAGAGCATTTCAAGACATTTCACACCCTCACTCTTGTAGCACCCGTTAAAAGTGCATGACTTCGTGGGATATCAGTACGAAATGGTATTCAACGAGAGAAAATGAAGCATTTTTATTCACTCATTCATACAGTATTTTTATTCACTTATTCACATGAAGAGCAAACACTGTTGGGAAATAACTGTTGCACTATGTATTCTAATACATGATAAATTCAGGAAGAGCTAACCAGGGTCAGTATATCCAGGAAAACAACCAAATCCACCGTTTTAATGGTTTCTCATGTGTTTTCATCTCATCTTCCCAAGTGGCAGTGAGTGACCTCACTTAAAGATTAGTCTTTTCATTAGAAACAACAATACTGCTCCAATGCCTTCCTTTGCCAGAACATTTTTTTCAAACAGATGAGAGATACTTTTCCAGAACTGCTATTTTCTGCTCTGTACAAGTTCTGGAGACTTTGAGATTCTGTTCTTTCTCACATGCTGTTGATTTAAACTCAGAAAATATTCAAATTAGAAGTGGATATGTAACATATTCATGGTATTCATTAGACATAGGCATTTTCTAATCGGTCTGAAAATAGGGCAAAAAAAAATTGAACATGTTTCCATTATTTTTTTCCAGAATTCATAATAGAATTTTTAACCTCAAAAGTGCAGATTTTTCACTGAAGGAATTTGTGTCTAAATTGAATTCCAGGTGTAATTTCATTCCTTTTTCCCATCAAAGAAAGAAGTTGCACCTTTTAATTGCTTTTTTTCTGGTTTAAATTACTTTTTAAGTGACATGGTATTTTTTAAAATAAAACTTGCATTCAGAATGAAAGTTCTAGAGTTTAAAATGATCTCTCATACATGAGTGAAAACTGGTGAAAGTGGCCTTTAAGCACCAATATCAGGTGGAAAAAAAACAGTGAGAATATAGACAGTTAGTAGGCCAAACTGAGCCCATGGCATGAGATGCTCCAAAGCTACATTAATATTAACAAATGTACCAAAACTAGCATTTTTCTAGAAAAAGGAAAGCAATATTTTGAAGAAAATAAAGACCTCATCAGGTTTATACTTGGCTAAATAAAACTAAATCACTGTGACCTGGAAAATACTTGATTTTAAAAAGAAGCTTCAGTTGATCCCAACAGAGAAGTGAGATATAAAACCTGGAGTGTTTTACCGGTGACAGGTTCTCTGCAGTGAATGCAGCCTGGGATACAAGGTGTGCAGGAAGGGAAAGTCCCTGATAAGGTTAGGGAAAGCTATGATTAATTCAACAGGAAGGAACTTGTAAATTTGATTTTACTGTAAGCAGATGAATGAACTCTTTGTCTGTGTTCTTTATCTATAGTGGCAAATGCGTTTGAAATTAAGGGGACTTCAATATTTCTGTTCGGAGGCACTGAACAATCTGCAGTCACCCTACATCATTTTCAGCCTATCCATCTCCATTCAAGTAGTAAGGAAATAGATTTCTTCACTAATGCTTGACTTCACGTCATCAGCAAGAAAAGACATCTATTTCTGGTGATGAGACACCGTCTACTGGTAATTTTATGGTAATTAATCACAACCATTATATTTCTTCTTCCATGTTGCCTTGCTGTAAGAAACTATAATGTTTATAGTAAATTAATCTAAAAGAAGCATCAAAAATGCCTGTCCTTTCATTTTGAAATTAGTAATTTACATTTGTGTAATTTATGTTCCTTCTGTGACAACTTGAATAGTGCTCCAATTAACAGTCTATAATGCTTTCCATGATAAATCTGCTTTTCAGATATTCATCATTCAGATGTAAATATTTACTCCACATTCAAATGAGCTTCATTGATTGGGAGCAACTATTTATACACTCGTCTAGAGGCAACAAAATCATATTCATGCTTCAGTTACTTTGAAGTAGCAAATTTTTAAACAGTCACTACCGGCTTGTTAATATGTGTTAATTAATTATAAAATGATAGCAAAGAAGGACTTGAACTCTAATTTCACTCATGAACTTCATTTATTTATTTAAAATAAACTATGTTTAAAAGCAATTTTAGTCTGTATGTGGCAAAGTCAAATTAAGACCATATCAAAGTTTACACCTGACATTTCCTTATTTTACCAGATGTTGTAAAGTGCATGCTCTTTCAAACTTTTTTTGTTGTTTTTTTTCACTCCTCACACATTTACTTCCCTTGTATGAACTAGACCTTCCTCCACGAATTTGTGCTTGTGCAGGTTTGTTCTGCCTGTTTGAGTCCAGGCACAGACACTGGTGCATTTCAGTGAATGAGGAGTGACAGGCAAGGGCAGATAAATGTGTCTGGGTTTTTTTGGTTGTCTCATATCAAAGCAGCACCACGTTTCTGAAGGTTCTGTTTACTTGTACAGCAGGTCACTCAAAGGAGGCCGGCAAGGAGAAAGCCTCTAGTCTTCTCTCATCTGTACCATAGTCCTTGCTTCAACTTTCACCTGGAATTGACAGCTGCAGATGTATGAACGAGGCTGCACACTCTTCTTTTGCTTGCACCAGCTCCAGCTTCTTCTGCTCTTCAACTCTGTTTCATACAGGAACAGAAAACTCCGATTTCATGCACGTCTTATGCTGCTCAGTTGGGGTTTTTTTGCAGTTCTCTCCCATCAGCCACTCTCCTACTCCACTTAATTTCTCCCTGTCTTCCTCATTTACCTCAACATCTCTCAGACTGGATCTGCTGGAGTTCTTTTTCTATGTATCTCATCTTTGCTTCTGCTGATGATTATTCTAATCACTGGTACCTGCAAAGCAGTGGAAGATACAAACAAGTCTCCCACATTCTAGGGGCTACAGTAATGGTTCAGACAATATCAGACAAAGCAAAAGTCATTAAAAATGAGTTCTTCTAATACACAGTTGAAAAAAGTTTGCTGTGGTTGTGATTATTTGTGCTTCCAGAAGATGCATGCTGAGAAATAGAGGAAGGAAAATTTTCTGTCTTTTCATTGAAATAAAACCACTGAATTAAATGCAACCCGCAAAAATATTGTTTAGCTCAAATAAATGACATAGATTGTGGTTTGGTTTTGTTGGGTTTTGTTTGTTTGTTTGTTTTTTAAAAGGTGTGTTACAGAAAACATTTATTACAGGAGGAATAAACTCCCTACTATTCAACAAAGTGAATTTGCGCAACAGTTTCAAAACATCTCCCTACTTCTTCCTACTTTTTTTTTTATAAAAATTGCCCAAAAACTTCGATTTTCCATGAAAATTTGTTTTTCTGAATTTCTGCTCTGCTCAATTCCATGAGGAAGATCACATATATAAAAAAAGTGCAATTAAGTAAATCTGAAAATATTTTATTTGGGCTGCAGTGCTAAGAATACTTTATAGTGATTGTGGGCAGGGAAAGCATCATGATATAAGGCCAAGATTTCAAGTATTTATATTCTTAACTAAACTTTAGCCTGCCTCCTCTTATTTTATATGATTGGGAACAGAAACTTAGTTTTTAAACAAGTATTTTTTTTCATGACCAGTTAAGGTGATGCATCACAAAACTCGGGGGTTTTCTTCCATGGAGAAGCATTCCAGTACTAGCTGTATATTACCTCAATTAAGCACATGCAGCTCTGAAGCTCTTATCTCAATCCCTGTACTGATAAAACAGTAATTGTTCTGAAAGACTACAAGGGAAACCATGACTCAAGAAAGGACATGATGTTCCAATTGATCTCAATTACTCTAAAGTAACTAATTCTTTTGTCCACCACCTAAATTTAATGCTTCTCCCTCCCGGAGGATTTGTCACAAGATCTCTTATATTATTGGGTTTGTGCTGACCTGTCACTATCTACTCTGCATTCTCAACCAAACCGAAATAATTGCCTTAATTTACCTGACAAGTGTTTTGAGACCTCAATTCACCGTGGTATTTTAAGTGTTTCAATTAGTGACACACGAATCATTAGTTCAGTGTATCTTCAAAAGATCAGATTTTACCTTCCACCTGTTTTTGGGGGGTTTTTACACAGAGACATGAAGAGCTAAACTTCTGCTCTAAGTGAACATCATTGACTCATACTTCATGAAGACTTCATTTTGGCGGGGGATTACAGCCTTCAGTAGAGTTACTCCAGAGGTATATCACGAAGAAAATAAAAATTTGCCCATCAGCTTAAATAGTCCTAGTAGAGTGAAAATTTGCCTAATGGCAACCAGTTTGTTCTTCTCTATTCACAGTGTATTAGATAAAGTCCCTCAACATGCATAAATCACTATATTCTCATTTCTCTGGGAACAGCATTTGGGCATGAGCATGCCTTTCTGGAGCTCATTGTGCCATTCTGTCACGTTAGGTACTTATCTCTTTCTCTCTGCCTAAGGGGTAACTGTGTACAGTATTAAGTACCTGAATTAGGACAGGAAATAGTACCTCTTAAAACCTGAAAGTATGGTATATTTTACTCTGAGAATCTCATGCTTCATCAGTTGATCTGTACTTGTTGAATTGCCTCTCATCCTTCTCAGATGTACCATGAAAGTAGCACTTATAACCCAAGTCACATCTCAGTCACTTAAAAGGATGGGTGACTTTCTCCAAGGTTTTACTGCAAAAGAAATCTAAAAAAGCAGTCTGAAAGAAAGCATTTCCTGAGTATGGTCACCAATAACTTCCTCACTCCTAGTACAAGTGAAAATAACACAGAAAGACAGAAAAGATAGTTCTGGAAAGGGTTCTTGAAGGAGAGGCTACATAAAATTTTGTTTAAAAACAACTGTAGGAAGGGAGGTAGACAGGGCGGAAGTATAAAGGACAAAAAAGGGGATAGAAGAGCTCTGTTTCAAAGGACTACTAAATGCAGTAGCTCGTATGAAATCTTCATTTGGGAATTCCCTTAACAACAATTTGCCATCCCATCTTCTGGAACAGTAAGGACGGGTTTATTTTATTCTGCATCATCGCTATTCTTTTCTCTGTCCTAAGAAAACATTGTTGCCTGTTATACAATTTAATGGTTTTTAAATCTTGGGTTGTTATTGTTTGTAAATGCAATTCATAATGTTATAAAATAACAAATAGAGAGTATTATTTGCCCACTTGCAAACTGCTAATTTATTTTTCGTCTGCCCTGGTGTGCCTTTTCTTATGATAATCCCCAAACGAAGAATGTAACACCCTCCAAACCCTTTCTCAGTTTGGCTGCTAATGCTGTCTCTGTCACATACTCCTGTCTCTTGTTCTCTATGGGGTCTGTGGCAGCCTGGCGTCACCTAACTTATCTAGCCTTAATTCTGACAGCAAGACAGCAATATGTGTTTCTGAGCCCAAACCATGGCCTAGACACACTTAGTTCTGATGCTTTTTTGATTTTAATTGGGCCACCACCTAACAGCAGGATTGAATATTTTGTCTATCTAGGTCAGAAAAGTAGATAGGACTTTTCCAGAGTCACAAAACGCACTCATAGAGCCACAATTTTATCCCTGCTTTCACTGGGGCAGAGCCTGGTTTCTTCATAACCTGTGCATGAAAGCAGGACAAACCCAGCAGTACATAATGCAATCCAAGGCAGAGAAAGGACAAGAAAGGAAGCTTTACCTCAAAGGTGGAGTACACCTTTGCAGCTGGACTACTCTGACTTCTGTAAACCATTCCAGTCACACCAGAAATAATAATGCAGAAACCCTTTCCCTACACTTGCCTCATAAAGCCTTCCACTGGGCTATCGCTTGCAGAGCCTAGAAGAAAGCATAGGCCATTGGGAGAATCTTGCAGACCAAGTCAGCTTACATTTCAGTCTCAGGGGCCCAAAAGAGTTAGCAAATGAACTCTTTTTTAAAGCCATTTGCAGAAATTTGCTGGTGGCTCTGTTATTTCCTCCAGAGGGGCCAAATTAACAGGAACAGAGCAGAGCTAAGCTTAGAGCTTTTACTTTAGATTAAAAAGTTTTGCTGAGGATGGCTTCTTCACTGGATGTGGAGAAATAGTATAAAAACAGATCTTCCCCAAAACCATGGCTACAGCAAACACTTACCTCATAGCACATTGGAGGAGCTGTACGTTCAGATCAGAAAGGCAATTTTTGTGCCTTATTCTGACCTAGCAGTGCCCTTATATGAACAATGGAATTCCTCTGGAGTCCAGGCTCACAGCCTTTAAAACTAGAATAACAGTGCTTACAAGTCTACTTGGACACTTGCATGAGTAAATATTTGTGCATAAGAGAGAGTGGTTACGATGGCACAGCCTTGGGCACTCGCTCGTGGCACAACACCTGGTTTAGGGCTTTGTTCACCTCTCTGGTTTTTAAACAGCTTTTTGGTGGAGTAGTGTTTATATTCTATGTATTCAAGTACAGACAATCGATTTTGGCTCATGTTTTGTTAATTGTCCTTAGGTCTGAACCTCTAGGAAATTGATAACAAGATAAATACTAACTAAATGACAGATTATTAGAAGTTAATTATGGGGTACAATTGGATAAATATTACTTAAATCAAGAGAAATTATGATAGGATCTCCTTATCCTGCTGGTAGGAATTTCAGAAACCCTTAAAAAAATGTTTTCTTCATCCGTCTTTTCAGTTTTAGCTTTGTATATACAACTCAGTTCTTCACTGATTATAACATAAGCACCTGGGATCCTTTTCCATCACCCCAGGAAACAGATTAATCAGTTAGACCCAAGTTGTTTGAGTGAGGAGTACAGGATTCAGAAGAAAGAAAGAGCAGAGAACTGAGGGGGTTTTGTAAGAGACACATTTTCTGCACCTTTGCAGGTGCTTTCATGTATTTGCATGAACACACCCAATCTGTCCCAGGATTTGTTTGTCTAACTAGGTTTCAGATTAGTTTTACTGTAGAAAGTTTCAGACCTGGATACAGCTTCCCATCCTTGACATGTCCCTGAAATGTACAGTGAGACAGCAGTGTATAATTCTGAGCCTTTTGAACAGCTAGCTTGCCAAACCTACCTGTCTTTATCAAAAAGCTAATCTCTATCTAAGTTTGTCAAACTTTGGTTATCTCTGCTTGGTCTAAACTCTCTCCCACATGGCGGGCTATGTGCAGCACCAGGAACACTGGAGTGGGAGCAGCAGTGCCTGGAGCCCTCTCAGGTTTGTGTAAGGGGTCAGCTGGCAAACAGCCAGACTCTGTGGGTCAAAACTAAGGAATGCAAAGATTGTAAAATATTAACTCCTTGCTTTCCTGTAACTCTGGAGAAATTCCCTGCTGAAGGGTTCAGCTGTAGGCCATAGAGTGTGTGTGGCCACAGCCCAATCTGAGCATCCCCTGTGGCTGGTGCTTCAGCTCAAATGTTTTTGTAGTTCCCAGAGCTGCAATGAATCCCCTCAGATTTGTTGAGCCCTTGCCTGTTTTTCAACCAACTCTGATCATTAAATGGAATTGGCCAGACAGCCCCAGGAAACACTGTATGGAAACATGGGCTCACATCTAGGATGGTTAGGGAAGAAGAATGGAAATATATTTGTTTCCTCAGAGAAAGAAGGGGAAATACTTTTTTAGATTTGATTAGCCAACATCTTTTGTTTATCTCACCATTGTTGCATGTTGTGGTCTGAGTGAGGAAAGAAAAGGAGCACCTTAAATGAGTATTACAAGTTAAGGCAACGTAAGAAGACACTGACCCAAGCCTCTTTAGACCTTTAGAGATTGCTACCTTATAGTAAAATGTAGAAAAAGGTTATTTTCTTTGTTATATGTTTTATCTAGGCAGAAGTTTGCCTAGGAATATTGAACACTTGGTGCTTCTCTGCATGTTGGTAAAGTTGTTCTTTTATTTCAAGGATACAGTGATTTTTGTCTGGTTCCTCTTTGCTGGAGGACCTGTATTTCAGTGTACGTCTTATGTATCAGAGTTCAGATATTCTATCAGCTTTTCTGATGGAATTGCTAGATAACTAACAAGGTACATTTTTCTTGGAAGTAACTGGAAAGAATGAGTCTCACTGAAACTACAAAATCATTTCTCTAATCTTTCAACTGTAAACCTAGAACTCCAGATAGCAATTTTAAATATCTTAGAAACATTCTTTCTGTCCTATGTTTAGAGAAATCCTTCTCAAGCTGGATAAAAGTATAGTCAATGTGAAAATATGCTGCGTTTATCTGTAGGGCTCCCCCCAACCCAAGCCACAACAGTTTCTTAACGTTCTGTATCACAGAACTTGTGTGAGTAGAGGGATATGATACATTTGTCCAAGTATCTGCTTTCCTTGAACTCCATACACTGTTTCTCGAGAATTATTTCTGCTTACAAGGGAAGTGGTGAGACAGATAAGGAGCTATAACTGAGGCTGGTATACATTTTACTGGTAAATGAGCAACATATGTTGGATGCCCTCCAGCACCACTGTTCACAATGCTTTCTTATCAAGGTAGTTTCTTTGTAGAGTATGAGGTTGTTAAAGCAAAGTATTAAGACTGAGTGAATCTGAAGTGGATAGATGAAATAAGTGCTGCCTGCTCTCTTTTCCTTTTTTTTCTGTTTATCTTATTGTACATAGGCTCGATCCATGAGTTAGGAGGAGTCCTGTGTTTTCTGTCAAGCACGAGCCTCAGCCTTAGTGACAGAAATGGCATGAAATGTTGTTAAGTACAGGAGATAATTAATTTGTCGGTTCATTTGATGGAATTCTTGTTATACTGTTTGCACCCCTCCCTTTTTTTTAGTCTCTTATGGTTTTGCAACTGTACCATCTTTTTGCTCGAATTCTAATCTATCTCTATTAACCCTGATCTATTTTTCCCATTAGTCTAGTTTGTCAAGCTTGTGTCTAAAGGCAAATGAGAGAACAGTGCTGTCACTTTTAATGAATGAGAGAACCAACCTGATCTTAATATAAATTCATGCTATGAAATTGAAAGAATTATTGTTACATTAAGAGTTACAGCTGGTATAAATTCAATTGTCTGTCACCTCTAGCTGTAACCTGTATAACAGCAAGACAAGTTCTGAAGGCCCCAAATAACTCTTACAGGGCAGCTGTGCGAATATATCTGATCTTAACACAAGAAGAAAATGCCACACAGAAAATGAATGAATGAAGTTACTTCTGCACATTAAATAATTTAAAAGCTCAATCTTGAAGCTATTAAACTGACCAAGATGTAATAATCCACATTTCCTAATAAAACAGTTATTAATAGTTGTTGAAAGAAACTATGGTAACCACTGTACCTAAATGTAGGTGAATGTTGATTTCTCAACTAACACTTATGTGGCAGTACATGCATGCTTTTTGTGTAAATTCCTTACATTAGACAACATAAGTTTGTTTACAAACTGATTATAGCATACAGACTCGGGTCCTATACAGTTTGGATGTATTATTCTTGTGTTAAAGGTTCTTTTCTGCTCTAAGTAAGATTCCTGAATAGGAATCATGCTCCATGGATTTTGATTAAAAAGCTTCTCTGCCAGGGAAATCAATATGTTATTTATGTTGTACTGTCTGTCAGATCCTGCTGTACTGAGCCCAGTGCGAGCAGCACGTCACTCAGTGGGACCCTCTGGAACACAGAGCTACTCATTTTGAGGGCTGATGCCACCAACTGGTACCGTGTGATGGGCCACGGAAAACAGCTTCTAAAGGCTGTGCAGAAAGACATCATGAAGGTGGCAAATTCAGCCTTTACTCTGACATTTTAGAACTTTAGTGAAGACTTTATTGCTAGATTTTGGTAAGCTCAATTTGAGAGAGAGATATATATGCAAACACCCCAGCCCTAGTTTTCTACTGTGTAGTTGAACATGAAAACTGCTGGTCTTTAAAGAATTATTTCTGGAATTCCATCATATTCTTATTTCAGTCTGTGTTCTGGGGTTCTTGGCACTATCATTTGCTTATACTATTTCTTTAAAACTTTACAGGTCATACAAAATATTTTTTTAAGTAACTTTAGTCCATATAAATACTTATTATTTGACAACTGTGTTTTTTTTCCAAAATTATTAAGCTCTTCAAAATAATAAGGAATCTATAATATATTAAAATTTTGTGGTAATTTTCTTTCAAATTTTGTTTGTTTGTAAAAAAAAGAGAAGATTTTTGCTTTTGAGTCATTCTTTTTCTTTTCATGCTCTATCCTCTGGATGCCTGACAACAGTACTGCGGTTGAAGTTTCTAATGCACAAAGAGGTAAACACATTCTTGCAGCACCCCGGGAAGAGGGTGAACACACAGACCTTGGGAATGACAAGTGGAAAGGAACTGGTCCTTTGTCTGATTTCCTGAGTTTTGTGCATGGGTTGAAAGCCTGGCAGTACTGGCACTCCTATACAAACTCTGCACTCGCAATGATGCATCAGGCCCTGCCTGGCTTTTGCTTGCTCTCTCTTTTTCTAGCCCCTGTGATTTCTGCCCCCATTTGACTGTGTCATGTACAGACAAGGAGCGTGAGTAAGAGCAGCTAAAGCACTGTGCTGAGGAGAGCGTATTTACCACTTCTGCTACTCAGTTACTGCCCAGCTCCAACACAGCTTCACGGCCCTTCCACTGGGTCCTCAAGCACTGGCACATTTTCTGTGGGGTGACAGCAAAAACAAACCAAAAATCAGGGGTTTGTCGTCTCCCTGTTTCAACAATCTTGAGTAAGTGCTCAAATTGGTAGTAAGAAGAATGTTTTAAAAGGAAAGTAAGGCTTTCAAGTTGAGAGATTTCACTGAGTAATTATTTTTCTTATTTTTGCCCACATGATGGCAGTATAAGTTAATCCAAACGAAGAAAATGATAAAAAAAATTAGAGCTTTACAACAATAGAGTTCAGTTGCACTCCCCCAAAATCTCAAAAGCTATGAGAAGTTTCCAAAAGCTGTTATGACCAGTTATGAAAGGATAACTCTTCTTATTGTAAAAGGCCCAAAGACTTAAGAAGTGGTAAAGCACTGCTTCATGCAAGAACCACATGTAGCTAATTCTGAATGGATATGGAATGGTGCTGCGTTATAAATAAAAGTGGTCAGTAAAGCTTTGTCAGTCATGCTTGCCTTAATCATTTGTAGTCAATAAAGTCATTGAAGCATAATTGCCACTCCCTGGCATCGGTTTTGCAAGAGCAGAACTGGAGGTTTGAGGCTGCACGGGCAGCTGGATGCTGAGTGTTTCATCTCTGGTAAAAGCACAGAAAGTCTAAACAGACAGACTATTGACATACCAGCTGCAAAAAAAGTTAGGCATTCCTTCAGAAGGATTATAACAGGAACAAGATCTATTGAATTTTTCAAGCTCTTCCTCTAATTGTAAGTTGAATCAAGAGCGTTTGAGTGTGGGGGGCGGTTCTGAGTGTGGTTACTGGGTGAAATCAGAGAATTTTGTCAGTAGTCACAGATAAAGCTTCTAATGTTAGAAAAATAAAAAAACCCAAACCCCTAGATACAACCCAACCAAAAACACTTCTTTTTCTGAACATTGACATATCTGTAAGCACATGCTATTTTTTTTTGTTAAATTTCTGTGCACTGTAATTTAAAGTCTAGTACATTTAATTTTAAACTTCAACGTTTTTCTTCATGTCAGCTTCAGATAAGAAAATGCCAGTAGCTGAACTGTGTGCTTTCAACAGCAAAAAGATTAAACAGATACTCAGGTCAGTCCCAATGCAAGAATAAGAGGCATCTATGAAGCCCATCATGTTCCTTTGGGTAAGGTCTCAGATGAGTGACACCTGTAACCAATTTACCTCCGGATCAGATTACAGAGCATGTGAGCACAAGCAACACTTTTTTTCCTTTTCCTTGCTTTTTTTGAACTCAGAGTTCAGTCTTAAACAGATGTGATTTTCCCTTTCTTTTCCCCGATGGTGTATAAATGAGGAATTGCAGCAGTACTGTTTTGCTTGTGCAGCTTTTTTTCTTGAAAAAGTTGGACTTCTTGATGTCTGGAGACTTGCATGGCATGTACATGCAGATATGAAGCTAAAAAAGTGGGAACTGAAGCAGCTAAAATACCAGAGTGAGTAATCCTTTGCTCTGTTTGTTTAGCATAGCTGAAGTTTATGTTTCTCAGGTTGTAGAATAGTGTAGAATGCTAGTCCTTTCTGACTTCTTCTATGGCTACAATGGCTAATGAATCTTCAATGGCTAATGAATCTTCTTATAATGCATCTCTTTTATTTGCTGCTATCTATAACATGTGATGTAAGTCCTTGCTCTCATTATTTATGCTTTATAGGTACAATAGGAACTTATTGTGGCATGCTACATTCCCATATGTTCGGAGTTACCACTCAAGTTATACCTAAAAATAAAAGCCCAGAAGTACTGTGGTAACTCATTCCTATGTCTACATATGGCTGGTACTACTATCGGGCTAAGTCCTGACATCTTCAGTGTCTAGGGAGTTTTCTGACCGCATAATTCCTATAAATTTGATCAAATGTTCATTTTGTTTTACCTTTACTTACCTCTGTTCTTTTGGAACATCTCACTTTCTTCTCAGTAGGTAGCCTACAAGTTGTACTTCTAGAGACTGCCTATCAAAGCTTCATAAATGTGGTTTTCCTCTGTTCCCTCATCCCACCTCTTGCGTAAAAAAAATCTCAATTTCCCACCATGGACTCTTCTGCATGGCCAGGTCAGGAGTGTTTAATGACATTGCTCTCACACATTTTACTGTACTGAGCTATTATTCCATCAGGAAATGTTCCCATTAATTCCACAGAATCACAGAATAGGTCAGGTTGGAAGGCATCACAGTAGGTTTTGTCCAACCTCCCTGCTCAAGCAGGGTCATTCCAGAGCACATTGCACAGGATTGTGTCCAGATGGTTCTTGAATATCTCCAGTGAGGGGGACTCCACACCGTCTCTGGACAATCTGTCCCAGTGCGTGGCCGCCTGCACAGGAAAGAAGTTCTTCCCCATATTCTGGTGAAACTTGCTGTGCATCAGTTTCTGCCCATTGCTCCGTGTCCTATTGTTTGACATCACCGAGCAGAGCCTGGCTCCATCCTCTGACACCTCCCTTCAAATACTGACAGACATTGACAGGGTCCCCTCTCAGACATCTCTTCTGGAGGCTGAACAGGCCCAGCTCCCTCAGTCCATCCTCAGATGCTCCAGTCCCTTTATCATCTCCACTGGACCCACTCCAGGAGCTCCTCATCTCTCTGTCCTGAGGAGCCCAGGGCTGGACACAGCACTCCAGATGTGCTTCACCAGGGCTCAGCAGAGGGGCAGGGTCACCAACCTTGACCTGCTGGCAATGCTCTCCTTAATGCACCACAGGATACGATTGGCCTTCTTGCCCACAGGGCACACCCATGGACACTGTTGTCCACAAGGACCCCCAGGTCCTTTTCCACACAGCTGCTTTCCTGCAGGTCAGTCCTCAGCCTGTACTGGTCCACGAGGTCCAGGTCCCTCTGAAGGGATGCACAGCACTCTGGGGTACTGGCCACTTCTCCCATCTTTGTGTCATCAGCAAACTTGCTGAGGGGCCATCTGCCCCTTTGCCCAAGTCATTGATGAGTAAGTTAAACAATACTGGGACCAGCATTGAACCTCGGGGACACCACCAGTGACATGCCTCCAACTAGACCCTGTGCCACTGATCACAACCCTCTGGAATCTGCTGTTCAGCCATTTCTCAATCCACTGAAATGTCTGCTCATCCAGTCCACACTCCCCGAGTTTGCCTGTGAGGATGTTGTGAGAGAGTGTTGAAAGCTTTGCTGAACTCCAGCTAGATAATATCCAATGCTCTCCCCTCATCCAATTCAACTCATTTAAAATGTGCTATTTAGTAGAGCACAGAGATTGTCCAAGACTAGGGTCTCCTTCGCTAGGCCCCATTCACATGAAGAACAGGAAAAAAATGTCTTCTTTAAAGTGATTAACATGAAAAAAAACCAAAATTCTGATACAGTTGCCACTAAAAGCTAGGTAAGAAAATAAGACTGCTGCAAATTAGGATAATGCCACTGCATCTTGGGATGGGCTGGGATAATGGGGGGTGGAAGTGTTCCAAAAGATAAATATGACAGAAAAAGGGATGTATTAAACTGGAGGGAAGGGAGACTGAGGAGAGCAAGCTATCTGTTTCCTACACATTCAAAATGCAGCTGAAATTAATTTTAAAAAATATGTAAAGTTTTCAGAATGTCCAGGGTTCTTTATTTGTGATTATTCCTACTGCCGGATTTCTTTCTGCGCTGAAGCCCTTCAAGATGCTGAAGTCTAAGAAAACTGTTTCTTCCGTTGTGTCAAGCTGTATTTCATGTTCCTTCTTAGTTGTTTTCCTGTATATATGCACTCTTACCATTAATAGTATTCGAGCGCGTGCATTCTACGTCATGTCTAAAATAAATTTTGTCTTCTATCTCTCTGTTAAACTTTCTGATAAAATTCCTAGTGTGTTATAACTTGCTGTAAGAAAACACGGAGATTACCAGCTGTCCCAAGACTTTGACAGTGGTTAGACAACCTTTTAACTGCAAGCTGCTGTTAAAAATTCGATGTAGTACATTGCAAACAAACTGTAATTAGACTGTAACAGTTCCTAGTTAGTTTGGTCTCCTTTCAGTCCCTAGTGGGTGAAATCCTTGGCTATTGCTACTGCTGGTGTCAAAGGGTAGCCTGGGGCCCTCTGGCATCCACTGGGATTTCTTTTGTATAGACTTCCCTCCCTGCCCCCCCACCAACTGGCCTAGCAAGCCAACAGGATGTTTCTGGAACTAAGGAGCAGCTAGGACATTGCCGTTTCTCCTGTTATCCAGTGCATGGGTGTGTCTGGAAAAGACTATTAATTGGCTGTTCTTTTGCACAAGGCATTCTCAGCTGCAGAAATATCCCTTTATAGGCCTCTGCTTGCTTATGTATTTCAGAGAGGCCTTGGGGCTTCTTTGACCTAGTTCCCTGTAAAGATTAATGGGAGTACTGCTCTCAGGCTCAAAGAGTGCCTTTGTTTATAGTTTCCACTAGCACAGTGGAGAGATCTGGCTTTGGTGGGCTTGGCATGGAGAAAGTGATAGCTCCGACCATCTTGCGCTCAGTGGTGACACCTTTCAGATGGAAGTCCTCAGTGCTGGAGCTGATGGCACAAGTTTCACTATGGCATCAACTAGAAGTGCAGGATGTCTACAACCCTGAAGTTCTTCTTTATCCCCATGTCAATTCAGAATTTGGGTTGTTTTCTGCAAGAAAAAAGCTCCTTAGGTTTAGTTAAAACACAGGTCAGCAAAGAGCACTCCATAGGTCACGTAACGTGCCCATTTGTGAATTAATAAAGAACTCTCAAACATTTGATATAAATTAAAAGTATCTTTATCCGATGCTGATAATAATGAGAAAGCCTGACTTTTCCGAACTGGTTGTGCTGGCTCCAGGCATACTACTTGGTTTATGTGTACAGGGTGTGATGACAGCTTTAGCATTCTTTATGAAAACAGCTAGTATTTCCATGCAGAAATAATGATGCGGAACTGTAAAATGGTAGAAGCTGAAGCTTCTCTTGATTTGTCTTGATGAAATTGTGGCATGGACACAGAGTATGTGGCATTTTCTTATAAAAAGCTCATTATGTTGTGGGTGAACTAATGTTTCTAAAGGCTCATGATAATGTTAACATCTGATAACTATTTGTTGTTCCTTTAGTATTTTTAAATTTTTAACAGCATCTTAAATGTAACTTGTGCTGTGGCCTTCCAAAAATGGACATCCCTTGTAAATAGTACCTGACTATTGTTGTCATTCTCTTGGATTGCCCTAAGAGTATAGGTTGGTAATAGTACTAGAGTTTAAAAAGTCAACAGTTCTTTAAATATTTTGTGCAAATAATAATCTTTATGTCTTGAAGGACAGAGAAATCTAAGATGCAAATGTTTGAGACAGGAAGCTACCTTGGTGGTTAATGGAAGAGTATGTTTTTCTGAGCTAGCAATTCCAGAAATTCCAGATAAACAGTAGTTGGACTTGCTCAGGCCAAGTATGAAGCTTTAATTCTACTCCATTGACATCCACAGAATTGCAATGTTGTAAGTTTTTGTTTCCCTTTGGTATGAAAGAGGAATACAGGCCAACTCTAGGGTACCAGTCTCCTAAAGAGCCAACATAGTTTTATTGCCAAGCAGAATTATGTTGTCATTAATATTTTCATATTCTGTTTATTATGAAGGGTGTGATGGTCCTGACTGCATTATACCCTTGGCTACCTTTTTCCCTTTACTTTGACACTTTTCAGTGTAACTTGTTACAGAACAGAAAAATGTGATCAAAAAAGCAGGAGTTTAGAGACTGGCACTGATTCTTAGTGTTTAACTATTCTCTTGGTTGTGGAAAATCAATTATATTAAACATAAAGTATTTCAATGTTGTCAATTTGGTCTAAGAGAATAAACCTTTCTTATTCTGCCATATTGAGGTTAAATCTTGCAAAACAAAACAATCCATGTTACTCTGTGTCACTCAGGTACCTGACCATCACAACAGGATTGTTCTATTTAAAATGTGGTGCCTCATGGATGCAGTATGACTTTTTTTTTCACATCACTATGTCCTTGGAGTAATGCTGCATGAAGCAACAAGGTGCAATGAATTTTTCTCATGAAACAGATTTGTCATATGAGTTCATGGCCGTGCTGTAAGGCTGGCCCATGTTCATTCTCTTAGCAGCATAAATCTGGTATAATTAGAAAGTCAAGAGTGTCACGTCAATTTATGCTGCTGATTGTGTAGTCTCCAAACACTAATTTAATTGGACTAAAACAGTTGCAATCAGAAACACCATATTGCTCTCGGCTCCTCAGGTTGATAAAGGGCAGGTTGGGACTGACCTGTGAAGGTGTGCCTTGGTCAACAGCCTTAGTAACAGCATCCCGTCGACAAAAAAAGGAGAGCTCTCTCTCTGGCACTGCAGTGGAGCTGGTGTCTGGCAGTTTGTGTATGTATAATAAAATATCCTCGTCTCTCCATATAGCAGCTGCACTGCATGAGAAGTAGTTCACTGAATTTACTTTTAACAGTGTTTTGGTTTCACTGTGAAATGCTCCCACACACAGTTTTACGGGAATGTCTGTCTTCCAGTTAGGCAGAGTAGTAACTAAAGAATTCCCTTCTCCCATTACCCCTGCGCAGTGGGGGAGGACAGCTTATATACAGCAGGATCTTTTTTATGTCGATCTGTAGGTGGAAGTGCCCTGCAGCCAGACGCTGGTTCTATGAGGAAACTTGAGCAATAAAAATATTTTATGCTTTTACCCACCCCATCATTCAAGAAAGATATTTCTGCAGGTGTGAAGTGGCTTCTCCAGCAAAGCTTGCTTCAGAGGCAGAGTAACAGGAGAGATGTTTGGCACTGCGAAAGAAGAGGTCACATGGCTTACAATGTCTTTTCAGATTTGATATGTTTTCTGTGCTACTTTGTGCCAATACAGGACATTCCCATTGATTCGAGATAAGAGGATAATTGCACATTATAAACATTGCAGTTGTGGCAATGAGAATTTACTTGGGTTGTAGGACCTACAAATTTGGGGCTCCCACTTAGAAAATGAAGACAAAAGCATGGAATATAAACAGCCAAACAATTTGTTACTTGAAGGAATGCTCTGGAGATGTTCAGTGTCTTATCTGAGATGTTAGTCAAGTATTAAACAGTTCTTTCTTATAGTCAATCAGAATGAAATCCAATCCAATGCAGAAACGAGTCCCTGTACTTAGGAACAGTGGTAATTTGGGTGGTTCATGGACTTGCTAGTGAGCCAGGGTCTAGGACTGGATCATGTCAGTTGGATCTACCTCGGTCAAAAGAGAGAAATGGTAAGACAAACTCTGTCTACCTTTGAATTAAAGCATACAGAAATTTGTCTCTGAAGCAAGGTGATTGCCAAGATGGCTTAAGCCTGACTGTCACAAACCCACACCCTACACTTACTATCTAAATTGTCCTGCTGTTGCATTTGTAAAGAAGGTAAAAAATGGCAAATAAAGAATAATATTTTCATGCAGCTGTGTGCATAGTGTACAGTCATAACTACTCCTCAGTTTTCCGTGCTGACTGCAGAATAGCAAAAAACCCCTCTGTGTAAATGAGTCAGTCTGGGAGAATTTGTGTGGTTACTGACCTCTCACACCTTGTTTGTTCCGTTTTAATCAGCTCTAGCAGTAACAATGTTTCACCATAGACATGCAGGTACCTTTCTTAAAGCACCAAAGCTCAAATGTTTGTTTCTACCAGAGCTTAAAAGTGGCAGGTTGCTCAAAGTTTTTGGGGTGTCTAGTGTTTGTTGAGTAGCTGCAGACTATGGTGTTTCATGTCCTCAAATAAGACTCCTCTGAACTGCTACTTGCAGAAGGCTGCAATCAACTGAGAAAGGAGAAAAAGAGGAGAAATCAGATGTCTTCTATGACTTAACTTTTGACCAGGAATGGTGTCCTATACAGATTGCAGGAAATGAATATCAATGAGCCGTGACAGTCAGCTTGCCTTGTGCTGCACAGATTATCCATTTGCCAGATGTTAATGCAGCAATGCCTGAACTACCCAGCCTGTGTCATGGGCACTGCAAACCAGGACTGCCTGGCTTACCCAGGAAACTTCTTGGCAGAAGGAACATGGTGTTTCTACTTACTTTTAAGAAGACTGAGATGTCAGTTTGGTATTTTTAACTCTCTTTTTCTTGTTTATTTCTTCCCATCAGAACGTAGTAAAAAACTTCCTAAAATATTCAAAATGGTACTTTCTCTGCATTTCCTTCCCTTGCTCTTTCCTCCACCTCAGCTACCTCTTTCATTATAGGAGTATTTGAGGGAAAATGTTATCTTCAGCTCTGTTGGGTTTTCCACCAACCTCCTAAGAAGATGCCTAGAACAAAGAGAAGCCCCTTGGCTGTTTCTTCCTAAAAGTGCTGTCTGGGATTTTCTGTGTCTGCTGCTGCTGGAGTGGTTGTAGGTTCACGCTCACTGCGGTGTTTTTGATAGGCGTGTGCTGGTCCCTATGGCTCATAACCTGGCCCCAAAGGCATTAGTAGGAAGTAAATGTCTGAACTCTTTCACACACCGTGTGGACTGAGCAGCCACTTACAGCTGTGCCGTGCCTGGGAGACGCTGCCAACCATACTGATGAGATCTGGTGATTCACCAGTTGACTAAATGCTATGTAGGTGGAGAAAGAGTGATGTGGGGGACAAAGCTCTAAGACAGTGGATTTCTTGGACAAAAACCAATTCATCAGAAACCAGACTGGCTTAGTGCTGGGACCTGGTATGATTGCTGTACACAGCTGATGTAACAGACATTCTTCAGCTGCCTGTGTGGTGCGGGGAAACAAAATGGGCTCACAGGGAATGGCTGCCTGCACTGCAGAAGCAGAACGTGTAGCTGTTTATACTATCACAAGGATGAAGTAAACGCTCAGTACCTGACTACTGGTCTATGACAAATTTGAAATGCCTTACTTTTGGAAGGGTCTTTAAATGGAAAAAATATCCTACCCTGCTTGTGGGAAACTTCATGTTATTTTCATTCCTCCTTTCTTTAAAATAATTCATTGTGCTGATTATACAGGCTTACTAAACTTCAGATGGTGTGAGTCTTTTCTTTGGTGCTTATTCTCAAGCTTGTCAAATCAAGAACTATACTTTTAAAAGGTCTAAACAGTAATTTTCCTCAATAAACCATTTCTAAATGACACAGTGAACATGAAAAACTGGAACACTAATTAAATCTTTTCTGCATGTTAAGGCATTTGAATAAAATTAACTTCATTTTTTTAACTGGGAATTACTTCTGCCTGCTTCCTTTTAGTTAAGGTTGACTTAAATAAAAAGTCAAGTTTGTGTTTTAGTTTTGAACAGAATTTATATAATGGCATTTGCTTATCCTCATATGAAACTGAATTATAAAACACAGAAACAGTGCATAAAAGTATTGGGAAGGACCCAAAACTTCTTTCAAGAGCAATTTATGATGATGTTTATTGTTTTTACTTCTCTGAGATGAAGTCAAACCAAAAAAACCTTAAAATGAACAGATAATTTTGCCTGCAATGCTTGTTTTTACCAGTTTTCCTTGTATTATCTCCAGTCTCCTAATCTAGACAGAGAGAGAATATGGCCTCATTACTTTAAGCTACATTTTAAAAAGTTATTTACTTTTCCATATTTATTTTAATATAAATATTTATTGAAAAGATGAAAAGATTCCTTTGCATGACTTAGTGCTTTTAGGCTCTGAGTGGGACACGAGAATGCAGAAATCAAGACTTGGGATTTAATTACAATACTCCTACTGAGCTCTGGGTCATAACTTGTACAGTGCTGTTATGACTTCTGTATTTACTCTCCACCTACAAAGTGTTGTCTTGGGAAAATGGGCCACCTGCAGAATGAGTGCTATTAAAGGTAGCACTTTAATTAAGGAGGTAGTAATGCTGGTTTTGTTTCCATTTTTTTAGGTGCTCACATAATTTGCCTGAATTTTTACTGATCTTTCTCCCTGACTAATGAGATGTATCACACTCTCATGCCTTCCACCGAAGTATTTGGTCCTTGTGGAACTTTCAAATCTCTGTTAAACTATTGTTTTTCCAATTTACAACCTTGTATGTTCCTTAAATCTATTAGGAAGCTCCCAGTTTTTTCTTAGCCAAGCTTGGGGATTTCTGCCCATCTCAACCTTAATCCCAGCCTCTGCCAGCATTAAGTCTTGTCCTAGACCTGTGGCCACTTCAGCACTGTGATATAAATCACTGAATTTCACAACATTATCTCTATTCCAACCCTAAACCACGCAACCTAGTAACTTAAGAACTTCTGCCCGCATGGGACATAATCCAATTCCCAAGTGATTCCCAGTCTTCATCCTAATCTATTGGCACTTCTAAAATTTATTTTCAGCTAAAATTTATTTTCAGCTATGTTTGAACTGAGCTCTCATTCAAAATATATTCTTAGTGCCCTGACTTAACCTGTGGGATTAAGTAGTAAGCATTGCTCTTGTCAATGCATTTTGATTTCTGGTAATTTTAATTTTATGGACTCCTAGGCCTAACCCTAAAAATCTGCATCAGTTCTAGTGTTCAATCTGCTTTAAGATCCCTGTAGGATGAAGTAGTTACTTCAGTTCAGGGGATCAAGATGTTTTATACTCTAAGTCTGATTGAGCCTGAATCTGCTTTTAACACCTCCAAATGCCAGACTTTACCATGAACTGTGTTCTATCTCTAGTATCTATCTAAGCTGCCCAGAGCCTCCTCCAAGCAATTCAGCTCTCCTCACAGCCTGGGCTCTCTTAAACAGCAAATCTTAGCCCTATTTCTTTTCCGTCTATATATTATGCCTTAAATCACTTGCCTACTGCACATGGCCTTTGCAGTGATTCAAAAGGCCTTGCTATAAACACAGTCCTCCATCTGATCCTATCCCTGCTGTTACCTCTAGCTTTAACTTCTGGTGGGACCAGCTCTTTCCCTCTAAGACCTCTAAATTTAAATTGAGGGTGACAAGGTTAATCCAACTGGTGCTAGAAATTCAGGTATATTCTGATTTACCTCACTGCAGACTTTCTAGGTCCTGGCACATCTTCAGTACATCTCCAAATGTCTGCTGCCTTGAACTCTTTAATTCCATAAAGAAAACATGCATAATAGGAAAGTTCTGGTTTTGAAATGGACTCAAACTTTTGAAAGGGCATTTCTGCCAAACTACTTTGCGTGGGTAAATTTCCGTAACTTACACAATTTCACTGATATTTTTCAGTTATCTCTTGGGTTGTTAATTTGTTCCATATTCTTTTGTTACCCTTGATCTCTTGAAACAGACAAATGATATCCATGAGTATCCATGAGTGGAGGTCTTAAAGCTTGGTTCAAAAGTCTTTATCACTCAGAGATTTACCTTCCCTCTTTGTGTAAAAGGCTATAATTATGGATCATTTGAACCTTCAAAGGATGATTTATATGTCAGAAAATTTACATGCAGTACTTTGGCATGGTAATAAATTATTTTGTAAAGAAACAGACTAACCAGATTTTTTTTTTCCTATTTGCTGTGCTTTTTCTGCTGAGAGGTATGGCATTATGGGTTTCAAAATGCTGAAGTCCTAAACTGGCTCTTCCTTGCTTCCTGAGGCAGCTGATAATTTTTTTTTTTAATTACCCTGTTGCTTTTGGGTTTTCTGAGCATGGGTTCTATGGAAGATGACAACTAAAAGGCAGTTTATTTCTTAGAAGTTCAGGAGACAACTTTATGGTCAAGAGTGCATCTACCACTTCCTTTGACAAAAAGGATTCAGCTTATTTTCTTCATAACAGGTATTATGCTTTCCCAACTTAGAGCACAATCTTTGTTTAAAAATAAATTTAATAACAAGTCCTTGGATTATTGGTTATGAGTTGAAATTATTTGACAGTAGGTCCTCTAGGCATTTCAATGAACAACCTCTTATGATCTTGAGGGACTGAGGAGAAGGGTTCTCTGAAGGGAGGGTGGTTGTAATTTTTGCTAAAACTCTAGATAGATGTACCCATTGGCCAGACATGAAAGCCATGTCCCTGAAAAAACCCAGCTGTTCTGTTCTGCCTGGTGCCCAGGCAGACTGCAGCCTCCAGGTGCTGACAGAATCCCCAAATATATTTGAGTACATTAAAGGAAAATATTTGGGTGGTTTCCTACTACATGAAGAAAAAATATTTTGTGTATTCAATTGCTAGGTGTCCACTAAGTTCCTGAGGATTTCAATGTTGAACATCACTTATTTAAGGTTGGTTGATTTTTTAATGTGTGTTTGGGTTTTTGGTGGAGTTTTTTCTTGGTTTATTTTCCCTCCTCAAAACTAATGAAATGTATATATTAGTTAGACATGCACACCAATTATTTAAAAAATTGTTGTTAATATCACATGTATGTGCTGTAGGTTAGGACTAAAAAAGTCTCACTTAAAGAGCAAACTTAGAGATTTCCTTTTCCTACATACTGTTAAAAATTATTAGTATGGCCCTTCATCCTGTGAGAACAGAGGCTTAGGTGGTCCTTATACTACATGATCATTTTCTTGCGTTGTTCTCTTAAGGAACAAAAAGAATCTTGTTCAAGGAAGGATGGCTGCACTTTGAAATAGCAGGAGGAAGTTGAGGGGGGAAGGTTAATGTACAGGAGATGTGTGTAGAAATGCAATTTGAGAGGAAAGAACATCGGTAACTGTGAACAGGATCATGGAATGACAGATCTGTAGAGAGAAATAGAAGCCAAAGAGAAGTTGGGTAGAGAGAGGTGAAGGAAGATGGGAAATGTAGGGAAGAAAGTAATGAAGACAAGTGAAGATTTCTAGGACGTTTGAAATATTATAACAGATGGAAAACTCATGGAACCCCAGAAGAGGTTACTTTAATAGAGGAGTGGGATTTGGTAAAATACAGTGTTTCAACTGTTCTTTTGCAGCTAAAAGTATCTCAGAAGTCCAAATGGGGAATGACATCTGTATTTGAAAAAGGAAGATTTTTGTTGGCTTTTCTTATTATTATTCTGCTTCCGTGGTGTTTCCCAGCAAAGAATTCAACTTTATTATTCTTTCCGAAGTATGTCTTTATCTGGATTATAAAGTGTTGAGGCTCTTTCAAGTCTAAAAAAGGGAATGCTTTAATCTCCAGTGTTCTAAAATATTATCTGAGCAAAACGTTGTCCCCAAATACACAAATCTGTGTATATTTGTTTCTCTCCTGCCTGGCCTCAGATGATTCACTCTACTTCTCCTGTGTTTTCACCCCTTAAAAATCTGTAACAAAGTTGTAGTGTTTATTTCTCACAGCTGCTTGCTCTAAGTCAGCTAGCCAGTCTAGAAAACACCTTCTCCTCCCTTTTTATCTCTTTCCACCTCCCTTGGCAGGGAACTGTTGCTAGTTGATTTTTTTTTTTATTTGAACCCTGTACATCCTCCCAGTCTGCCACTTCTTCTGTCAGCAAAAAACCAAGCAGTGTCTTTTATCCTGTTTGACTTTTATCTGTTCTCTGTTCTCTAAGCTATGACCTAGAAGAAAAAACAGTCGTCACTTAAATTCACATTTAGGTGGAAGATCAGACATTACGTGTGCTAGCAGTCCATCTTTGATACAAGCTCACATGAGAGCGTGAGCGTACAGCCTTCAGTGATGTTGCTGAGAGGACTGTCGTTAGTGAAAGCAAATAGAAGTTATAGGAACTTCTTTGCTGGAAGAGTGGTGGTTCCTTCATTTGTTATCAAGAATTTGAAAAATGAAAGGGAAAATATTTAATGATTCAAAGCCACTACCTGGGGTACTTCTAGAATTCAACCTTAAACTCTAATACAACCCTGACAACTGGAAGAGTATGTTGTGTGAGCACAACCATAGGAAAGGATGCAGTTTTTTTTTTTTTTTTTCATGTAGTAATGTACCTGCATTAAAAGGACTCAATCCTGACAAGTGCTGCAAACACTAGTAAGCTTCAGTTCTACCTCTCTGCAGTATCAGTCAGGCAGCTCCTCTTCTGGAATCCCAAAATATTAGAACTTGAAAGTTTCTGCTTGGGATTAAAACATTAAAATTCCTCTCTTGCTCTCATCCAAATTTTCTCCAGCTACCTCAACAAATTGTTCCCCAAGGTTTAATTAGTACTAAGAGAACAACTGCCTTTGCTGTGTAATGAAGCCATCCAGAGCAGTTACAACTCTCCCATCCCAAAACAAAAACTCTTTGCTATCCCATGCTGTCATGCATATTACCCTCCTCCTCTACAGGGCACCTGTACACATCTATCAAGCCCATAAGTCTAACCTTGTCTTCTATATGCAATATTAATCACTAAATGTACCTAATTTATTTTAGTGTAGGATTTTTCTAAACCATCCTTCATTCTAGGACTTTTACAACATCTGACTTGAAGGATTTTACATGTCTCCCATATCCTTCAATTTTAGCAAATAATTTTTTGTCATTAACCTGCTATTAAGAGTGGCTTAATCACTAGTCCTCAGCTGCAGTGAACTAAGAGTGGAAATAGTGAATCAGCATCAAAGCAGGAAATCAAGTTACTTGGAGAAATGATATTTCATTAAATAAAACGAGCAAAATATTTGGGGGGTTTTCTTGTAAACAAAAATAAGAAATGCTGCATTGTTCTGTCAACTCAAAGATGCACAGAATCATCCAACAGAAGTTACATTGCCTTTCATCAATTTTAATGCAGCTTGTAGCTGTAAAACTCTGCAGCATACAGATGAAGGAGTCTGGGCATATCAGTATGCTAAATCACAAGCAGCCTATTCCCATTCTGCATCATTTGTTTTAACTTTAGGTTCCAGATCAACCTGCAGAAACTGAATGATGTGTGAAATTTGTTGCTCTTTGAAAACTTTGATGAAGTTTTTCCTTACATGTTTGCAATCAGTTAATAAATTTTATAGTAGCTGTGCTTGGAAAACATTGCTGAAAACAGGGTTTGGTCAATTATTGGCTGCTTTGGACCAGTTCTACCTGTTAAGTAACTATCAGGAAAGAATGAGCACACACTAATGTATTTTTTTCATGTTGTTTTTAAACTTTAATGGTTTTAGAAACTTCATGAGAAATTACAATACTGTAGAATGCTGCTTCTTTTAATAGCAAAATAGTTTTCTAATTCCTGGTTATGGAGTTAAAGGCTGGTGTTGTTGACTGCCTCAGATAAGAGTTTCAACCCAAAAGACCACTCTTAAACTTTACCTTCCCTAGATAGGAATTCTCTGATACAAATAAATGACTACAGTTACTGCACCTCTGCAGATTTGTTGCAAAATTTGTATCAAGGGATGAGTCACCTGATGCAAATGCGTATCTGGTAAAGAATCTACAAATCTGTATTTCTCATTCTTAATGTTACTGTTATCAATACATGGACCACTTTTTTGGGTTTTTGGGAAGAACCCTTTGAGAAAAACTAAGTTCAGACTATCTTTAATTCTTTCCTTCATTCTACTTGTACTGATTGTCTTGGATTTTACTAGTAACTAAAGAAAGTTATTAAATCAGGCACTTAAAATACATATTTACTCTTAATTGATTTTAATCTAAAGCCCACTGACTTCAACTAATTAAAACATAAATGGTACTTATTTGTATTTAAAATTAGCTTTAAATTGCAATCTGTATTAGTAATAGTCTCACAATTAACAATGAATTTGGACAGTAATAGTTTCCTGGGAAAATTTATTTGAAATTTTTGTATTAATGTTTCTTTTCTTTGCCTGATTTGTGAAATAAAAATCTGGTCTTGCCAAAAACAAGATCAGGTTCTTGTTAAAAAATAAATACACATGGATTTCAGAACAGCCTGACTAGGTTGCCATCTCTTCACACGTGTTCTGACAGTCAACTTCTAAATTCAATTGACTTCAGTGAGATGAAGTTTAAGCACTAATAGATATTTATGCTTTTGGAAGTTGAAGAAAAATGCCAAGAGATTTGAAGCCTTAAGAAAGCAATGGTAGACCGCACGTACATATGTAAATGGACCGTATATTATGAGTATTTTTGAAAGATGAAGTTTGACACAGAAAAGCTGCCTGTTAAAACAGAGCAGTCACTTAACAGATTTTTTCCTGGTTTTGGCTTGTGGTTTTTTGTTTTTTTTTTTAACACTGTAGGTGTTACTGTCAGCTGAGTGTGTGCCAATGGCAACTGTTTATCTGAACTAATAAATATAAAGAACCTGAAGAATGCTAATTTTAATTTAGCCTACAGGCACATGATGACCAAAATATCAGGATGCAAATACTGATTGAATGGTTCCTGACACTTTAAAAAAAGCAAACAAAAAATATTAATAAAAAAACATAGCAACTGTTCTACTTCGCCCGACCCCCACTTAACAAAGAAAAGAAAAAATGGTGACTAATATTGCTTATTGCTAATTTCAGCTCTGGTTGTCCATATATACATATTTTTTTTTCCCTTTTCTTCAGTTTAGAAACCAATGTACAAAGTTCCTGTTTGCTGCTGTCCTCAGTACTACTGCTAGAAAATTCTTTCTTCTGTAGTTATTTCTTAAAGTGTGCAGAAAGAATAAGTCACCAGAAGTAAAATGAATCCTTAAGTGTGTTTTCTGTAAGGAAACAGAAAATTTTTAACACAAAGGCCAGATATGCGCATCTGCTATGTCACCTTGGATTCGTTAACTTGGTTAGTCTGCACTTAAATAAGTGACTGGGAACACATATCTGTCACAGCAACAGAACTCATTGTTTTATTATTTCAGTGTTAATGTACCAGTGCCCCAGGGTCAAAAAATCCAGTCTTCATCCACAAGTCAATAGCAGGTTTTCCGGGTGCTTCCATATTTTACAGATTTTTCCCAATTGCTTCTCCCACATGACAGTGCTGAAGCCTCACCGGCCCCTTTAGGTTGTCACATTGCAGCACAGGCAGTGGAGCCTGAGCCATTCCAGTGTCATCTCAGCTGTGACGCATCCACTCATCCCTTCCAGCAGCCATGGGCTTTGTACTTCAGGCCTGACCCGAAGGCCTGATCCTATTTTCTCCATTAAAGATGTCCTCCAATTACTAAAGACAGGGAAATCTCAGTAGAAAAGCAATTTTGCTTGGATGGCTGAAGTAGTGTTGATGGGACGATATTACAGTGGGTCCAAGTCTGGTGTATTTTGGAAGAGAACCATAAAGCCAAACCACAGACCCTTGTATGCTATTGTAACGCTTAATTGAAACAGACTGTGAGTCTTCTGTTCTGTGAAAGCATCTCGCTGCAGAGCTGCTGTTTCAACAATAATGAGTTAAATGAGCTTGCAAATGAGGTCTGCTAACAAATTGTACCCGTCAAGTCTCCATCATTCTTTAGCAGGTCATTGTGCAGAATTTGGTCTCTCAATAGTCCAGCTTTGTGATTCTTACTAAAATTATTTTTTTCCCCCCTTTGTCCTAATGGCTTCCTGAAAGATTGAATTAAATTGTGCACCATGCCTGAAAGAAAGTAAGGTAACATACACCCAAATCCCAAAATAGTGCTCTGACTTTCACATTTTTTGCTGTGTTCTTCGTGGCCGTGTTCATTCTTTGTTCATACTGGAGGTGTTTATAGTGTTTGGGAAGGAACAAAGTAGGATCAGTTTGTAAAGGCATCATGATTTATGTCAGTGGGTAGCATTTGGGCAAGCATGAGTCTTTATTTCCAAGTTAGCTTTGAACCAAATGTTGACTGCTTCAGATTTAAAAATGGTAAAATTATAGCTTACTTTGGAAAAATTGCAGTTTTACTTCAGTGCATCTGCTGATCACGGCTGGTATTGTCAGGAGTGACCTGTATCTGCTTCTCTGGTGTTTAGCATTCTTTGAAAATACAGTTAGACTGTGTTTTTTGTACTGGAGTTCCACATATTTGCTACTTTTTCAGTGCAGGTTAGTGGTAGTGTGGGCAGAAGGGTGGTCAGCAAAATGGAGAGACAATCTACTCTCAAAAGGTAGTGCAGACTGGAAAGATAAGAATACCAAAACGAGAGTTTGCTTCTACCTCAGCCATTCTAGCATGCTATCTGTGTGAACTGCTAGCCTCTAAAGAGTTAAAAGTGTTTGTTTCACAGGAAATTGGAAGAAATTTATGTGCGCAAGTGAAACTGAAAGGTCGAATGTGTGACTCATATCTATTGACAGATGGAATGAGCATAACATAAGAAGACAGTGACTAGAAAACAAGCAGGTTGTGTGAAAGTATTTTTAGAGACTAATTTCTACCCAGCTGTGTCTTCTATGAACAGAATAAGTTTGTGAAAGTTACCTAGAAGTTGCCTAATAGCTACCTAGTGGCAATTAATTACACTGATATGGTTTGAATGGACAGTTCATCCCTTGGGATGAAAACAGTTAACATTTTATAACAGTTCTACCTGAGACTTAAAAGAATGTAGGTAAACAAGAATTAAGAGAACATATAAGTTTCTAATAGTGCTCATAAACTTTTACATACCCACTTACTTTACCTCAGTTCCCCTGTTGACTCCCACTTCTGTGCTCTCTTCCCCTCTCAACCTATCTTTTTTTCAGCTTAAAATACATCCAACTTTCTTGTTATATAATAATGACTCATACTTTCATTGGCTTAAACTTTACCCAATCTTTCTTTCATGTCATTTTTGTTCTTTAAATTGAGACTTAGCCTCTTCAGTTTTGGCTACTACATTGCGGGGTTTTTAGTAAATTCCACTGATATAGCTAGAAAAAATGATGCTGCAGCTAAGTGTATAAAAATTATTTAGTAATATGAGGATAAAGACCTCAATATTTTGCATGATATATTCCTCTTCCTGGACAATGTAGAGAAGCCCATAAATTCTATATGGTGTTCAATAGTCTTCAGCAAATTTGGACCCAAATATAGATATAAGCCACACAATATGGTGCATGAGAGAGCTTATTTCCTTGTTGCCTGGAAAAGTAACTTGGGCACATAATGCAATATAACATATATATTGTTGGGCTTGTGTATTTTGTAGACCACGGTGTTAAGTTCTGAGGCAATAAACTCCAAACTTAACAACTGCAAGTTTTTTCTTTTTTTGCCTTCATATACTATTTTGGCCAGATGATCACAATCAAATACATTAGATACACCTGGAAAATTACAATAGTGACTGAGAACCTTATGGCATAAGGAAATGTGCTACTGCTGCCTCTGGTCTCATCAGGTGAAAGGAAGGGGGGCAGAACTTGTATTTCCATGAGCCACAAAGAACATTGGGAGATAAGATAGGGACTTTTTGTCCAGCTTGTGGAGCTCACTTTCCCTCTCCCCAAGCTGCTGGGCTTATTATAATTTTTTTTAATTACCCTTATTTAAAGGCATCTCCACTTCCTAGGCTATTAGACGCTTTCCCTGGCATCCTGCGTATGAGTTGGGCTTCAGTTTGCGGACCTCCTGCTCTATATCCAAGTGGAATAGTGAAAATACCATGCAATGCAAACTTATTAATTATTTTTGTTAAAGAGATGAAATGGAAAAGAGGAGAGAAAACCATTTACCTCAAACTGGGAGATTTCAGCAATGTCAAAATATGGATTTATTTTTCAATCCTTTTTGTTTTGTTTTGTTTTGATTTGGGGTTTTTTTTGTATGGGATCTCTATAGATATAAGCTACTGGTAGTATAATATATGTTGCTAACAAAGTTCTCACAGGAGCTAGCAGGACAAGTGGAGCCTGTTGGAATGAAGCAAGCATCTGATGTTCTCTTTTACGAGCAATGAAATCCACAGTACGTTAATTCTACAAATTTACTGTCATGCTAAATCACTGAGAAGCAGTGTGGTTACAATGGATAAATCCTTCTGTAAGCATGGCATGTTGCTGCAATTAGCATTCTCCCTGCACGATTATGGTATAAGATAAGATCTATAAAGGTGAAGAGCATAACTTGTTCATTAGAGTGGGCAGCAGGGAGTGACAGTAAAAATGCATGTATTGCAAGAGCTTTCCTGAGGTAAGTGTATGCATATGGTGATTCCATTTTCTATACTCCTTTCTCATCCAGCTCTTAGTCTACTCCTCTTCTGGAGCTCATCCAAATATTAGCAGCATATTTTCCTGCTTAGAATGGAAAACCCAAGGGGAGTAAAGAGTGTTTTTTGCAAATAATATAATATTCCCACAGGAATAGCATATTAGTGGAAATCTTTTATATGAAAATAAATGAATGATAGAAAATAAATCATGCAATTCATAGGCCAAATTTTGTAATTCCGGCTGATAAAAATACAATAGCCAGTTTATGAATGAAATTGTCTCTTTTCAAGCACTACTCATTATTATCTCTATTTTAAATAATTGTTCTCCCAACACTGAGGAAAAAAAAAAAAAGGGTTTTCTATTTTCCATCTCTTTTACTTGTATTCTTAAAAAATAGTGTTTTCTCAGCTTTCCTTGAAAAATCTGTAGGAGAATACTGTTTCATATTTCAAATTTAAACTGAGACCTAAAATGCCATGTACAATTAGGACTTACTTTAAATAAAAGTAGAAACTGGCAGGTTACTATATATGTAAAGATTACAGTAGTGGGTGCCTGAGATCTTTTTTAAGACGAAGGGTATGTTCCAACTGCTGCTGCCAGTATCTGGTAGAACACATACCCTCACCTCCTGTCTTGAGAGAGGATGAATGGTCCAATGTGAACGAGAGAGACTGGTCCAGTATTTGATGTTAATCAGTGCTCTTCCTCTGCTGTGGGGAGGTTTATGCTGATTTTTACAATTGATGGGAGGCAGATTATTGATGCTAACATACTTCTTTTCCCTTCACAGTTGTGTAATCATTATTGGTGAATACAGAAAAGAGCCCCTACCTGGAGTATTCCTGTGTTCCACCAAGGTTTTCACAGTTCTCTTTGTTTTGGAATCTTATGTGTACGACGTTCTATGAAATTTTAAATCTTCCATTTGTTTTAATTTCATTGAGCACTTAGTGACTTTGCAAAACCCTTGGAGCAGGTTCTGGCATTGTGATGAAATGGCAGTTTCCACAGTCAATGGAAAGGTTACAGGTGGTTAATAAGCAGTTTTTACACATGACTAAGAATATATGAGATGTTTCTTAAGTGAACAAGAAGAAAATACAATTATGATTTTGCAGATCTCTGAGTTTAGGAGAACTTATAGCTGGGAGGAGATCTTGGCTGTTTCTTCAGCAATGAAATCACTAAAGGTCTATTTCTTTTCTGCTTTAGATTTTCACTTTCTTCAATTTTACAAAATTTGGAAAACTGTTCTTGATGCTACTATCTATACCTCTAATGTGTCATTAAGATCTGTGTCAGAGCACATCCTCACCAAAACTAAACCCACCACTAATAAGATGATTAAAACTGATCTGCATCACTGTATAAAAAACAGCACAGGATTTGATCTGCAGCATTTATGTTTCGATTCTGCTTTTGCTGAAGCCAGCACTTGTGCCTACTTAGTGCCTTGGTATTGCACTTTATTTTGAAAATCAAGTATTCTGTTAATATGATTGTGCAATTCATGCATGTACCTTTGAGTTGAATCACCCAACTTTGGTCCATGCCTGTGTTGTGATAGGACTGTTGAAATCAAAAAGGAAGAAACTGAGATGAACAAAGTTAACCTCCACCTGATGAGAAATGACTCTAATGACCAGAAAGAGGTAGACATATGTCCCTACATCCACATACATGCTTGTTGATGAAGTTGTCAGTCTCGCAATAGTCATCTCTTATATCTTGTAGAGTTCTTCTTTCCCCGTTTCACCTTTTTCTCCCCTGTCTGATGCATTAAATTACATAAGAATTTTTACCCTTTTAGCTAAAAGTTGGTTAGTATTCTTGCATACAAGCCAGGAAATGTAAGCATTGCAAATTTTTGAAATCAACAGTAGAAACAATGTAATTAAATTTTACTAGATGCTCTTCCTTTGTACAATGACTTGTCCTCAGTATTCTGTTATAGGTATTGAAAACTTTACAGTTATAGTATTTTTTCACAGGTGACAAGCATTCCCACACATTTCTTTGGGAATTTTTTGACTGTTACAGCTCTCATGAATTAAAAAAAAAAAAAAATGATGCAGATGAATTGATAGAATTCATATGTAATTAATTGGCTATCCAAACATGCTTGTGTGCATCACCTCATAGCTATATGTAAAGGTACCTGGCTACTTAGATGAAGGTTGCTGGTGACTAGGTCATATGCCTGAAAGTGAAAATGTGTTGATTCCCTTTCTCTTTTGCTTATCAAAGAGGATGGCGCAGTGCGTGATTGGACATCATTACACTAAAGATTTTTCTGTCTCTAATTAATTTATTTATGTTTTTCTGAGGGCTTACCAGCTGTTGGTGTAGGAGTAGCACTGCATACTAATAGTATTTCTCTTCTAACCTCTGTTGCTGCTTTCAGTGGGTTTAATCTGAGTGTTTACTTACCTGTACACACAGAAGTATTTTTGGAAAATTTATTGGGCAGCGGGGTAGGGGAGAGAAGGGCCTTCAGGTCCCTACAGACTCATCACAAGACTGTTACAAATTTAAATTTGCGTGGTGCTGAAGAGGACTGCAGACCTCTCACAACTTTGTTCAGGATCATCTGTTATTGCTCTACTGTGCTTTTTAGAACAATAACTGCCAGCCCTCCATGCTTTGTAGGTGCACAGAATCAAAAAATAAAGTAAAAATACGTCAGAAAAACCTTCTCAGGTGTGTTGAACTCTAGTAAGTCAATTTAGACTTTGATCCTGTGTTTCTTCAGTAGGCTGGAATTTACACACCTGACAAAATATCACAGGATAAAACTCAGAACATTCAGAGAAGAATATTTTGAAAAAGTATCAGGAGGTGAGAAACAGGGAGCAAGTGAAGAAGGAAGGCATCTTGCTGCTCTCTGTAGGGTGAGCTTCATCTATGGTGAGGAAGCTCTTGGAGATATATTCTTTCTGTTTCCATTCCTTGTCCACGGAATTTTATTTTACAGCAATAATTTTGCTCTGCTTCCTGCAGCAGGAATGATGATTTGAACAAGGCCAAGTGGAAGAACTGCAATAAGAGTTGAAAGAAGCAGCCTTCCTCAAAGAAATGATTCAAAATGTTAGTTTTTCCACTGTATATACTTTGTAGTTATGTTTTAATTCTCCCTGTTCTTCCAGGCATTTTCTATGGTTTCCATGAAGTGTGTTTCACCTTCAAAACATGGTGATGTTGGTGGATGGCATTCAAGAGGAAAGCTTTTTGCGTTTATAGTATCTCTCAGTATTCTCTTTGAACATGTTCACCTTTCCAACTTCATAGCAGCTACCACAGGCATATGAGAACCATGCACTTCTTCTCTTTGGAAGAAGTGTTTGGACTGGTGTTACTAGTCTCAAAGGGAGTTGAATTTACTCCAAAGCTGTGCTACTGCAATTGGTGATACCTTGATAGATATCCACCTACGGCATGGTGGATTTATGCTGGCTATCTGCCAGGTGCCCCACCAAGCCACAGTTATTCCCCTCTTCAGTAGGGAGAAGAAAATATGACACTTGTGGGTCAAGACAAAGACAAAGACTCAACAATTGCCTTCATGGGAAAAATAGACTTGATTGGAGAAAATTAATTTGATTCATTACCTATAAAATCAGAGTAGGATAATGAGAAGTAAGATCAAATCTGTAAAAACTGCCTCTTGCCTCTCCCTTCTACCCAGGCTTAATTTCACTCCAGACTTCTCTACCTGCTCCCTGCAAAGCAGAGCAGCATTGTGGTTGGTTTATCACATGTTGTCCCTGCTGCTCCTTTCTCCTGACACATTTTTCCTGCTCCATGGTGGGGTCCCTCCCACAGGAGACTGTTCTCTGTGAACTTCTCCAATGTGTGTCCTTGTCACTGGCTGCAGTTCTTCAAGAACCTCTCCAGTGGTGTCCCTTCCATGGGGTGCAGTTACTCAGGAATAGGCTGCTGCAGTGTGGGTGCCCCACAGGATCACAAGCCTTGCCAAAGGACCTGCTCGAGTGTGGGTTCCTCTCCACAGGCCCTGTCCTGTCCACTGGAGCCTGCTCCAGCACGGGTTCTCCATAGGGTCCCATATTCGTTTAACACCCACTTGCTCCAGTGTGGCTTTCCTCCAGGGGCTGCAGGTGGATCTCTGCACCCCCGTGGACATCCTTGGGCTCAGGGGTGCAGCTGCTTCACCCTGGGCTGCACCAGGGGCTGCAGAGGAATCTCAGCTCCTGCCCCTCCTTCTGCACTGACCTTCCTCTCACATATTCTCACCCACCTATCCAGCTGCTGCTGCACAGGTTGGGGGTTTCCCCCCCTTTTTAAATGTTATCCCTGAAGCACTACCACAGTTGCTGTTGGGCCCAACCTTGGCCAGCAGTGGGTCCATCTGGGAGATAGCTGGAACTGGCTCCACTGGACATGGCGAAAGATACTGCCAGCTTCTCAGAGACGCCACCCCTGTAGGCCCTCTTTTTGTAGACCAAAAGCTTTCCATGCAAACTCAATACAATGACAATTTTTGTTTTCCAAGTATTTCCAAATATCCAGTAGAAAGGGAAAAATTTAAAAGGCCATTGTACTGTGAAGTCCATATTCAGGACAAGTAACAACTGTTATCACCATGTACACAAAAATGCTTGTCCTGAACTATGCTAGCAGTAGTTACTTCAACACCTTTTAGACAGAGAAAGATGTGTGAAGAACCTTAAAGACTTTCCTTCTTGTCACGATTTAGAAAATGTCTGAGAAAGGCAGGAAACAATAGCAGTAAATAACTGAATATAAACATTGCTGTTTATGTTTGTCACTTCATGATCCTGTTGAAAGGTTCAGGCCTAGCTGCTAATAGATGGATCATGTATGACCTGACCACAGAAATACGTAACTCCCATGCTAACTTGTAGTTGTGCTCTCACTTATCTGCGTTGGACTGCTCTCCACTGGTGCTTCTGGTAGGCCATGAAGAAATAGCTGAATTTAAAAAATGGGAATTATTTTCACATAATCATAAAATAGAGTATTCAAATGGGTTTTTTTTCTGTGGATAGAAATGGCATTTGATCCAGTCAAACCAATTTTCATTATTAGTTTATTCTGCTGGGCCATTCTCAGTTGAAGATGCGCCAAATTTATAATCAGGCAGAAAAAAAAACCCTACCCAGCACTGCATGTTTTCTGTGAAGAATGGCAACAGGCTGGAAATCAGAAGAATGAGGTTGATAGCCTAGCAGCTTGCAAACAGAGGGGTTAAACCAACTCGCCTGTACTTTTGCAAACCCACTGTTTCAGACCTGCTCCCTTCCTTCCACCTCCAATTTTGGGAATACTATCTTTTCCACCTTCCCTCAGAAGCCAAGCATCTCTGCTCTACCACTCTAGAGTTGTGCTAGCCTGAAAGAAGAATCATTCCTGGCCATAACCAGAGGTGGGAAGGAGAGGAATAGTTTTCCTGTTAACAGCTCTTCTTGGTGTGGTGGGTCATGGTATTGGTCTTTCATCTTTGCCAAAGTGCCATCTCCAAGCTCAGCTCCAGCAGACAGTGCAACACATCTCGCATGCAATCCGTAGCTGACCTGCCAGGCTGCGTGCTCAGTAGTTGCAGCATCCACAGCTCCTCTAAGAAAGCTTTCAGGCGACATCTGTTGAGATGCAGCACTTATTTCAATGACTCTGCTGTGAAAAACCATTGTCATTAGGCAAGTTAAGGCTTTCAAGAGGCAATAGCAAGACACTGCAGTGGCTTTTGCCAATGGTTTGCAGAAAGGCTGAAAACAAAGCTTGAGCAGTCTGTATTACTGGGTCCCCTGCTATGAAGAAACATGAAATCCAGGTAGACACATGCAATATTTACTGAAAACAGCTGAAATGCTAAGCCACAGCTTATTAATCTGTGAATTGGAGCCTTCCTTTGTTTTTAATAAAAGACACTGAGAGAAACGATCTCTGACTAAAGCCGCTGTGTGTGCTGTGTGCATGAAAGCAGGCATCCGTGGGTTCTTATAACATCAGGAGTCCCTTAGTGATGGTTATATGCATGCTATTTGACTATTAAACCTCTGTTTCTGCTATTGTTTTTTCCTTACTATTTATTTTAAGTGAACACATTCATTTAACTGAAAATGCCGAGTGAGTAATATGTAACTAGATGGAGAAATACAAAAACTGATCATTCTGTTAGAGGAATGATTTATTCTTTGTGCATAAATTCTAATGTTTGAGTGGAACTAAGAAATAAACATGACTTATTGCTGATTATGAAGAATGATTCAGAGACCCAGAGATTGTCAGAATATCAGCTGTCATCTAGGTATTAATGAGAAAAAAACATATAAGGGTGCATTTATTAATAGACTGTGCACAGAGTCTAAGTGGTTTGGAAAAGTACTACATTGTTTATAGTAATAAAGGTGAAGAAACACTGGAGGAAACATCCCTGGGGCTTAATCAATGATCAGTATATGAACATAAGTCAAAGATTGTTTAAAATTGTTCCAAATGAGGAATAACTGACGTCAAGAGCTTGCTTGACTTCTTACCTGCTTCACACTCTGGTTGCCTGCAGTGACAAAAGTACGAACAGAACAAGCAGTCTTTCGCAAACTGGCTTAGGCTTGGGGTTGTTTTCTATTTGCATTTCATTTAATTTATTTACAGGAAAGCCTTAGATATCAAGGCCAGTACTGTCATACACTGGTAAATCCATATTTTGTTAGCATCAACAGATAATGAAGTCAGGAACAAGCAATCGTGTACTGCTAACACAGAATTGCACTTCTACACTGCAAGCCACAAACAACATTTTGGTCACTAAGAGGGGTTTTTTGTGTTAGCAGCTTGACGCAGGTACAGGGCCAAACTCATCATGACCCCACGGTCAAAAATGTTCCACAGAATTCCTTCTGCCATTCAGTCTTTCAGAGAAGGAGTTGTCGAGGTAGAATAGAAAAGGACTTCTCGGAATATGGAAGAAAAGATGCATCATACATTCACACAGGTGCTGTGAAGTTGCTGTAACTGAAGTTGCTTCAATGGACACATTAATTTCAACTCTTGGTCAGGAAACAGTTCAACTAATGACATTTTCCTTTTAATCTTTTAATACTAGATACTTTTAATCAGGTGACTAAGCTTCTCTGATATTCAAAAGTATCTCTTCACTGGTCTCTTCAGAGATCCTAAAAGCAAGTCAGAAGTCCATCTTCTAGAAAGTTTGTGCACACTGGGGAAAGAATTTGTATTGAGGGGAAAAATGAAAGTGACATGTCTGTGACTGTTAGAAAGAATTGTTTATGCAAGACTTATGTAGTTTTCTATTTAATCTGTTAAAGGGGAAAGAAATGCATTTAGAAAAACTAATCTAAGAAAAGGAAGAGTGGATTGTATCACCTGTGAAAAGAGTGGAAATGTTACTGGTCTTGTTCCAACAGCTGGCCTATTTTCATAACTGATTTTTCCCATTAGCAGTGTGGAAGCCCAGGGCAGAGCAGTGAGCCCACAGCACTGAAAAGACCAGAAAAAATGACCTGTAAGGGCAAACCAAATATTTCCTTATACCACGTGGACAGATATTTTCCTTACTGCCTGTGGTTCAGTGTTTGAAAGAGTCTTCCTCCTGCACCAGAAACTTGTTCCATGTAACCTTGGAAGTTACCTACCTGTTCTGTCCTTCAGTTTTCCACTTTTCAACAATTTCAGTTTTCATCCCACATATTCCTATTTGCTTCAGATAAAGCATTCTCTCAATGGACAACAGCCTTGTTCACTGTACAGACATAATACATACCCTGAAAGCTGCCTAGTCTTTGTCAGGAACATGCACAACAGACTCATCTGAAAAATAGCTGCTGAAGTGTTTGGGTTTTTTCTTCTTTTAATGCAGTCACCTGTTACTTTAGTTGGATTCAAAATTGTTTCAGAAATGTTAAACATAAATACATAGGCCTGCCTGGACTATTTTCTTCTAAAGATATTGAACATATGGAAGAATAATTTGCTTCAAAATCAGGTTCTGGATAGTTCAAGTAACCTTTCCGTGTGTCTGTGTCACTGATTTGAAATGGAGTACAATTGGGAATAATGAGCTAGCATTTGGGCCTGCAGGGGCATTGAATGAGTAAACACCTGAAAAAAATTGCACACCGGATTTGTAGTTTACTTAATTTTGCTTTCATTAGGTCAGACTTTATCATTGTGTATAGCAAGAAGCACAGCTAAGAGCAGACTGAATAACGCTCAAATACTGCCAGCTAGAAACTTCCAGCAAATTAGCAAATGAAAGTGCTGTCTTCCAGTGTTTCAATTGTATGTGTTCTGGTCAGTCTACCACACACACCCTTCTTCTTTTCTTGGAATGGAGCCGAGCCTGTCAGTTCCTCAAATGTTTGAATTTCTCCCAAATTAGTTTTCCATTTGTCCCTCTGGTCTTCATTCTTTCCATCATATTAACTCTACTAGATACAGAGAATTGTCTAACTTCCCTAGCTCATGATCTGGGATTATAACAAGTCGGTTAAGATTTTTTTTTAATGTATAAAAAGTATATTTAAAAGCATATTTTTAATGGTTTGTCAGTTTTGGACAGTTGAGTTTGGGTAATTTTCTTGGTCTTTTTGCCTATCACTGATAGGATATATCACTTAAATAAGTAAAATTAAAGTGGAGTGGCTAGCATTCCCAGTTAGACATACCTGACCACTGCTAAAATTCAACTGTATCCTATTTTGTGCACAGACAAGTTACAGGATTTAAATAACCCAAGCATGTTCAATTGAATGTCTTTATTTTACTGTGTGATTAATCAAGATTTCATAACGATCAGTAACTCCTTGGAAGTAATGGCATTAACAGTGTTTAGTCCCTCTAAACAGTGAGGCTCCTTTGCCTTTCAGTCACTACAGTTTGTTTTAATATTTAATAGAAAACACTCTACAGACAGGAAGGATGAACTTTCTCTGAATGTTCTTTTGAATATTCTTTCTCCATGGAACAAACCAGAATTCTTCTTTTTATTTAACTGTATGAGGAGGAATATGTGAATGACTCCCTTTTTTTTCTACCAGAAGGCCATGTGGTTTTAAAGTGGCCCTGAAACTTTATTTATAGAGAAATGTTGGTTCTGGAGCCTGTCTGTGAGAGGAGATAGTGGAGAATGCTAGTGACAATGAGTCCTCACATTTATCAGCAGGTATTAGACAGGATTGCAATCAGCGTCTGTCGCCTCTTGCCTTCCTTAGACAAGCAGATGAGTGGTTTAAGAAGACATTTGATTTGTTTATGTGTCCACTGCAATAGGAAAAATGTTTCAATTTTTTATTCTTTGCACTTACCTCATAAGATCACAAGAACCATATTTTTGTGATAATACAAACATTTACAAAAACTCTGTCTTTAATACAAAACACAGTAGGTAAAAGAGAGCGTGGAACAGCTGAAGAAGTCTGTATTGTATCTATTGTGCTGAGGGATGATGGTATCACAACTTGGCTTATAATTTTAGATAAATCAGAAGGGATTTCTAGCACTAGAAATCTAAAAGTATCACTGAAGATCTGCAATACTTCCTGTGTCTGTGAATCTATGTGTAGGCTGTTCTAATCATGGGTCAGAATTTTGCATTTACTTGGAACAAGTAACTGAAATGATGAAATAGCTTTCTAGCTGAGTGGCCCATGTGTGGCTTATTTGCCAATAAGTGAAAACTGGAAACATCACTTTTGTTGACCAATATATTTTCCTTGTTGGATTAATGATAATACTACAAAGTTGTCTGTTTGGGGAAGAAGTCCTGAATTTTCTGCCTGAGCCACGAGGGCACCCTGGAATCGTACAAATAGAACCATTCTGCAGGTTTTGGAAAAACTTTTTGTTTTCCTACATATAGGTTGAATTGGTTCTTGAAAATGTCTTCTATTTGCTTGTGTAGGTTTCTTCCTACAAAAATGCATTTGAGAGTAAGCTTAACGTAAGAACTACTTCAAAATAAACCCTACATCATATGACATTTATCCCTAATGAACTTCTACTTGATAAGGTAATTTCTACAGCAATAGATTAAATATTAGAGAATCACTGACTCACAGAATGGCTGTGGTTTGAACGGACTTCTGGAGATCATTCAGGTCTGACCCCACCCTTAAAGTATTTGAATGTGCAATTACATTTGTGATACTAAGAACAACGTTTGATATTTAAATATTCATTTTTATTGTGTATCTTCCTTTTTTCATTTCACACATGGGAAATAAGTTTAAGGGGAAAAATACCTGGAAGAGTTCAAAGTGTATTTCCAAAAGTAGACTTTTATGGGTTTTTTTTCATTTTGATATGAATTGCAAGATTCTCAGAAATCTCCTCATGCGCTAATTTCTCTTATTAATGTTTCTAAATTAAGCCATATGGGTTTGCTTATGATTTTAAAGTGGCCTAGTGTCAGAACTCAGAACTGAACTCTTATTCCTTTAGGCTCAGGACCCTTTCTTCCTTTAAATCTTCATTTAAATGTTTTTTGTCATACACTGTGAGGCAAGGCAATAGCATGTAAACAAGCAACTTCAGAGTGCTTGGAGAAAAGAGGCCTTACAGTGGTAATGGGTCCTGGAAGAGTTTCTATGATGAGAGTGTCTTTCCTGTTTCATCCTTTGCACAATACCCTCCCACAGCATTGCTGCAGGTACTCCAGCATGCATGTTACATGAATTAATAAAAGTGAAATCTGGCCCCACTGATATCAGACAAAACTCCCTCTGACTTGTGGTGGAACAGCCCCATGACTTGTAAATATGCAGAATGCAGTACCAGTACAGAAAAGAGAATGAACCTCGGTGTAAAGATTCATTTGCTTAGTAAAATATGCCTCAAACAAATTGCTGCGGCCAAAGGCATCTGGTTTTAAATTTTTAGCTTTCCTTTAACACATCAAAATCAAGCACTGAATCTTATGATCTATTGATAAAAGTCTGTAAAAATTCCAAACTAAAAAGGAGAGGCGTTGTAGACATAGTTTATGATTTAACCAAGTAATACACTGAGACAGTGAAAACTATTAGCAGTCTGTCTCACACTGTATGTTGCTTGGGTTAGGGGAGTTAACAGCAAAGATGGTGTAATCTTGCAAGCTGACTCGGGAAAATTACAGAATTCCTTCTGAGTAAACAACATTAGAAATGCTTTTTTTTCCCCCATATACTTTTTTGTTCTTACTAAAAGGATTAAGTTAATCAAAACCTTGTAGATTAAATAATTAAACCTGTAGATGACCACAATTTTTCATTGTTAATTAGACATAGGTGTAATTTTCATAGGATGCAGAGTCCCTAAATTTAGCTGTGGAATATTACATTGATCACACACGAAAAACATCATTGATTCTCTGGGGAAGGGTTGGACGTCACTGTGTGCGTTTTGGCTCAGACCACCTTTCACCTATTAAAGGGGGTTCCAGTAGATCTTTATCCTTGCTGCACATAGCAACAAAATGTGATTTGCCATCCTTAACCCTTTGAACATCCTCAGCATCTTAGTGGGATGATTCACACTTACTCAGTTACTCTGCTTTCATGCTCTGTATTGTATCTGAAATCTTTATACCAAAAGCACAGTGTTTTCATCTTGTATCTTCTGCTGCTCTGTCAATTTTTTAACGTATGTTATACGTGTTTAAATATTTAGTATACACTGAAGCCATTACAACATGACTGTAAAAAATCTGTAATATTACACCTTTCTACTATGACAATTACTCCTTTCTTTAAATGACTTGCAACATTTATAAATAAAACTCTGAAACTGAACCCTCACATAATGCAAAATGCTGCAATTTACTTCACCTGTTTAAGTTTACCAGAGGCAGTGAATCTTATTAAAATACTCTGCAGAATATTTTTATTGCTGTGTAGATCTCTGTCATTATGCAGTATGATAATTCTCAGATCCTTTTTTCAGCAATCACTAATTAAGTGTAACAGGCATGCATCCAGACACTCCTGAATTTTAATCCTCATGTTTCTTAATGAGTTGATCAAATATTACACAGAATGTGATAAAAATATGGGACTCATTTAAAATACAAATATATAATTTGTATAATTGTCCAGCTAATAAATTATGTCTAAATATTATGATTGTTTGTGCAAACACTTATGGATGTGTCCCTGCAAGTGGTGGAAATAACCCATATGTGCACATGCAATTAAATATTCTATACACATAATAGTCCATAAGGATTTTCAGAAGCATGCATGGCACTGCATTTGCAGAATACTTTTGAATCTAGACATAGGTCTTTCTTAAAAAGAAAAAAATCTATTTATATTAAAAAATAATGATATATTATTAAATTCTTAGAAGGAAAATTTAGATAAAACAATACCCAATCCCCCTAGTTTGTCACCTGACTGTAGCCCTAGCCTTTCCTACATTCTGAAGTGATGGAAGAGCTTCTTTCCTCCCCTTTTTGCTGATGGGAAATTCCTGGCAGCTGAAGTGCCTGATAGTTGACCTGCTTTAAAATGTTTTGCATGATTTTGCAGAGTCAAGGAGCTTCCAGTAGTTCAGATAAGCTTTCAGCAAAGATCTAAACATCCTGCTGCTTAGCTAAAGTGATGTTTTGATGTTCAATACCATTTAATTTTGCTTCGTTCTTCTTCATCTTAAAAAGCATCTACACAAACTCAATATTATTTATTGGAAGAAAAATGAAAGTGAAAAATTGTCAGTTGTGAGAAGCATTTATTTTTCTACATTATCAGTGGTAGAAGCAGAGTACTCTGTTTTTGAATAATGAGGGCCAGCCAGAGCTGTCTCTGCTTTATTCTGTAAAATATGATTTAGTTGGATTTAGTTGATATTTTTATTTTCCAAATCCCTGGGCTCATAAAGGCTGGGAAGACCACGGAGACAGATTGCTCAGGCACCAAAGAAAGAGAATGTCTTGTGCTATTTAGCAGCAAGCTCTCTGCCTGACTTTGTGAGAGAAGCACACAGAATGAGCATATGCAGGAAATGCTTGTCACGGTGCCTCACATGCCGTTGGCAGGCAGTCAGGCTGCCTCTGCCTTAGCGCGTGGAGAAGCAGGAATGGGTCTGCAGAGTGAAATGGCTGGTGCTGAGGACCTGATATCCCCACTACATTGGCATGGAACGGTTGCTTGTCAGAGTAGCTCTAGTCTAGTCCCGTGGGCTACTGCCTGCCCCTCTGCAGCCGAGTGTGGCAGGAGAGCTCCTGCAGTGTCTCCTCCAGACAAAAGCCCCTTGGAGGTCAGTGAGATCTCCCTCAGCGTGAACCAAAGCACAGTAAAAGGGGTTGGGCAGAGACTCTCCTCAGAAGCGTTGTTCCAACCTGTGCTGAGACACTAAGAGAGCTTCACTCTTCACTCTTATTTTCTCTGTATGGGACACAATACACGAACCTGGACAGACCAGAAAGAGCTTTCAGGAAACGAATGTTTAAAACTAGATTGATCTTGGCTCTTACATATAGCTTTGAAAGTGAAAGAGCACAGAAGAATATCCATGCTGGGATATCACCCTTTCCTTCTTACAAATTCCCCTCCAAAGAACAGTCATTGAGATATTTAGCTACTTACTGTAATATACATTACAGTGATGGTTATGTAAATATTCTTAAACTTTGATTTTATTATTTATTTTTTAGATATTTTTGACCATCTCCTGAATAAATTCAACTTTTTAGATGATGCAAAATAGATGTGTTCTTTTAAGTGACAATTTAGTTTAACAGTCTAATTTAAAGTAATAACATAAATTTAAATAGAACCATCAGTTCCTTTCTCAACTGGACCACTCCAAGAACAAAAATGTCCAGCAAAGAATGTTCACTGAGAAGGGGCAGAGTTTGAGAAATTAAGAGATGGTTCAGGCAAAACTGAAAATACCTCATTTTGACCAGTGTCTGTTCTGTAGGGATGAAATGGGTATCTTGGGAGACAGACAAATCTTCCCCTCCTGCGCTTCTATTCCACCGGAGTCTCCTGATGCATGCCAATCCTTGAATATTTTCCACAAGCTTTCCAGTATTCTTCACCGTACTTTTATGCTCCAAGCAAGGTAAAGGATGTAAGAGCTTTTTGAAATTACAAATGCTGTAGCTATGTGTTGTAACCACTGTGTAGGGTCTCACTCCTGCTTTTTGCGTCTCTCCCTGTGAATATTATATGTTGCTCTACATACTGGCAAAGTTTCACAGCACGAGTCTTAAGGGATACACCATTCAGCCTATCATTGCTTCATGAGAGTGTTATCCTGGGAATTTGGACGTGTGAATTCAAATTCCCTTATTTTACAGAAGGGGCTAAACTGGTCAGTAAGAAAAACATGATTCATGTTTTAGATGCAAAGCTCTTCCCTCAATTATCAATAGAACTTTCATGTGAACTAGAAAGCAGCTGTTACAAATAAAATTCAGTGTAAAGCAAAAGGCAGACTAAACATTCACTCCATAGAGTTGTTTTTATCTGGAGGATGGCTATACATCCATTATATGTGGCTGCAAAGGCTAAACTGTCCTTTTTAAAGCACTCCATCTGCAGTGTGTCAAAAATAGTGCTGTCCTGCACATGCTTAAATTTTTGGCAGCAAAGTGACACCTTAAGTTCTTTTACAGTAAATATATAGATATATTACACAGTGCTATGTAGAGCAGATGTTTCTAAAAATGCAAAGAAATTCCAGTCTGGTCATGGTGATGTAGTAGCTTTAGTGTTTCAAAAAAGAGCTGGTTAGGCAATGCAGTCATGGTGCAAATGTGAACATTTGAAGAGCCTGTATACAAGCACCTTGTATCAATGGGTATGGCCATGACACCTACGAATAAAAAGAAAACTTATTTCAAATTTACCTATAGAAAAAATAAAGCATTCCTTTTAAAAGTTTTCAAAGTGAGGGACAATTCTTGTATTCAGAGTTCCAGCATAACAGGCTTGACTCATCGATAGATGACACATCACGCACAGGGAATTTGAAAAAGCACTGCTTAACCTCACTAAAAAAAATCATGGTTTTGAGAACAGGAAAGAAGGAAAATTGCTTTCTGATCCTTGACTCCTCTATGTTCAAAAAGGGTAACGAATGTTCTGATAAAACACACTTCATTGGACAAATAAATCTGGTTCAAACTGACAATGTTATGTAAAGGGTTGTTCAAGTCTGTTTAAAAATTATCTTGAAGCAGAAGAAAACCCAAACAAACCATAAGTCCAGTATGAGACAAGAAATTACGTTTACCAGTGCATTCATTCTTTTGGTTTTGTCTCTTGAAAAACCTTTTTAGTGACCTCCTTCACTGAACAGACTAATCCAACAGTGTAAAACTACAGGAAATGAGGAAGGGTATCAAAACCAAGCCTCTAAATTGCGAAGTACCCAAACGAACACACTTTAAAAAATGAACAAACACCACCACACACATCTCCCCAAGGCCCAAACTACATGCAGCCATTCACAGGTGGAGAATTTCTTTTGTCTCTTGTACCAAATAGAGCAATATGGTACCTTGCATCTCATTTACAGCTTTAAATTAATTAGAAGATCATAGCTGTGGTCATTATTACTGGCTTAATTCAGCTGCTTAAAAAGAAGCATCTCTTGCCATTTGAGATGCAATGGAGTATCTGAGACAGCTGCATGGGGTTTGGAGATTATGGTAAATTGAAACACGTAACCTTCTACATTAGCAGCTAGAGGCCAACATGATTATCACAGGCCTTGTCAAAAAGCACTAGATATCTGTTAAATACATTGACCTTTATGTTTTCAATGTTTCAATGCACCTCAAACATCAAGGGGACAGTAAACTTCAAGATTACTTCTTTGAGCCCTTAAACCCCTAAAATTGTGTCGTTGTGCATAGTACAAATTGTGTATATCAGCTTCTCCCAAGGCTACCCACATTTGTTAAAGGTAGTATAAGTTATTGCAATTGGATAAGACATCTGTTATTAATGATTTATGTGACACAGCCACCTTTTTCGTCTTTCAAGATTGATGTATGAACAGAACCAGTGGAAGAGAAAAGAAGACACATATTTAGCAAGGCATGTCATTCACATATAGTTTTTCATTCCCCTCATGCTAAAGGACTAATTATATGAAGTGATGAAAGATATAAATATTTATGAAAAATTAAGATTTTGAAAAGCATATCTAATTGGGTAGATAATGTGCAGATTTGCATATCAAAATAGAATACAAAGCATATGTGTTGAAATCATGCATAGGAATACTTAGAAAGCCATTCACAGAAATGAAAGTAAGGCAAGCCATTCTGGGAAGCAAGCCTGTCACAACTAAAAAATATGCCCACAACCTATAATCTTTTTATGAATAAAAATTTTTGATTGTTCCAGGTAGACAAAAAAGGTTTTAATAACCAGGTACTGCCAGTTTTAAGAATTGCATGAGTGTCAACTCTTAATTTTTTAGCAAATGATCTAAATGCAGCATACAATACCATCCTTTTGGGAGATCTCCTCAACTTAGTGCAGTCTGACAGCATGAAAAAAGGCTTGAAAATGTTTGCATTTTCTTCACACTTGCTGAGCAAACTGACAAAACATTAAGCATCACAAGTGTTAACACTATTTGTTTACGATGAAATAGTAGGTTTTGCCGCAAGAGCAGAAAACAGCAGTAGTGAAATATCACATGGTGCAGCTAAAGAAACTCTTGGGAGACTTACAGAAAAGCCAACAAGACAGGAATCATCAGAGGAAAGATTTGTCAGCCAGCTCCTTACTTCTAAATTTGTGATGTACGTTTAATATCTCAATTTCCCGTTTGTAAAACTGGGGACTTCCACAAGTCTGCTAAAATGTGTTCTAATGTTGTTGTCCAAAACATCATTGCAGATAAGAAAAAGAGTTTAACATAAAAATTGAGAGCATTGCTTCCAACTGTCTGGGTGATATTTCATCCGTGGATCCACATGGATGGAAACAAAATAAAAAACCAGGAATATCTACTTTCTATGGAAATAAGGAAGAATACAATTCTTAAAACCCTTTGTAATTTGTATAAGAAAAGATGGTTTGAAACATTTTTTTGTTATTGCTAAGCATACTGTCCCAAATGTTAGTCACCATCCACAAAACTGAACTTTCTGTCTATCTCTTTAAAATATTTATTTCTCAGCAATTCTCAACCATTTATTGTCTCCGCTGTTGTGAAGAACAGAAGGGTGTAATCTGGTATGAAGATAGATGAGATTTATTTAATGTCTATGGTCAAGCAGGGAATTTATCTGAAGAAGCGTTTTCATGGAATCCTTCCCCTCAAAACCTAAAGCCTCTCAAAATCTTGACTTTATATATACATGCAATATAAAGATAAACTTGTTTGGAACTCATGAGGTTTTCATAGAATAGTTAAAATTACGCAGATGTACAGTTGAAAATTGTGTCTTGTTTAATTGTGTGCCTAGAGTTGGATTTTTGGGTACTGACATTTGAAAATGTTGGCCTTTGCATAGAAATTATTCCATGATAAATCTGTTCAACTAACGAAATTTTATGTCCAAATATCTGTCATTGTTAACAGAACCAACATTGATGCTATGTCTTAAATTCAAGTTGTTTCTAATATTTGGTGAGTTTCTTAGCATTTTGATTTTCTTTGCCAGTAATCGAGGTGGGTACAAGAGGTTCTTTTTCAATACTCGATCAAAAGAGTAAGAGTCCTAAGAGTTCCAAGCAATTCTGCAAATGCAATAAATTTCTTGACTAAGGAAGGCTAAATATAGTAGACTAGAATTTAAAACTTTTTCTCCTATATAAGTAATATACAACAATGAAGATGTCTACATATAGTGATAAAGGGTTGGAGCTATATTGGAATTGCAAAACAATGAAGATACAAAAGATGCTCTGAAGTTGTTTTAATTTTTCAAATGGAAATTCTAAACTTTTGAGGTATTTTTACTTACTTTTATTCCTAATTCTTCTTCAGTCCCCATTTGCTTTTTTCTGAGTGGGTTGTAAGGCCAGAAAATCGGGTGTGAGAGGTAGGAATGGAAACAGTGTACAGAGGAAAATAGGTTAGTTAATTTTTCTATTGGTTTTATTAAATGAACTACTAATGAAACTACTTGCAAAAATCTCCATTTCGCAAAAATATGCCATTGAAAAGCATATTTTTGTACTTTCATGAACTATAGTGTCAGTGTCGGAAAACAGTATCCTACATTTATATTTATACAGTTGAGCATGAAGGAAGACATGTATGACCTGGGAGGGCAAGAAATAGTAGGTATAAATTGAAACATGAGATATTCAAACTTTGGTTCAGGGAAAGCCCTGTTCGCCTTGGAATAGTAGAACAGGTTGCCCAAAAGAATTGTATATGCTCCATCTTTAGAGATTTTTCAAGGCATGACTGGTTCAAGTCTGGAGCAACTGTGTCTTATCATATGGCTGACCCTGCTCTGAGCAGATGTTTGGACTAGATGAACTGCCAACATCCCTTCCAAACAGGGTTTTTCCATGTTTTAAAAATCCTGCATTCAAGCTTTAGTTGTCTGAATATCCACAATCCTTTTAAGACTTTTTTCTCTCAAAATATCAAGAAATACACAACTTAGAGTGTGTATACCCAAGAATTGAAAACTGAATGGATATAACTACTGGCTACAAAACCAGAATTTAACATAGGTCCTAGAGCCCAGGCTATGATGTGCTTCAGTAAAGGACTGAATCTCTGAACCTATACTCTGGCAGCCTGGTGGTCCCTGTGCATGGAACTGTTGCCTAAATCATACAGGGATAGTAAATACTATAAAGGAAAACTTCAGCTAAAGGATGGTCATCTCTGGTTCCTTTTGTTGTCAGTAAGAAGACAGAGTCCTGCTTTCTGGCAGAGGCTGGAGAGTACTGAAGTTAGCTGTGCTAAGCTAAAACTAGTCTTAGTGGTTATGCCTCAAGTCTCTACCTCTGAATTTCTTGTTGCTAACACCTCTAAGGTCCTTGTCTCTTTAATCTCATTCTTTGTTTTCTTTATAGACCAAGCTCTCCATGCAATGGCACAATATGAAGGTAAAACCACTATTCCACAGATATAAATAGTTTACACTGAAGTGACTAGTTTGAATTGACCCTTCATGAATATTTAATGGTCATAAAATTTGTCAGATTAATACAACTCAGGTGTCAGATTTGAAAAAAATTATTTTTAACTCTCTGTGGAAAAAGCATGGATTGATTTTTGTCCACCTAGTAAACTGACTTCTAATAAAATGCAGAGATGTTTTCAAGAAATCCCAAAAGAAACTTCCAGAAGCAAAATATATTAAGATAATATGTCACTGAAAACAATTTTGTTTTCACAGATAAAGGAACAATTTTGGCTGACATCTCTGGCAACTATGACATGTCTCTGTGACTGTGTATGCACAAAAGTTAAGATCAGCAAAGAAAGTTAAGTCCATACACTTCTGACAAATCCTTGTACTTGCCGTGTTCTATAAATAGAACTCCTGCAGAAATACGTTCAAGACAGTAGTTGATTTCATGCCAACATTTTTAATCTATTTCTTCTGTGAACTTTTGAAGAGTTGCTGCAGTTATTTTCTTTTAAATGAGAAGGGGATACCATATTTAATTTCCTCCTGTCTACAGATCAATAATTTGATATTCTTCTTGACATTGGGTAGGGTGGATTTTTTTATGCCTCCCACGCTTAATTTTAAGTCACTTTCATTGTAATAAAGAAAAATTTAAAAGCATAAACCAGCGCATTTTGAACATAAATGTGTGAAAAATATTATTAAATGGCTAACCACCTCTTCTGGTCAAGTATAGAAGCACTCAAATAAAGGTGCAATTGAACTCATTAAATTTTTTTCATATTGCAAAGTTCAGTTCTGTACCCCAAAACCAAAGTAAGCCTCCTACACTGGTACGTGTTTGTATTCCATTATACAACATTAAAAATAGAGAAAATTTTATTATCTAGGTATTTGTTATGGAAATGTATATTTGATTCTTATCTTTTGGGTCTCTATACCCTTTGGGAAATATCCTTTGCATTTGGTGATAGATGGGAGAATTACATTAATAGAAATAAGATTTAGCCAAGTTATTAAAATTCCGTGAATCTTAAGTTAGGACTAGAAATAATGCAGCAAGGCCTCTTTCCATTTTCAGTCCATAGCAATTTCCCAAACTTTGATGTACAGCAAAATATTTACCTGGTGAGCTGCGGAAGAGCTGTGGGTTAAACATTCTATTCAGATATATTGCTCTCTTTATTTGTGTTTGGAATATTATATCAGTTCTAAAAGGAACTATTGGTCTCTGGTTGTTTGGGGTTTTTCCCTCCTTCCAGTTACTCCTACATTATCAGTCCCATTATACTTATCATTTAGTATCATTTAGTATTATAGACATCTTACTCAGGATTACTCCAATTTTAGTTAATTTAGTAATTCCACTGTAAACAGAACTTTACAGACAGGACAGTTTTCCCCTAAACACGTCATAGTATTACCAGAAACAAAAACCACTGCAGAAATAGTGTTTGCATCATCAGAGTTGTAGAACACACATCTTAATTTTCCTGTTATTCAGTTCTCTTCACTGGCTGCTCTTTGCATTGAGAAGATGTATGGTAAAGGCTGTTGTTCTTTTCAGGGTCTGAATCATGAGCCTTTGCAAACAAATGATCTCTGGTGTTGGGTAAGCAGGGGCGTAGCTCTGCAAAAGCAATCTTCTACATGAAGTGCATTGGCCCTACCTCGGCTTCAGTTTTTTGCCCTAATAGATTTCCTTATGGCCAGATTTGCATTTCTTGATCAGTCAGTAAAGCTGAATGGTACTGAAGAGGAATTGTTGGGAAAGGACATTGATTTCTGCATAGGGCATCAGAAGGATTTGTTTCTTAGACTCCTATTTCTATCACATATGAAAAGATTCTGTTTTAGCTGTTTCTGGAAACATTTTCTTTTTGTAGGTTTGAATGTGCTTCACCTAGTGTGCTTACTTCCCCATCATCTTAATGTTTTCAAAATAAGGTTAGATGAAACTGGAGATAATAAATTGCTTGAAATCATCCTGTGCAGATAGAAGTATGGTGTGCCTTATGTAAGAAATTTTTGATATTGTGATCTCATATTTGACATTTCCAGAGTCAGAAGTAATCTCCATCCTGTCCTTGCACATAGAGGATTCTACAAGAAATTGAAGTCATATTCCATAACTCAAGGAACTGATATCTCGGGATCTTCCCTACTCTGTTCTTTCCTGATGGGAGGTGAAAATATAGCTAAAATGAATCAGACATAAAAGGAAACTTCACTGTCTATTTATTCTTCCCACTTTCATCTCCTAAGTGAGTGGAAATGATGTAAATCTATGACCTCTTGTCAGTCTGAAATTGGAGAAGTTAATTCTTCCCTGAATCACATCTGTCATAGCTTGACATTTGTTTATGTAAACCCAAGCTTTGATGCCATATCTGTGTAGTGAAACATCTTTGTGGTGGACACCAGCTTCTCACCTAAACAAAGGTGTATGAGCCAAGGCCAGAACTGGAACACAGTATATTGAAAGATCTGGACCATCAAATTCCAATCCTTCTTATTGTAAATTCTTGCATCATCTGCCTCCATTAAGTTAATGAAACCCCATCTTAAAATAAATGGTTTTGTTCCCACTGAGGACCTTTTCCAGATCCTTTGACGCATAGAAGGCTTTTTTTAAACTTATTTATGGACAGCTCATGCATATTTGTCCTGTTGACACATTGGCCTTTCACATAGCCCTTTTCCTGACTGCTTTCTTCCTCTGGTATGTTTCTAGGGAACAAATTTATTTCTTTCCTTGGCTTCTCCCTCTTCCCAAAGTTTTTATTCTGTTTGGAAAACTAAGCCGCTTTGGTCTCATTTTTCCTTTAATTATTCTATCAATTCTTCCATTTCCTTGCTCTGTTAAAGTTGTTCTTATTAATGATGGATAAATGCCAGGAGTATTCCAGGTAAGACTTTATCTTTTGAGAATCTCATGTTTAAAATTCAACCAGCACTGGTCTGATACTGATTTCCTTCTTATTTTCAGAGAGAGTACAGATAACATCAGTGGATTTATTTAGCAATAAAAGGTCTGCTTTTGCAAACACTGACAGTTAAGGTTGTATATATAATTATATCTTCTGCTGCCAGTCAGAATTATTTTTACTCCCTAAAAGAAAATATAGAGTCCTTGCTCGGGGAGGAATGTCTTGGTATTTGGCCATCTTCAGCAACTTTTGTACAAATAGATATTATATCTGTATGTGAACAGATATTAATGATTTCTAGTCCAAAATTATGAGCCTGATTCTCCCTAGAAACCAAGTGCAAAACCATATATATTTCTATCATAAAATTCCATGTTGGTTGCTTAATGTATCATCCGCTTCCCTTTCAGACTTCTTATGAGATGTCCCATCCTAAAAGTCAATTTTTTAAAAAATTGTAATGTGAATTCTACCTGTTAGACATCACAGGCTGAAGTCACATGAAAACACAGGGTAGGTGCACTGTATTTCATGTCTCTTTGCCCTGTTTCTGCATTCTTCTTTCCCTGATTGCTATTAAAACATGTAGTTCATTATACATTTTCAGAACTATATTGGAATTATTTTGGTCTCCTATTCAGTCTTTGTTCAATAGAAGTATATTAATTAGACCTATGAAAGATCTATCAGGACCCAAAGAGCAGGTGTAATACAGCTACTTCATTCCATCATAACAGGAAATAAATTTATCTAGTCAGCTAGCTTGGATGTTTGTGACAAAAGGATTCATTGTTCAGGTATGTCAGTGTGACTGAAGTGTGTCAGCTGGCTGGCAGCAGAGATTGGACAACTGTGGGTCAGAGAGCAAAAGAGAAGGAAGAGACTCTGTGGGTTATGTCTTTCTGAGTCTGAAGCCAAAGGTTTTTTCATTACAGCTTTCTAAAAGCAGGCACCCTGTGGCCCATACTCAGCGGGAAAGGTTTGTGTCCCACCTACCTGAGATCTGCATCCCGTGGCAGCTTTATTAGCCCAAATCACAGAATCACAGAATTAACTAGGCTGGAAAAGACCTTTGAGATCATCGAGTCCAACCTATGACCAAACACCACCTCGTCAACCAGACCATGGCACTGAGTGCCACATCCAGCCTTTTCTTAAACACCTTCAGGCATGGTGATTCCACCGCCTCCCTGGGCAGCCCATTCCAGTGCCCGGTCACCCCTTCTGTGACAAAATTCTTCCTGATGTCCGACCTGAACCTCCCCTGGCACACCTTAAGACTGCTGTGTCTTCTTGTTGGTTGCCTGGGAGACAGTCTGATACTTTGGTTCTTAAAACAAAGAGAAGCAAAAGATCTATGACAGAAAAGTATAAGGTTAATTTCGAGGGGAAGAGAATAAAATAACCTAGACCTTGCTTGTTTCATTTATTTGAGACTAATTTTTCTCTCATATCCAGAAACCCACATCTCGAATGTTAATATTGCTTGGAAATGGTTATTCTGGATGTGATTGTTTTGAAAGTGTTAATTTTGCAGAAATTAGCTGTGTTAAAATGTAGATGTTTGCAAGTTATGTGTTGGGTCAATGATTTGTTTGACTTCCATCAGCTTGAATGTTCAGCAAGAAGTTTAGGCAAGGTTTCTTGATCTGGGTGTCCAGGGTGTATGTCAGAGAAACATACCAGATCTTGACTGTTACCCATAAAATGGGATTTGGTTGCTGCACATATAATCAAGCCATAGAAGAGCTTATTGGGCTGGAGCCAACCACCTGAAGAAAGTAATTTTATTACTGCTGAAGCTGTACCCAGCGACAAGTGAGGGTTTTTTTCTTGAACATTGACTAAGATGAGACAAGATTATAATAATCTTGTAATAATTCCTTATAATTCCTATAAGATTTTTATAATCTCCTGAGTCCTAGAAATTAAAACAGTCACCAGGGCCTTCCTTACTCTGGGTGTTTGTGTGATGTTTGTCAACTTAGAACAAGAAAGCTTCACTTCCTTCTTTCTTTTGTGCTTTATTTTTTCTTTCCTCATTAGAGGAATGTATTCATATGTAAATGAGTATCTTTCAATTTCACCTATATTCTTGTATCAAAAGCCAGATGCACAATGGAGTATTGTATTTCCCTTTTTTTTTTGTTGCCTATACCTTCATTAATCCTCTTCTACAATCCTATCTCCCTGAAATGCTTTTTAAAAACATCTTATTAGCAATGCTTTCAAATTGTATTTGACCTCTTGCTGGAGGACTATCAGAAGATTACAAGGTTAATTTTCCACAATTAAAATTTGTTGTCCTTAGTCACTGCCTTCAGTCTGCTGCTCCTCTGTCATGAATGATAAATTTAATCCAGCAAGACACCCTGGAAATCCTTCATTATTGGAATTGTTCTTCCTTCTTGGGAAGCCTGTTCTGCTAAGCTCCTTCTCCAAGACAGTTAAGATGGAAATACTGGTTCTAGACTACCTCAGTCTTCAGTAGAAGCCTTCTTAACATGGTCAGAGTATCCAATTTTATCGAACGTCAAAGATCATATTAGTTTTATGACGGAGTATTTTGACCCCAGAATGATAAGATTTATATTAAATAAATTGATCCATTTTCAATTTAATTCAATTATCTTGATTGTTTTGAAAAACTGAGGATTTTAGCTGCTGTTAAACGTCTGTTCAGCAAGTAAACTAATTCTAAAGTTAATACATTCAAAATTTATTTTAAAAAATATTATTAGTCTATTCATTCATTTATCCATTCATTCCTTCATAAGGCAAAGTAAAAAAATACCACTACCCCTAGTAGAATATTCAGAAAGAAACTCTAAAATATTGGTGTTTTTTGTTACTTTTGAGATTATTTTTCTTTCTTTTTTCCAGTATGTCAAATTTGTCCTTATAGTATTCCTTTCTGGGGACCTCAATTTTAATTTATTATAATTATCCATTTCTTCTTTGCTGCAGTGATATTATATACAGGCATGTTATTTTTAGGAGATTTTGTCCTTAAATCCAATCTGATGCCTGTTCCCTTTATGACCCCTTTTTGAGATCTTTTTTCAGCAGTACCAGTCATTCTGCAGTCTGTTGGACATGTGCTCATATTTAGCAAAGAAATATGAGCAATACCTCCTCTAAATGCATAAAAGAGCCTTTCCTCAAAATATATATTGATACATTAAAAAACTCTGTGTAGATTCTCTAACAGAATTTAACTAGTTTCTCTGACTGAGATCTAAATGTGTTCAATTTATTGCATCTTAAATATATTTTACATTGTAAAAAAATGCATTTCGTTTAAGACTGTTTAAATTTTTGAGGCGGTGCTTTTTGTGGGGTGGGGTTGTTCTTATTCCATGTAATCAGAAAATTATAATTGATCCTTTTCAACAGCATTCTATGAAATCTTACTGTTCAGGGAACAATGCCATACTCCTTCAAAACAGTGATGCATACAAAGCAGCTTTACTTCCTTCAGTGGAATTAATTAAGTTCTTAATTATACATGTGTTCAAGGCCTTTGCAAGAATATACTCAAATCATACTGGCACTGTAGAATCTTGAATAAAGGTTTTTCTGTTGTTTCAGTCTCGTTTTTTTTTCCTGTCTCCTGAAATTTACTGTGAGAACTGGCAAGGATTTCTTATGAGAAAGTTGAGGAAGTAGATGTACATGCCCAGTCATGACCACAGTTACTAAACCAGATTACAGTGATTACTCAGGATTATACAATAAAGCAGAAACGTGAATTGAAATTCATGTCACATGTCTGACATTCATGGAGTGGTGGAATCATAAGGAAGCGCATCCAGGCCACCAAAGCCCCATTTCCCACATGTGCATTGTGGTGCCCTGTGCTGCACAGGGACCTGGAAGTGACACAGGTAGTTAAGCTTTACTGACACTCCCAGGGCCAGACCCTTTTCATTTGCTTTTTGTACTTATTCCTAAAGCTGATATTTTTAACCTGAGATGAGTTGCCTGAAGCTGACTTTGTTGGGCTATTTAAGATAAAACATTTCAGCCGTACCTGGGAGCAGATACTGGCATAAACCTGACTATTTTTTCTTAAAATAAAATAAAGTCCTCCCGGACATTTTATTGACATCAGCTCCATACTCAGGAAGAAAGATTAAAAATTAATTAAAAGGCTCTGAAGTCCTTATTCAGCATTCTTTGACATGGGTTTTTGAAAGCAATTTTCATGAGTAAGTCTGCATGGCATTGAAGTGGTACAGTAATAAAATTCAGAAGATAATGAGGGCTTTTCTCTGAAACTGCCATAATGGGTCCTCACTTTGTTTAGAGGAAATAGCTCATTTTAATATACATTAATTTTAATACAGCTGGTGCCATGAAACAGTAGCAAGCTGCAAACAAGTGGCTTTACTTCCAAAACAAAAATCTGTAAATTGGAGAATGATAATGTTTGATAATTACAGAATTTTGTGAAATAATTGCGTTGGTGAACCAGTAAATGTGAATTAGCATTGCATCATGCTAATGAGAGAGAGAGAGTGAGTGAGAGAGGAAAAAAAATGTTGATATGGATCTTTTTGTATGTTTAATGATTTTGCATAAGTACTACACTACTTTCTATGAGTAGTTTTCCAACATTGAATGCAGCTCATCAAATATAGTAAGTATCATAGATAGAAGTTTGTCTTCAGCTGAGACATGTATCTCCTTGGCAACTCTAACTCTCTAGCTGTCTTTCTTGTGATTTTTTGGTAAGTGAAGTATGTCACTGAAGCCCATCCGTGCAAAAAGCCCAACTGTTGCCTCAGTATTAGGAGAAAGGAATGTTCAGCAGTTTTTAACATTGTTGAAAAAACACAACCTGACCTAGACAACATAGTGGGTAATTAAGGTATAGCAAGAAAGTCCAATGTAATAGTTATTTACAATAATCACAGAGGAAGAACTCACATTGTAGTTCTTGGCATAAATAAGATAGAGTGAAAATTTAACTAAGAAATAATCAAAGACTGTGTTTTGTTGTCTATAAATTTTTTAGAGGTAATTTCTATGGTGGTAGCCCCTTATTTTTGCAATGCGAAATAGACAAAGATGTTCAAAATCTGTCATTTTCTTGCTGTCTGATCTGGGTTATCCTTGGGAGAAAGAACTTGCAAGAGTTGCAATTGGAAATGTATTGTGCACTGTGTGAAAGAAGGTATTGCACAAACTAAGGGGAGAACAGAAGATGAGGGCAAAGACCTTTTTTCTTGATCTTGACCTTCCGTAGTCTTTATTAGAAGGATGAGGAAGCAGATTCTTTTCTTTTATTTTCTTTTTTGGGGGGGTTGGTTGTGGGGTTTTTTTAAAGGCTAGAAAATAAGAACATTTGCTGCTGACCTGAATAAATGTGTAGAAAATGCCTTGTGCTGAGAAGTATTACGGATAAGCTTGGTTTGCGAAATGTCAGTGTGGGTGGACCTGAGATGATTGAAAGGAGGGATGTCATGAATTCTTTATAAAGATAAACTTGCCCCAAACTCCATAACATTTGTGAGAGTTGTTGATCGTTGGTATGAATAATCTTTTGGATTGGTATGTGTGGTATGTCCTATTATTGTGGCTCTGCAAACTCAGAGAGACATGCATGTTCCATGCCTCTTGGAGAGATGTTTCTTTGTTAAACATTGGCATTGCTGGTGAGCTTTGAAGTTCTCTCATTCTTGCAGGTTTTTCTTGGTGTAGTAGGAAGAAAATATTCCTTGAAATTCTTCTTGAACTTTTTTTGACAGAAATTGTGCCACAATGAAACATTAGAAGTAGGGAAATTAAGAAATCTGCAGTTCTAAGAATATTGCCAAGAAAAAAAGGATTCTGTGCAAGAATAATCTCCCCTTAAGTAGATACAAGTAATGTGTGCTTTGCCCTTTCAAGCACATTGAAAGCACTGCCCCAGGTAAGTGACAGGTGGGTTTCCTTCCATCTTTCTTGTGCTACACCTTCTGCTCACTGAAAGTTTTCCTCTTTGGCAACCTAATAGATGTGTATCTCTGGAATTCTGCATAGCCCTGAGAACCAACAAAACAACCACATTTATAAGCAATGGAGGAGAGAAACATGGGGAAATACTGTTGCAGGAATGAGGATCCTGCTGGTTGTGGATTCTGAAAACAAGCATGATGGAAAGAGATTCTGCCAAGGTTAGGGGTGGAAGTGTTCTGAAAGCACTATTGTAGGACTGCAGCAGTGTTAGGAGAGTATTTCCTCACACAGGCAAGAGGAAGATGATCCTCGTGCAGCCTCACCAAGCTGCTGCTTAGGAGTGAACTCTGAAATGAGCCATTAACTGCTTTAACCTTGGATAGCTAACTGAAACAAGCCAACACAGAAACAGGGAACAACCTGGAAATTAAGAAGAGTGAAGGCTTTATAATAAACATATATTAAAATAGGATTCAGGGAAAAAAATGTGTTTCGCACATACAATATTCCAGCCTGGGTTTAAAATGGTAGCTGGGAGCAGAATCTGTGATAGTGAGTTAAGTTTCACTTATGATGTATTGCATATTTCTGTCAGCATCACTATGGAAATATGACTTTCAGAAGCAACCAAAAATACTTGCTCTTTTAGTGAGTAACAATTTAAAGCATAACTATATATAGGACAAAAAGCTCCTTAAAAAAAGTAAAGCTCGTATTACATGTCCTAGGAGATAGTATATGCCAGAAAGGAAGTCAGAGTTAATTTTCAAGTAGCTTTGGGATCACTTAAGGACCTAAGTTAAAGCCATGTTTTTAACAGTTACCAGAATGCTTTATTTTCAAAGATAGGATGTGCTAGTGTAAGGTATAATAGTGTGTATAAAGGATGTATGCTGAAACATGATAGAGATCAGTGACTTCAGGAACCAGTAGAAGAGATAAATGTTATGGGGGGTTTGGTATAGGCCTCAGGGTCCAACTTTTTAGCACCAGTTGGCTGAGTCCTTCAGGTTTCTATAGAAACCTTTTGTATGAGACTTTAAATAGAGGCTCTGCATGTACCAAAAATGTAAGAATTCTCTGGTGTCTTTGGTTACAGGGTTCTTCTTTCACCCAAAAGTCAAGTCTGATAATATTGAGAAGATCAGAGATACTCTGGAAGGAAAAGTGCTGTAGCAATAACAGATGTCTGTATGATTTACATAGTTTTGTGATCTTAGTTCATGTTTTATATACATAAACTGTCCAAAGCATATAATCCTCCCTAAAGTTTCTATGCCTCATTTAATAATACATGAGTATTAATTAATTTGTAATTTCTTTAGGAAACATAACTGTCCTTACATTTCTGAATGTTCATTAATTAATGTCTTCTATGAAAGGTCAACATTATTGGTGGAATTATACTTAGAGACCATAAGACAAATTCTGCCTTCAGCTGGGAAGATAAGACTCACAGTGAAGACAGACACTTGTGTTTGTTATATGGAATCTTGCAATCATCAAATGTGCTCAGTTGGAAGGGTTCCATCAGGATCATCAAGTTCTGGTCCTGCGCAGGACACACCAAGAATCACGCCATGTGCCTGAGAGCGTTGTCCAAACTCTTCCTGAACTCAGGCGGCCTATGCCATCTATATCTTAAAAAAAATAATTCTCTGTCTCCTCTAAGGTGTATTTTATATAGCAATTTGCCCAGAAGGATGTAACTGTGCTAAACACAACCTTGCCAAAGAAGCTCATTCTAATAAAATATAAGTAAATAAAAATACTGAGCCATGGTTCTTTGATGCCAGGCAGTTTTCCTTTTGTAAGTCTTTCCATCCAAGTAAATCCAGCCACCTCCAGCTTAACAGAATATTTCATCTCAAAAATAAATAAATGTCTTCCCACAGTACTTTTTCATTAGTTTTTTATCTTGGGATGTTTTTTGCTTTGATGGTCCATTTTTCATGCAAAATGAGCTGAGGACAGTTTTTCTTCTCTTGGCATGCTAATTTTGCCGAAAAGTAAGTTCAATTAAAGTTTTTCTTTCCCCAAACAGGCATGTTGCAGTTTGACTTTAAAAAAAATTAAAAATTGAAAATTCTGTTTTCTGATTTCTACTTCACATTTCCACTGCTTTCCAGAAATAAAAAAAGTCATTGAAACATCTTTTGAGAAACAGAGTGGCCACAGAGACAGTGAAAACTGATTATCTTCAATTCATTATCTCACTACACCAGTTTTTGATGACAAAATTGCTGTCTTCTAGAAACTGGTTTTGAAAGGACTAGCTCTTTATCAATCAATAAACTCTTCCTTTTCCTGTTATTTCCTGTGAAATATTGTGAATTTATTGTGAAATTATATTTGTTTGGGGTTTGTTTGTTTGTTTGTTTGTTTGTTTTTCTGGGGTAAATTCTTTGTCTATTTGAGTAAAGGGTAAAATGCACAATTACAATAACAGGACTTGGATTTCAAAGGATTGCTATGCTATTAGATGTCCTGTAAACTAAACAGGCTTTTCATTCACTTTGGTATTGTTCTTCCAGAAAATCCAATTTATTCACACAGGCAATTTGCATGTTGCTGCATGGGAAGTCCTCAGTGGTGGAGATGAATGCCAAGGTGTTGTACTTGGAGCTGGTAGCTTCACCTACTACTGGGAGATAAGACCCCACGGAAGGAAAAGTTTTTTTCAACACTGCAATTATGGTATCAATGAAACTGGCCAAAACAGTCGTCTTTCTAGATATGGACATGCCAGTTATTTCCTACAACTCCCTAAGTTATTTGAAGAACAGAATGGAATAGAATAGAATTTAATAGTTCCAATTGGAGGGAACCTTCAATAATCATGTCGTCCAATTACAAATAGTGGTGAAAAGGCAGATTTCTAGGGGGTTTTTGGATGAAAAAGTTGACTTTAGGCTTCCCTGTGAGCGTAGCAGCAATAGGGGAGAAAAAGAATTATTAAAATCTGCCTAGTGGAAAAACAGACTCAAAACAGAAACAGCTGCTTGGTGTCTATGTCAGCTGAGCCCTTTGGAGAAAATTTAGAACTACTTGTAAACTAGAACTACTTGTAAACTCTGATCAGTTAATAATAAGTATGCTACACAACTCATGATGGTTTAGAGGTGCAAAATCACAATGGCTGTACAGGTGAGGGGCCTCCTACTGGAACCATTCCACAGTCCATGGATTTATAATTCATGATTCCATGGAAAAATCTGTTTAAAATAAAAGCAATAAATTCCAATAAAGTCCAACTCCTGTCCCGGTGCAGGACACCCCAAGAGTCACACAGTGGGCCCACATTGTCCAAACACTTCCTGAACTCTGTCAGGCTTGGTGCTGTGACCACTTCCCTGGGGAGCCGGTTCCAGTGCCCAACCCACCTTTTCCTGATATCCAACCTAAACCTCCCCTGACTCAGCTTCATGCTCTTTCCTTGGGTCCTGTCACTGGTCAGCAGAGAGAAGAGATCAGTGTCTGCCCTTCCGCTTCCCCTCAAAAGGAAGTTGTAACTGCAGTGAGGTCCGACCTCAGTCTCCTCTCCCCCAGGCTGAACAGACCAAGTGCCCTCAGCCACTCCTCATACGGCTTCCCCTCAGGGCCCTTCACCTTCCTCGTGGCCTCCTTTGGACAATCTCTAATGGCTTCATGTCTTTTTTGTACTGAGGTGCCCAAAACTGCACACAGGACTTGAGGTGAGGCTGCCCCAGCTCAAAGCAGATGGGGACAATCCTCTTCCTTGCCCAGCTGGCAATGCTGTGCTTAATGAACCCTGAGTTTTTTAAAAAGTCCTCTGAAATAAAATATTTTGTATTTGTATATTGGAACAGCTAATAAAATACTTCCAAACCACTAACATTTTCAAATGTTAATTTGATCAGTCAATTACTTGATCAGTCTCGTGCATGACTTTGCATGCTTCTCAGCTCAAAGATCCATGAGGATGAATCTTTCAAACTTTGTCTGCTTAACTCATCCTCATTTAAAGACAAGATTGTATCATGTTGAAATGCAGAGAAACTGTATATGGAAGGTCCATCACAGTGTCAAAGAAAGGGGCAAGTTAATTTGGATGAAGGTTCAACAACATATTCTGGGACAGGACAGAGGAGTAATATCACTCTGTTGAATTACACTTGTTAATTTGTATGTCATCTTTTGTTCTAAATTATCTTCAGCTCTATGATTTAGATATTTCTGTTGCTGTATGACTGTACTTCTTTTTTCAGATGAATCTCAGTAAGTTTTTTGCCTTAATGTGGCATTTGCCAAATTTCTCATGCATTCTTTGATATATCTTTCTCTTGCTCTCTTTGTAAGTTGAGCAGTGTCGGGTAGAAGAGTATGTGTGTGTACTAGAAAGCCTAAAATGCCTCAGTTCCAGAAAGGTGCATTAACTGGCTCCTCCACGTGGTGTTCTTTCTTGGGAGTTGATTACCTAGATGAGGGATGGATGTCCCAGGTTTTAAAACAGGACTTCATCACATTTCAAAAAAACCCCAAGTAAACAGTTCTGATTACAGCTCTGATAACTTCTTAGCTAGTGTAATAGTCACCTCCCAGAAAACAGATTTCCCTTTGGTTAAGTCCCATGTGGCATATTTTGGATGAATCCACTGAACTAAGTTCAGTGTCCAAAATAAAACCTTACCAGCAGTAGATGCTTTCTATTTAAGGTCCTTTGGACTTGGCTATAACAGGGGTGTTTTTAACTTTATATTTTCTTTTTCAACATTAGTGGAATTTTTGTGTCTATACATTTTCAGAATTTGTTTGAAAGATGCATACAGTGAGTGAAAATTTCTTTTTCTATTTTACCTTCAGGATACAACTTTGCAGTGACTGGAAAAAATGTTAAGCTTTGAAAGAGCATTTGCAGTGTCAAAATAGGTGTTTTTGTCTATGAGAGAGAACTACGTGCAATTTGGATAAAAAGGTCTAGAGCCCACCCCAGTGCTAAGAATTTGTCTGTCATTCACCCCTCCTAATTAGTAAGCATTAAATTCCCAGTGAACTCTAACTGAGTTATGAAGCAGTTCTCTGCAGAATTGGAGTACAATGTATGAGAGCCAGGTAATTACAAGCTTTCCAGACATGCCAAACACAAACCTGTCAGCAAGGGCTCCACAAATAAGAAATCTTAGGTCTTGAAGAAAATTTTTCATTACAGCTCGTTCCACATAGAGTCATATTCCAGGGTGTTTTCTGCATCTTTTATGACACAGATTAACTTTCTGCAGTCACTAGAGACAGTAGATTTGATATGACTCAAATCATTACATATTCCTTCTAAAAATGGTGTTTATAGTTCATATAAGAATAATACAAACTGAAACTTGTAACTGAGCTGGCTTTGCAGCGCTAATGAGTGGAACTTTTTTAGCTGTAATGGCCTATTTGCTACCTACTGACTTGGCATCTATTGAGATGATTCAGAATAATATTTTATTTATTGCTGATTGCCTCGTGGTTTGTAATACTGAGTAATTCATAGAAAGAATAATCTTATCACTGTGACCTTAGTAACTTTGTCCACCAGGGAAAGAAGTACATGCAGGAAAGCGGTTATGGAACTAATTTTTCAGCAGAGAGTTTTGTTATCTGTATCCTATTTGAATTTCCTTTTTGAAAAAGAGAAATGAAGTTTGTTTAAAATTATTGTTTAAATTCTGTTATAAGCTTCTTTATGAGCAGTACTTTTGGGTTAGTTAACTATTTTTCAAACTGGATGCAGGGATGGGCCTAGCACCAAAGCTATGCAATATATGCATGTATCGAATGATTCATAATTCCAAACCTGCCAAAGAGCTGAAAACAGTTTTATATTCCTAGTAGGCATTAGAAAGATTATTTTGCAAGCGTGCAAGTGTTACACATGCATGACCACTGGCAAAAGTGATGATGCAAACCATATAATAAAAAGACAGTTTAGATCAAAAAGTCATGAAAATAATAAAAGTTCAATTAATGAGATCTCAAACTATGTATTACTTTAAAATTGCATAACCAGCTGGCCTATAACACACCATGCTTTTAATCAAATTAATGAGTCTACAGTTCAGCGCTGTTCGTGACTCAGAACAGTCTTTCCCTACAGCACAACTTCCTCGCAACCCTTCAGGTATCATTCATTAAACTCAGCCTCGTAACACTACATAAAGCATAAGGATATTCAGTACAAGAGGTTTTGAAAATGTAACCATACACAACCTTGGAAAGCCCAGCTTTGTATCAAGTCCTTTAAGAACAATTATTTAGAATACTTGTTATAAAAAATCAACCCTTTATCCTCACCCATTCTGTGAGCATTGCATGTATCTTCAAGTTTATTTCTATGAAATACTGATCTTGTCACACAGTGACATATTCTTAATACTTGTTTGAAACATGAAAATTTTGAAAATATTATTGCACAACTTTTTTCTTTTTTTTTTAATCTAAGTTCAATCTGACACGAATAAGCAAAACCATCAGAAATCTGAGACAGCGTCTACCCCAATAATGAAGCCTGAACTGAAAGAAGCAACAATGATAGCACCATCAATATGAGGTAAGTTTCTCTGAAGTGTAACAATATTTGAAGGAAGAAGTAAATTATTTATGTTAAATTCAGATTTATTTAATTTTTTTTGTATTGCCACCTTGTGCTCTCTCCTGTTTCTGATAAAATTACTGAAGTTTTCATGAGTCCGATCATATGGTTAGACTTCCAAGTACAGGGCACAATTATAGTAGTGAAGGCTCCTCAGAGAAGGTGGAAGAGCTGAGTACATGTCTTTAAGCTTAAAAGAGGTTGCAGAGCTATCATACAAGTGCTGAAATAAAACTGTTTATTGTTAGTGCTTCTCCAGTAAACAGGTTGGTGTTTGATTTCGAATAACCAATTCTTAATATAAAATTATCTTGTGTCAAGAAGAGCAAATAAGCCTTGGATCCAGATGCATTTTTAAATCATTGAGTGAGGCATAATCAGTGTCACGTGTGTGGTTTTTGCAGCCCTTGTTTTATTTGCCAATCTAAATAGCTGCTTCTCTTCAAAGGTAGCAAGACAGCATACAGCAATGTCTCTGAAAACATCACTGTGCTACAGGTACCTCAGCGAGCTGCAGTTTGCATCTGACACTCGATGAGCTTCCTCCACAAGGCGTTCCGTGGGAACAGTAACCAACATTTACAACCTTGCAACATTATTCCCGAAAGTGCTGCCTGACTCATGTTCATTTGAAAGAGTTTTCAGCTCTGGGGAAAATTACAGGATGTAGACTATTGTTGTAAAAGACTCTGTTAACAATGTCAGTGTACAGCCAAAGACAATTATCTTTCGTATAAAATATTACAGAAATATACCATTTTCTATGCAGGAAGACTGAAAAATGTGTGTGTAATATTTACACAGACCTGTAACATGCCATGGTCTCCAGAAATATGTAGGTATGAAAAAAATATTAATGAAACTTTTTTATATAATTCTCGTGGCACAATATATAAGTGGATTTTTAAGGCGATATAAATTATGTGTTCTTCTTCATCATCCTCTGCAAGCATGAAATGTGCTCTGATTTTTAATAGCATTGCAGTGGTATTAAAATGATACTTTTAATGTTTTCTTGTGTTTGGGTTCTTTTTTTTAAACTAGTGGAAATTTATGTTATTTAAATTTGTGAGTAACACTAGTTTAATTTTGAAGACAACAAATATTCCTTAAAAGTGAATGGAAGGATCTTCACATGGACAAAACTGCCAGTTTGTAATTCTTAGTGGTTTTGTGTAGCTTAACTAGTTGTCTTTTTGCTCTGACAAAACACTCTCATTTTATATGTGTTCTAAACTTCAGATTAGAAGTGTAGGAGTCTAGTTCCTTAATTTCATTTCCAGCTCCTATACCACATAAAGGTAATTTTTTCTATTTGTTTGCTTGTTTTTAAAACAAAATTCAACAAACAAAATAATAATATTTTTTCCGTTTCAGCAGTATTTTTCTGTTCAAGTTTTATTTGTGATCTTAAACCCAAATTAACAAAACTCATGAGCTACACAATATTAGACTCTGAATTCTGAATGCATATGTTGTTAAGAAATTTTTATTTTCCTAGCAAGTTAAGAGATACCTTCCTTAATATAGGAATGCTGTTGAGCATTTGTGTCATTCTCACATCAGCAAATATAACCAGGAGAGAGCTCATTGTGTGCTTTACAGATTAGGAGAAGTAACCACACCAGACCACGATGCCTGTAGAAAGGACACTGTCACGTTGAAACTGGCAGTGCTGCATTGTGACTTATACTTCACTGAAGATTTGACTAAATGTCTTCAGCAGAGGATTTTGATAAAATATTACAGGAGGCCAGCACCTCAAAACTTGCTTGTTTTACAGAGCGCTTTCAGTGATGTAAGTGCAGATGAGGAGTATGTGTGTTTGGATGCCCAGTGTTGACTCCAGTGGAAGTGAATGGAGCAATTCACCAGGAATACTAATAACAATTCTTCCATCTCCTCATTCAGTATATTCCTTTCATAATCAATGAACTCAAACTCGTGGTTAAAATGACAGAAAAAGGAATGTACTATACTTTCACAAGTCATGTTTCTACATTGCTGTAATTGAAAAAATGGTACTTTCCTTCATGGAAAAAGTACAGAAGTTCCCCTTTCTTACAGGTAAACAGATTCTTCTCTGTTTGAGTTCTGCATATCTTTATTCTTGGCTAGCAACATTTTTTCTGTATGTCAGAAGCAATGTTGGAGAGAATCCTCTCTTTTATCCCACACACATTTTTTTTGTGTCTCTGTCGATGCCACTTTCAGGAAGGTTACAATTGCTTTCTTATCCCAAATTTTAATTGCAAAATGCAATAAATGTAGGTGGAATAATGATAGCTGAACAGGGAACAGTATACAGAGAAACAATATTTTGAAATGCTTTCCTGTTGTGACAAAATAAGTCAGTCATTCTGTATTTAATGAAGAAACTTCTGAGAATTGGATCTCCCCTTTTCTATGGGAAGGAAGGAAAATGCTCTGAAATTTTCAGTCTATTTTAATTTTTTCTGCTTCTGAATGAAGAAGAGTTTGTGATTGTGAGCTTCTGTGTCTCACACCATTATGCTGCTATGTTGTGGTGTTGTGGGTTCATTTCCTTTCCTTTTTCCTTTTTTTTTTTTTAATAGTATAACATACATTACGTTCTTCTATTTCTTATTATGAATAATCTTTTCTGAATGGAACTTAATCATAATTCAAGTGCCACTAAAATAAAGGTTAGATTCTCTGTGTATAACTTCCGTGGAAAAGCTTTTATAAATTACTTTATTGTTTCACAGGCCTTGGAGAGTGCTGTTGTGGATGGCAATGAGCATGACTCATCTGGCTATAGAGCTGGAAGTGTAATATTAAAGAAAATAAATAACAAGACTGAAAAGAGCATTAAATGAGGAAATGAGGCATGGATGCGTGAGACAGAGGTTAGTCTACTGCATGTAAGTAGATACCACCTAATTACTTGGGAAACAGAACTTAGTGAGGAAAGTGCAAGATCATGAATGATCTAGAAGCACACTAGGATATGCTTGGCTTCTCAAATGTAGTAACTCTCCTTCTAGCAAAAGGTGGCTGCCTTACTGCCCTTCTGCAGTATATGGAGGAATAGTTTGAAAATTCCAGTCTTGAAAGGAAATGCATTAGAATTGTTGAAAAAGAGATTTATGCTTCTTGTATTTTTGGATTGATTTTACTGCTTTTTTAATATACCTGCTATTATAAGCAGGGTTTTGCATTGCTCATAAACAGCTCACCATATTCAGTGTCAAAAATCATGGGGTTCTGTTACTAAAAAAAAGAAAAAAATGCCCCAAATCATGCCCTTAGTTTAAGATTTTACTATGCAAACCTTTAACAAACTACAGCTGGAAACTGTAATGTAAATTTTGTTGCATGAAAAACTGATCTGAGAGCCACCAATGCAAATAGGGCAGTGCCCACTCTCACTCACTTTAGCAGGAAGGACATCACCATCCACATTTTAACCCCAAATCTGTGCATTACTTTTGAGGAGTCTTTGCTCTTACCATGCTGGTTTTTTTTTTCTCCCCCTAGAACTTTTACTCTTTTAGAGAAGAGGAAAATAACTCTTCCTGATTTATAAAGGAACATTCAGTGCACAAACTTGCTTTTTTTCTTTTTATCAGTTGACAACTGACTGTGGACAGAAATACCTTTCCTTTCCTTTATCACTCAAATGTGTTTATGTTATTAGGTTAAAGACCACCAACACCACCACCCTACTTTATGCAGAAATTGCTTGGACAGTCTGAATGTATTAAACTCTACCTCCAGTAAGTTTATTTTAGTAAAAACATAATCAGGGCATTCAGGCATTCTGTTGATGTGTAGTTGTACTGATATTGATGAAAGCACTGACGTGGCCAAACCCGTAAGAGACGTTATATAAATAAGATTTAAATAAGTGGTATCCAGGTCTTTCCAAATTCAGTGCTCATATATCCTAGTAAGCTAAGGACATAGAATGAAACTGCTTCATAATTTTCATGAGAAACCTTGTGAACAAGTTGTGTCTACAAAAGACACAGAGATTAATAAGGGCGTGCTCATTAATATTTTCCTGTTTGAGCAAAGAGTTTTTTACTCATACAATCAAATGAAATCTTTTGAAGTCCACTTTTTGAGATTTTGAAGCAGTCGTTGGCAAAGCCTGCTGGGAAAACCAAGAATAAAAACTATATGATAATTTCATTGATTGAACATATTAATGTATTAAATATTTATTAATACAAGTCTAATTATTTCTTATCAAAATGGATTAGAGGGAAGCTTTTTATTCCACAAATTGCATTTTGGATTTTGAAATAAACATGTATAATATGTCTAAGTCTTATGAGAACCTTTATGTTACCTAAATATTATATCTCAGATTTTAGGACAAAGCAAGGCAGAGTTCCGTAGGTCATTCCCTAGATGAAGAACAGGAGGTTGCAGGTCCCTTCTTTCCCAAGTTCGGGCTCACACCATTCATGCCCCACAGTTCTAAATACATGCTCCAGCTCACATAACTCTGCTTGCTCGGAGACTTGCCAAAGCCACCAGCAGTACTGGTCTGGTTTAGCTTCAGACTTCTCCAAGGCACAAATACCCCAGGTGCCACTGAAACACAAAGGTCTGGTAACTACAAGGAGAGAGTTATGTACTTTCTTAACCATTAGTGAACTTTTTTCCACCTTCTTTTTTTTTACAAGATGAGCTGTGTGGCAAATACTGCATTTTCCAAAGCTCCTTCATAAGAGTTACTGGAATATAACTAAATTTGGGGTCTTGACAGATAAAAAGACTAATGTCTTATAGGGTTTGTTATTTGTCTTATAAATGATGGGTAATTTCCTATACATATAAATATAATTAAAGCAAAATAATGGTTTGATTTTATCCTTTTTAAAGGAAGTGGACCATTTCTAAAGAACTAAATAAAGCAGATTCACCAATGTTGGTCAAGAACCGTAAGTTAGAAAGTAAATTTAGAGACAACAAGGGAAAATACGTTTCGTGTTACAGTATTGATAGTGGTTTATGAAACAATTTTATTTGTAAAGAAGTGAAACATTTATAGGAAAGATTTGGATATTCCCAGGGGAAAAAAAAAAAGACTGTCTATTAAGCTTAGATCATCTGGGGCTTGGATAGAGCAAGAATATGGTGGCTGTCATTTCAGATATGTCCAGTGTTCAAACTCAGGTAGCATCTGAATGGAGAATATACAGAAGTTTTTACAGCCACAGATGCAGAGGATGATTCAAGTTTTGTGCTTCCTACTGAAGTTTATGATGACTGGTGGCAGTTCTGCCAGCTCAGGAAGGATTATTGTAGATAGGGATATTCAGGTGAAAGGATGATTTAAGCCTAGCACTCCTAATAAGGAGGGCTCTTCCCTAGTCTGGCATATTCTCTTCTTTCCCTCTCCCATAAGCATTTCCCATCATCTTGCACTTCCATGTGGGAATTTACTGTATGGTGGGAAGGAAGAACAGGTGTAGTGCGGTGTATGTATTATAAATCCATTTAATACATTATGTAAATATACAAGTTTTTTCTATTCTTCTTTTTGACTCCTACTGAGGTACTGACATCAAACTACAGAGGTCAATAGGTAATCTACTGTTCACCTGCAGCAAAAGTCTGGCAGTCAAATCCAGATTTAAGAGTCCTGATTTGGCCAGTTACAGAAGTTACAGAAAGAACTCAAAGGAGTATTATAAAAAATTAAAAATTCTGAAAAATGGACAAAAAATAATAGGTGTGGATCCAACATGTCTTTACACTTAGGAAAATGAAGAACTGACAGCCATTCTAAAAAAACAGATCTCCCAGTTTTGAAAGGCACTATGAAATTTCACTGAGCTACTTCTTAAAAACTGCTTTGCTCATAAAGCACCAGTCCCAGCTAAGTTGCCATCATACACAATGAGTAAAATCAGAGATACAAAATTTTCTGTGTTTTCATGTTCATTACCTGCTATTTGTCATTTCACTCTTTCCTCCCTGAGCTATACAACAGAAAGCAAAGACCTTCTGACCACCCTCGGCTTGATCTCTCAGAAAAGAAAGTGTGATTCATCAGCAGTCTATGTTACAGGTAGGTACTTTTTTTTCCTTTCTTAAAAACATTAGCTACATTAAAATCGAATGCATTGTCTTTATTATAAAAAAGACGTAACCTATTCTTATGGATTTGACATGAATGTTTTCATTTATAAAAGAATATCTGTCGAGCATAATGGTAGGTCCTGACTTTTGTTTGTAACAATGTTCATTCTTGAAGTCTTCTCCCTCAGCAAATATTCACCAAATACAGAAGACGTTCTTTCTTTTGTTTAGTAAGAAAAAAGGTCTGTCTTTTTAGTGATAAACAAAACTGACAGAAATTTGTGTGCGCAAATCAAAACCGATCCAAATATCCTGACACTTGAGAGTTGCAGTTAGTCTCTTCCAACAAAAGATGGCACTGCTCAATTTTCTTCAAAACTAATGTCCATTCATTGAAATTAAAAGCTCCTTAAAAAGTTCCCTTGTCTTTGTCTAGAATTTGCACACTGACATCAGTATTTGTTATTACTGATGAAGTATTAAATTGGCCTTAGATATTTTTAAAAATATGTATGTTTCCACAAGAAGTCCCACGTGGAAAAAACTAAGTGCCAATAATACACAAAATACTCTTGCAACTTATTGAAGTTCAATTTAGGGTCAATAATTATTGTATGGAAACAGTTTTTCTACAAATAGGAAATGAAAGGAAAATAGTTTCCAAGGTTCTCTTAGATCTATCTTTTTGTATGTAACTCACATTAACCATTTAGGTATTAATTCAAATGCCTATTGATAAAAGTATGCCTTTTCCTTGAAAGTTTCTGCTTACATTATGCCTGTACCCAAAAGCAGAAATTTTACTTATATTTGAGCTTCTCCAATGCCTTATATAAAATTAGATAGCTCTGTATTTTAGGGCTTTGCTAAATTTAAATATAAGTAATAATTCAATGATTATCATAAATTAAGAATTAGGAAGACAATAAGAAACAAACAGAATTTATTTACTGTAAAAGACAATATAGTCCTCACAGAGAAATTGTAAAATAAATTTGCAACGTCTGTCATACCTGTTACCATGACTAAAATGTAAAAAGCAAACAAAAGCCAAACCCAAAACATTAACAGTCGTCATAATAATAATAATACACAACTGTCAGAAAGTAATTTAACTAATAATTCAGGAAAAAAAAACTTTAAATACCTCAGCATTATATAAAAAGCCACAAAGTCATGCATGTTTTTGTCATTGTCTTATTTTAATACAATCTGAAGTGTCAAATATATAAAGATAACAGAAATTTCCCAAGGCACTCAGAGTGCTTTATGTTAAGTTACACCAAAGAAGTTCTGAAAGGTTTGGATAAAGAGTAAAATTTACTTCCGCTCTTTTGTTTGTTTGTTTCTTTTGTATTTCAGAAATTGCATTTCACGTATTTTTTCAGTCTTCTTTCTGGGTTTATTTTCTAAAAATACTGTGATGCTGGGGTTTGAGAAACACATTTTATGCTCTTTTTCAATCCTTTCCATGCTTCCCTCAAAAACAAGGATGCTTTATTATTATTACTATTATTATTATTATTACTATTATTATTATTATTATTATTATTTTGGTGAAATAAAATTGCTAAGTGAGAGATTCTATATTTCCTAAGAAGTTTCTTCAACAAGACAAAACAGATTTTTTTAGAAAGGAAGAGTCATATTTTGTTCCAACCATGAGAAATTTTTCAGAACACAGTAAATCCCCCAAAAATAAATGCCCACAGTTCTGATGGGCATCACTTTGAATGGGACCAGCAACAATAGCTATGAAACCTAAATAAAACTAAACAAATAAACATGACAAAACTGAAATCTGTAATTCAAACAAGATTGTGGAAATTTATGACAATGGCTTTATACCAATTCAAACAATAAAACAATTCAATTTCAGAAGGGCAATAATGAATTTTTTATTGGCAGAAGAGTCCCTAGCTCTTATATGTAGCTCACTAGGTCAGTCTTGGCAGCAAATAGGACAATGATGCATTGATAAAAACTCATCATTATCCTCATTGGGTAGAAAGAAAATGGTATTTTTACAGGTCTAGGCACATTTTCACAGCAAGAAATCACCTTACCTCATTAAAAATACATTAGCGCTTTGTTTATCTGCTCAGAAAGAAGGGGTTTAATGAGATTCATCTTAAATTACTGTTTTGAGAGAAACAGCATATTAGATAGTACACACATATTTCAGTATATATGCAGTAAATTAAAAAAAGCTTCAGCCAAAGGAAAAAAACCACATAACACACTAAAAATTAAGACACAGAAATCACTACCTTGTGGCTTTTATTCCCCATTGTGCATGTTGAACTTATTCTAATATGCCAGTCTTGGATCTGGCAATTTCTCCAAATGCATACACTTAAATAAATTTGACTTTTTTGCCCCATATCATTTGGGTAGTCTTATGCTCCACAGTGAATTACACAACAACTTTCTCCCGTCTCTGAACTCTTTGCCCTTCCTGTGCTCTGCTTGCGTCACTGAAGGGTTTTCTCTCTTCAAACACTCGTGTCATCGTTGTGTTCGTTGGAGCTGGAAATGAAAAGAGTAAGTTCTCAAGGGACATTGCAGGAAACAGCCTTCCCAAGGAACTGGACTTTTTGCTCCCTGCTCGCCCATGGAGAACTCTACTGACTCCCATCACACCCCCAGCTGCCAAGTCTTCACCAGAGGTGACCAAACAGGGGCTCAACTACAGGAAATTCCTATAATTTTATTATATTTTGGGTACTGAAAACATTCATTTTACTGCTAAAATTCTTTTGGAAGAAAAATCAAAGTAATACAGAGTAACAAGAGAGCATGAGGAAGAGATTGAATATGATGATCAAGATTAATGCAAAACTTTAAGAAAAGGTCAATCCTGTGTTGAGAGTGAATAGTAGTAAACTGGAATGCAAACATTCCCACAGTGACTTAAAAATGTATTTGGGTCTTTATAGGAGGGATGTGATTTTTCTGGTGTGCTGCACTTTCATGATTCTGCATCAGCAAGTGAAGTGGTACAGCAATTTTGTGAGATTCGTGGTTTGCAGATGTCGTCTCAAAAGTTTACATTCTTTCACAAATGTCATCACAACAGTATGCAGTTAAAGAAGTCAAAATTTCACCCAAGTCATCTTTATTTTTTAATAGGCTAATTTAGATGTACTGAAAATAAAAAACTACTGTTTAATTTTTATTCATAAAGTGAACATTTTTAACACAATGTGGAGATCATTAAGGTATTTCAGTAAAGATATATTGATTTTATACATTCCACAAAAATAATATGCATTAGAGTTTGTGAAAATCTTTGAGACCACCTTAATTTCAAAATATTCAATCATCAATGAAATTACCTTGCCATATGCCTAAAAATGATAATGTGTTCCTTAAGATGTCAGCAATATCCACATGCTAAAAGGTGAAGCACAATAAAATGTAATAGAAAGCAGATTTGAGAGTATCATATTGCTGTCTTGCAGCCAAATTCCTTAAACAAACCTATAATCTCTTATCTTCAGATTCAGTCTTATGTTATGGTACGCTTTGCAGAACCTACTGTAGATAATTAAAAATTCTGAATAAGTGATAGAAACTCTCTTTTGGGCAGTTCAAAGACTGCTACTGCTTGTCACAAGATTCAAAAATCTATAAACCAAAAATTGCAGACTTGAACATGAGCTGTACCTTCCTTTATGCCGAAATAGCATCAAGCACAGGGTCAGAATAGGGAAAAAAGTAATTATTCTTAAGAAACACTGAGCAGTGTTCTTCCAATAAACCCTTTTGCTCTGAGAAAGATCTATTTCTCAGATCTATCTAAGAAATATTAGTTAAATTATTGGAGGAAAAGTAATTTTAGTTCTTATCCCATGTACTGCTGCTCCTTAAATTCAGGAGCAGTGCCTCTTTATACTTGGTTTGCAAGAAGCACCTCCTCTTCCTCGCACCATATGTTTTGGCTTGAATAAAATAGTTCCTTGTTTTATTGGGAAAGATCTTGGTACACAGTCTGCCCTGCCCCTGATGTTTCCTGACCATGTCACTGGAATAAATTTCTGTTTGTTTTCCTCTGCCCTATCTCCCAGCCCTGTTAAATTCAAACTTTACACACATCATCTAGGCAAATTTGGTAAAGGGATTACCTGTCTAGGACATAAATGAGAATTTAGATGCCCACGTCTAAACCCATTGCTTATGTGCTGATACCAGGTGCAGGAAGTCCTTAAACTCATAAGGATCAAAGATGACAAGATGCCCATTGTATTCCAGCAAATCTGGAAGGAAATAAGCTTTGACTGTACTGTGTATTGTTGTTTGTGTATGTGTTTTGCATACACATAGAGTCACTGGAGAAAATACAAAAGCAAGGATAAAAATCCAAGACTTCCACTGTCAGGAGCATGTCCCAACCACTAGCTATTGTAATATTCTTAAATAAATGAGTAAACTCCACTCCCAGTCTCTGATATATGAAAATTGTAGGCACTTGACTACACCTGAATATGTAGGGTTTGGACCATGTTTGTGATAAAGTCAAGAGTCTAATAAGAGACCATACGTAGAAAAGTTTTCCAAGTTCAAGGAAAAAGAAGTGATTTGATTTGTCCAATATGAGACATTCTAACTGTGTTCTACAAGAATATTTGACTTGTAGAATAGGAATAATATAGCAGGAGTTCTGTATTCCTACTAGGAACAGCATAAAGAAATATTAGAAAATTTCTGATGCAAAATGCGTTCCTCATCCTTTCAACTTACGTAATGAAAATAAAATTTACCTGGTTTGCAAAAAATCAAAGTCAACACTGTTTAGTTTCAAACATATTAGTATCATATAAAAGCTTTTTATCACTAGAAGCTTCCTGAGTACTTAATTTATAGTTCATTTATAGAGAATAGAATGTTCTTTCAAGTTTAGGTTAATTTAATGGAGCTAGGAGTTTCTTTAATAAAACAATTTTAATTACTTCAGTATTTATTTAAAACATTGTGCTGTCTAATGTTCTTGGACACAAACCAGAAATATTAATAGTATAATACTATTTGAAATAGTATGAAAAAATAAATATAGTCTTCTTCCATCCTCTTAAACTTTTTAAAAATAAATTATATCAAAAATAATAGAGAAATACAGTATTTAGATTACAATATAAAAAAAAATTCAATTTCTGCAAACTCCATGTGGTAAATTCATAACTTTTTCTTGTAAAATAAGGCAACCTTAAGAGTCTGGAAGTCTCAACAAATTATGTGATTCTGATTTTAGGTGGTCAATGAGAATTACAACTTTAATTTTTACGTTTTCTAAAGATTTGCATCATTACACTTAAAAAGTAACAGTATTTCACCACCTCATAATTTTCAAATATTTTAAAATCTGTCTGCGTTTATTTAGTTCTACGTTATGACTTCTCTTATATTCCTAAATTTAGTGTTGACTTCTGTCATCTGAATAGAAGACCTTGAAAAAAAAGGAGATGATAGATAGATAGATAGATGAGATAAATACAAAGGAGATATGAAAGCCCTTGAAAGTATGTAAAGCATCAAGTTCATACTTTGGGGTTTCAAAAATTTGTTCCTGTAGTTTTGAAGATATTTGAAGCCAGACTGTGACTTTCAGGCTATATGAATGTAAAGAATTCATTGAAAAGCAAAGAAATGCTCTATTTGTTATTTCTGCTTTGGCAGTACCATTTCCCCTATCATTACGGCGAAAAAACTGGCTCTTTCCTAGCATAAAAAGAATAAGGTTTTATTATTCCAGCATAGCTTTTAAATGAATGACGTGTTAGGTAGATTTTCTCATACCCAACCTGCCATTTTGGAGCTTTTTAGGAGAAAGGAATTGGATGATCCTTCTTTCAGGTGTGTAAGGGTGTAATCATGTTAAAGATACTGTCTTACATGCATGAATTTTTTTTTACTTGTATTTTTTGTTTCTCTGACTGTATGATTTGAAATAACCTTTTTCTTCTCTTTTTTACATTTCACTTATCATATGGAAAACATATTGTGTAGGGGTTTTTTATGTTGCCTTTTCATTTAACTGGCACCTGTTTCTAATTTCAGTAGTGGGGATTATAAACAGCTAAAAAAACTTAAGCAGATGTGATTTTCATTTTCATGGTGAGAAGGCAAACCTGGTCCAGACATGCAATAAAATTCCAAGTGTGGCAATGGCCAATCTTTTCTTTCTGGTCCATCTGATCTTTGAAAGGGATGTTTTGCAGTGGATTTTGTACATTGTCTTTCAAACTCATTCGAAGTACTCATTTTTGAAGACTAATTTGTTCAAATCCATGTGAAGATGCTTCTTTGTATAGGGATAGGTAATGAATAAAACTCAAGAAAATACTTTAGTTGATGACTTATAAGGGATATTTGGGTGATTTTTTTTTTTTGGTCACCACAGAATGAAACAAAATAACTAAAGAGGCATAAAAATTCCATGCATTTAAGGGCAAAGAATTAAATTCCTTGTTCAGTAAAACACATTTCCTCTAGTACACTTAGAAGTCCTGTTTGTAAATAAGATCAGGCCTAGTAGTTTTAGTGAGGTTTCAATTTTATAATTGTTTCCTTAGGGTTGTCCTATGGTTGCTCTGGGAATCAAAACAACAGGGTACTACTTTGCAAGCAACCCAATGAGAGATTCCAAGTTAGAACCACAATTTAATAGGAAAATTAAAATAAATGCAATAATACAGAAACACTGGCTTAAACTGACAGAGTCAGGATACAACCTGACACCCTGTTGGTCAGGGTGGTGGTAGCAGTCCAATTAAATGGTGGCTGCAGTTCTGTTGGAGTGATGGATGTGGTTCTGTCAAAGTGGTGACCCTGTAGTAAAGTCTGGTCCTTTTCTGGAGGTCCAGTGGTGATTATGAAGCTCTTCTCCTCTGGGAATGCAGTGGGTAGTGCCCCCATGGTGTTCCAAACCTCAGATTATGACCAGGTAGGAATGCTTGGTTCCTCCCCCTGGGCGGAGCATCTCACAATGGGATGATGTAATTTTATGAGTCATGCAGTGAGACTTGATGGCCCATTAGCAGAAGATATCTTCCCAGAGGAAGTTATCAGGGATGTGCCATGGAAGAGATAAAGAACCCTGCCCCACCTGGTTTTAACAGCTTATGAAGATGGTGACAGAATACATACTTTTGGTTACACCTTACATTGTAACCTGAGACAAACAGTCCAATAACTAACTCTGATCTAGACTCCATTTCAAATTGTGTCTTTTCCATAGATTTCCCATGACTGACAAACCTTTCTATCTAGTTTAGAACACTACAGCTAAAAATAAGAAAAACTATTTTTTGGCATATCTGGTTTGAGGTTATCTTTTTGCAGTGCCATACTGACCAGAGGCCACACGAGGAACATTTTGTGCAGGAATGGTGACAGATTTCTGTCCTGGTGATTAGTCTTTAATGGTAAGACACATTTTGATATATATTGGGGTAAATAACATGAAATAATGGGTTTTTAGGGTTTGTTTGCTTCCCTTATCATCCACAACTTCAAGAAAAAAAAATCCAAGAAGTACCAGCTGGAAAATATGGAGTTACTCAGCTTCATAATTCCACATTCTGCCATTTTTCTTGTTCTCCTGTCTACCTTGCCATTATTCATCTGCACGTACATCAAAATGTTGAAGGGTTCTCACTAAACAGATTTTCTTTCTGCCTTTAAACATTATGCTTGCTCACATCGCCAATGTTGCAAACATCGCCCAATAGGTTTAAAAAATTCTTGCTGGGTGAAACTCCTTTTCATGAACAAAATACAAATGCCAGTGTAGGAATTTTGCCTATCTAAGATGTTATGTGAGTCATCCGCAGACTCGTGATTTAAAGCAAAATAAGTGCTTTTTTATAATTCATAAAGGGTTTTTTTCAAAGTATATTCTTATTTCACAAACTAACAGTCTAATTCTGATGTCAGTTTTCTCTTCTGGGGCACAAGGGTGGGCATAAAACCCTAAAGACCAGTACTTGCTTCAAATGGAAATTGGGACCAAACCAGCTTCAACTGTGTATAGTTGTCTGTGTGCAGGTCTTGAAGGATTGGAGCTTTGGCATATGATCAATATGGCTGACAACAACTATGGTGGGATATAGGATGCAGTGGTGAGCAGCCCATTTTCTGTCAGCAGACAATTCCAGGAGACAAAATCATGTGGAACTAGCTGAAAACAAAAACTAGCTCACTCTGGACTTTCTTCCCTGTTTTGTTTCAGGGAGGTGATTAATGGCGTTTAATGATAGTTGTGTGAACCACAGTGAAATACCTCTGGGCATGCTGCTGGGCCAACAGTGTTATGTATGTTGAATAAAATGCTCTGGTGTTCTAAAACCCAGCTGTAAAATTACACATCACTCAAGCTGCTCCTTTGGCTCCCTCCCCTTCTGATAATGAAAGAACAATAAGGAGAGATTATAAATTGGAATAACAATTTACTACAATCACAAAAGCCACAGCACTATCCATAGCAAAAAGCATACAAAAGAGAGAGGGCATTCACCATGGGGAACCAAAAAGCCAACGCCCAAAAATAGTGCCAACCCACATGGTCTCCACACTAAAGGCAATAGGTTGAGGAGAGCCCTCGCAGCCTGATGCTTCTACACTCAAATGTGAAAAACAGCAAAGAACCAGGAAAAAGCAGCTCCTTTGGGGTTGGGTCTCTCTGTTGGGGCACACCTGGCTGACTTCAGCAGTGTTTGCCCAGCAGAACTCGGGCCCCACTGCACGGCCCAGGCTCTCCCAATGGGGCTCCTCGTGCGCAGTGGCAGTGCCAGAGCTCTCCAGTGCTGGCACTGGACACTCCCCAGTGCGCAGTGGCAGTGCCAGAGCTCTCCAGTGCTGGCACTGGACACTCCCCAGTGCAGAGTGGCAGTGCCAGAGCTTTCCAGTGCTGGCACTGGACACTCCCCAGTGTGGTCACAGCATGGTCCTGAACGTTCTCCCAAGACAGACAAGCAGGATGGCCCCTCTCCCATTTCTGGTGCTGGCCTTTTCCTGCCCCCACTGATGACATGGATGGTATGGAATTAAACCGTGCTAGAAAATCCACACCCTTATTTCTCTGTTCCCAGAACAAATGCCCCATGACAAACTGAAATAGCTCTTTATACTTGATTCCAACAATCAGTAGAGATTCAATACAATGCCTCACAAGGAAATGCACAATGCTATTGAAAAGACACGTCTAGAGCTCACAATATCAATTACATCTTATGATTAAAGTTTATAAGTGAAATTGCAGAAAAGAAGTTCCTTTGTCACAAGTAAGTAAAATTTCTTTCTATTATTACAAACAACATTGTTACTAGCAAGGAAAGAGGTGGAACAAAGAGACACAGTTGAATTGCTCCCTCTTGTAATTGTACGTGTCAAACTACTGTCCATGACAAATTTTACCTGATATACTTCATTTTGGTATTCTCTGCAGCTTCATATCGGTTCTTCATATAGATTCTTCATTTGAGCTGAAGGTAATTGGCAAAAAATAAATATATCTGCATCTACATATTTACAAGTCCCTTTCTCTCTCTCTTGTTCAGACTATGCATTCACAGTCTGTTCCAGAAGCATTCCTGACGGTTTTTTCCTTTGTTCTCTTTCATAACTCTTTGCTCCAAGGGCTTGTTATGTTAATGACATTTACTGATAAGCCTCCACACTAGAAACAAATTGCTTGAGTCCCTCCCTAAGATTGCTGAGAGAACACAGCCAAAGCAGGAGAACAAGAGGAGGTTTTTTTCTGGACCATTTTCCTTGGAAGTTTGCAGTTCATGCCGTGGTCCTGTGCCTCAAATCTTTGTAGTTTACCTAAGAGTGTAAAGGTGCTTCTTAAACCCTTCTATATAAAGCTGAAATGTATTAGAGCCCTCTGATTTTCTTGAGCATAATTCAATGCAGACTGTACCTAAAATATAAAATGTTCATATAAGACTAATGTATCTTTTTTTTAATGGTCCCTTATTAGAGATCTATATAAATCAAAAAGTCAGTGATAACATCTTGCTGGCCAGTAACTTTTAGTAATAGCAGAAGTAACTGTGTCCACAAAATAGAACACTTTTAGATCTATTAATCATTAGGCAGTAAATCTGAGTGTAGCAAATAAATGTATTGTGGAGAAAAGTGGGGTTAGGTCCCTTTCTCCTGTAACAGAGCAAAGGAATATGCTCTAAGGCAATAATATATCACTGAATCTTTTTTAAAGGACTTGTACCGCTGTAAAATACATTGTAAAGTAACTTATTGATAAATCCACAAACTTGTCAGTATTTACTCACATCCTTTCAAGGTCTTCTACAGACAATGTAGTGTCAACAGTGGATTTTAACAACATTGAAGGAATGCTGTCAGAAATCAAATATGTCTTTGACAAACTCTTCTTCCGAAGTAATCTCAATGACATATCATCTTGATTTGCTTGTCCAACTCAAGAACAACTCTCTATTTGATCTCAAGTGAACTTTTTTGGCAGAGGAAATTGAATTTAATCTATTAGGAAAATAGTTAAGAATCTCTGAAAGATGGTGTTTTATTTGCTTATATTAAGAGTCACTAGGGTTTTGATTTGCTGTTATCATTTTTGTCTTATGTTATACCCATTCTTTCAGTCCTGGGAAAGTACTGGACTAGTCTGTGACTAGTTTATGATTGATCAACAAACCTCTACAATGGGAGAAGACTCAAGGAATATGGAGGAAGGCGATATGGTCATGGAGGTCAGGGAAAAATGGAAGGAGTGACTGACCATAGCAGTTAGGAAATTGTACTTAGCTCAACACTAAGGGAACCAGTGGGTGGCCTTATTGAGTGGAACTGGTTGTGTGAATGTTTCTGTCTGAGCTAATCAAGAGTGTGAGTTAGCACACTCACACGGGAAAGTAATACCTGTCTCAAACCACTTGTATTGTGGTTCATCTGTCTGGTGCAATTCCTGTGTTCTATGAAGAATAATTTGCTCATGTATTATGATTTTGGTATGTTGTGGTATCACTCTGCTGCATCAAAATCCTGTATAACGTAAAGCATCTAGAAACAAGAAAATCCTTAATTAAACATTCAAGCCTCCATGTGTGAAATGACTTGAAGAACCCGGTTAGAGAATCTTGGAGACTGACAAGAGTTAGAATAGCTTTTTACCCCTTTTATAGTCAGACTTAGACTTTCTATTACCTGAAAATTAGGGGGAGGGGGGAGGATATTTGCTTCAGTATGATTAATTCCACAGAGAACTCTATTGTTCTCCTTTTTGGTTAAAGGCTACCATACTGATCTCTGTTTATCTGGAATTAGCCTTCAAGTTGTGTGTAGAAGACAGGCAGACCATGCTAAGTGCTACATGAATCACAGTTCTTCATTTGATTGCAGCATTTTTAGGCATACTATTAAAAAATGTCAGATTTGGAAACCTTTCATTTGACATTTATCTGAAAAACCATAATGTAACTGTATTTAAATGTCAAATGAGAATAAAGCTGTATTCTTATCTGTATAAATATCAAATGAATGGTTGTTTCCTCTGATATTTGGGGTTCTGAAATGGTAGAGGTCAAGTGAGGTGCATCCCCTGACTGAAGTTGATATTGCAGCATTCTAAAGCAATACCTCACACCTGTACCCTGAGATTTGTTGCCCTGAGTGCTCAAGATAGTGACGTAGGAACAGAATCCTTCTGAGGCAGCTGTACCCAGAGCCAACATAGCACTTTATTCTTATTTCCTTCCCCAAATTCTGCTTGTACATGACATGATTTGGAGAAGGGAGATGAACTCAGGTGTGTCACTTTCCACGTGAGCACTCAAATCACTAAGTTATTTTATATTTTATAGTTTATTTCATTTTCACACTTGCTGAAATAGTACGGCAAAACAGAGTCAAAAATGAAGTATATTTGAATAGGGCCAGGAGAGATATAAATTAATATAAATAAATTGTGCATACCCCTCAAACTAACAGGTCTGCTTTTCCTCAGGTACCAGCAGAACAGAATTACTACCCAAGTAAATTTTTGTTAGACACCCCATATTGGAGAACATTGACTGCATTACGAGTAATCTAAAATTATTACATTAATAACTAAATGGATTTCAAAAAAATGCAAATTTGTTCTTTAATACCTAAATAGCTCCAAAAGTCGGCTTGTCCATGTATAAAAAAATCACCAAATCATAGAATCATATAGGTTGGAAAAGACCTCTGAGATCATCAAGTCCAACTTTTGACTGACCACTACCTTGTCAACTAGACCATGGCATTAAATGCCACATCCAGCCTTTTCTCGAACACCTCCAGGGATGGCTGCTCCACTACCTTCCTGGGCAGCCCAACCCAATGTTAAACAACCCCTTCTGTGAAGAAATTCCTTGTAACGTCCAGCCTGAACCTCCCCTGGTGCAACTTGAGACCAGGTCCTCTTGTCCTGTCACTGGTTGTCTGGGAGAGCGGGTCAAACCCCATCATGCTGCAGCCTCCTCTGAGATAGTAGTAGAGAATGTTAAAGTCTGCCCTGAGCCTCCTCTTCTCCAAGTTAAACAACCGCAGCTCCCTCAGCTGCTCCTCATAGGTCTTACCCTGTAGACCCTTTCCCAGCTCCGTTGCCCTTCTCTGGACTTGCTCCAGCTCTCTTGAAGACTTGAGGTGAGGCCTCACCAGTGCAAGTACAGAGGCATGTAGATGCTGAAATGCTTTGGTAGAGAAATTTTTTGGCTTTCTGCAGCATTCTGTGAGAGCTCTGTGGTTCTCATGAAAGCTTTGAAAACACTGCTACAGGGTTTTGTAAACTGGGTCTTTATCTGTGCACCTGGGATCTGTTTTTCAGAGTTGTTATTGTACACAGTGAAATAATATTTTGAAGTAGGTGTTGTGAGCTTTGGCCAATGGGACAGGGGGTGGCTGGTCCAAGATCTAATAACCTCCTGTCATCTTTGGGAACCAAGTCATATAAATCAAATTATAATTAATTAAATGGCTGCTTTCTTCCTGAACTTAGATTGTGTCGTTACTCGCCGTTCTCAGTACATCCCAGTGACAGAGGGGCAATCATTTTTGTAGTCCTCCTGGCTACACAGTCTATCCACAACATAAATACATCTATAGCCATAACTAAATTGCTAAGAAGAAAATAAACCAAAAGGACCTTTGTCCATAAATGCATATAGTATTCCAAAGTAAGATCCTAAATATATTGGTGGAATTCCTAATGCTATTATAAATCTGGAATTGCTGAGATTTACAACTCCAGTTGCTGATTCTTTTAAGCATTCTAAGTGCAGACTCTAAAATTTAAACATTATAAAAATTGCTATTTGCAACACCTGTTTCAAGTACATTAGCACGCTGTAATATAGTTATATAATTATATAGTTATATATATGGCATTCAAAGAAAGCGGAGTTCAGGAAAAAGGCTGCTATATTATTTCATTCCCACTGGAGGAAAAACAAAAGAAAAACAAACCAACAAATATACCCTCCTTGCCTACCTGGCAGGTAAATCACAGCATGCCTTTCCTGCACACTCCCACCAAAAAAAAAATAAAAATTCCAGACTTCAACAAGTCTTCCAGGAAAAAACCTTAACATTCCAAGGCACCCTCTGTTGTGTGCCCTGTGTAGCAGCCCTTTTACCTATCCGTAGCACTACCCTAGAAGAATGTTTTAAGACTGAATACTCTGCCATAGTCAGTTCCTCAGTGCTTTCTTAGGAGATTTAGAGCTGTGAAGAATCACCTTAAGCATTTCCTTTCTGTACCATCTTCTTTGCCATTCAGTCATCATGAAACAGGGTTCTTTTTATATTGCTGCAACTACATTGTCTAGAAAGCCACAATATACACTTTGGAGTCTACAACACATGTCCAAGTCCCTTGTCTTGAGCATCCAAAGCTAAAGCAGGGCTCTCCCTTCAGCCTGCATGCAGCAAGTTGCATCTTCGCTCTAGGTTGTGTCAGGAAGCTGATCCTGAGAATCCCTACTCAGGGATCCTTACCTGTCCCCAGGATAACATAAGCATTAAACCAAACAAGGTATTCCACTAGATGACAGGGAATCTAAAATTCAGTTATGTAATACTGCCTAGAGATACGCAAAGCTGCTTGCAATTTCTTAACTTGACTTAATTTTCTTTACCAAAAGAAAAATAGTTTTTCTTAATTTCACTGAAATTCTACTCCTGCACAAGCAATAGAGTTTAGATTGGATTCATATAGTCAGTAAATACCTTATGCTATACTTTTCAAGTAAGCAGTGAGTAAGAATGACATAGAAGGGCCTATATATGAGCTGGAGTCTCTTCTTCCCCAGAAGATATATAGTCAATTCAACTTCTTTCTCTATTCCACTCTGCAAACACAAGAAGATGTGTGAAATGAACAAAGTATGTGTATATAAGCATGATGGGTAAAGAGTGTTGATGTTGAACCTGAAATGAATCTAAGGAAAGCATATGAAGTGTGAAACATATGGCAATGCATATGTATGAAGTTTGGATCAGGATATGCATCACAAAATAGTAATAGGTTTTTATTCTGGGAGAAGAGAGTGATAAATCAAAGGGGAATGAGAACCTCACACTAAAAACAAGAGAAGTTGGAATCTCCTTCCTCTTAGCTGTTTGGCATTTCCTCTTGAAAGAAGCGGAGGAAGTATTTAAATGTTTTATAACCTTCATTATTGGAACATACATCTCTTTATTACATTTTTGGAAGCATGTGTTCTATTTGAAATCAGTATGGATATATAAATATTTTTAGGAGATGATTATTCTCTGTATGTAGGTGGAGAAGAACATTGAATTAGTGAGATCTTGCTTTCATGAGTAACAGAGCATCTGGCATTACCCCTCCTTTCCCTCCGCCTCCCTGGCCAAGGGAAAACACCTCATATCTTCAACTTTAATTCCCAAAATAAAGTAAGCAAAAGCTTTGGCTTTCCTCTTTCAATCTTTTTCTCCAGGTAATATTGAAATTGCATCTGCTGTGTTTGTAATTCCTTTACCAGGTCACTGTTGAAGTGGAAAGTGAAAAAAGGATGACATAGGGCTATCACAGAACCATAGAAAACAGTCTACTTTCCTGTCTAAATATCCGATTTGTTATCAAAGACATTTAGTCATAGAGACTCAAAAGTGTTACCTAATCTTCTGTATGCTTTACACATAAGCATCCAGGTTCAGATGCCTAACAGGAGGAGCAGGTCCTCTTTATCTAGCTTGTGAAACTCAGGCCATACAACCATGAGGATTAGGTACGAATGCCAGTCTGTGGCAACTCAGTGCCCTGTGGTCTTCCTCTTCTATATTCAGACAGTGCAGGTGGACAGGATAATGTCCACTGCTGTTGCTGAGAAAAGAATATTCTCCTCAGTACCGGTATGATATAAACTTCTTTGAAAGGGCTCAAGTCCAAGAAAGCGACTCAAGAACATTATTTGGAAAATTCTTCCAAGACTTCTTTATCACTTCTCTGTATTGAGATGTAGCACCAGAACAGCAGAGGAGATACCATGGCTCTAGTTTAGTCAGCTGAAGCCTTGATATTTTTAAATCTCTTTTCTTTCATATATTTGTTTTTAGGCATTCAACAAAGTTCAAAGTTTATATGAGTCAGTAGTCCTGTTCAATTTGCCTGTGTACTGTCTTCCTGACTGCATTTTTTGTTTGCTTATGTTAAAAGAGCCAGATTTGATGGAACAGCACTGAATGGTTGCACCTGAAAATCTGGCCCAACATCTTCTCTAAGAAACCACTGCCGAAACAAATCAACTTTTTAGAAAATCACAGACTCCTTCTCTCATTCTTGCTTGTGGATAACAGAAAAGGACAATTGCTTGAATATATCAAAAAAAAAAGAAATATTCAGTATACAGAAAATGTTTGAGACAGGATGAAGTTGAAAGTAGACTACAATCAAGCAATAAAAATAATATTATTCTATTATATTCAGCAAATTAATTTTACTAGAAGTCTGTGACTTCTGGAGTGAAGTATCCATACTAAAACTGATCACGTTTGAAACTGCAGTGTATTTTCTAACTGCTTCTGTTAACACATAGTTCAAAACATTTGGATTTTTTTTTCCAAAGGCTAACTGAACATAATTAAGGCAAAAAGAGATAGCCATGAAGTCCTCAAGATAGTTGAGTACTCCATTTGAAAGCAGATAAATAGATTTGTCTGTAATTCAACAGACTGGGAACAATTTTGCTATTTTCTTACTTATTTGACATAAAAGCCTTAACATTAAATGTAATCATAAATGAAATTTAAAACTGGATTCAACCATTAGACAAATGTGTAATATAAAATTTCTACTTTTTCTCATCTAATTTGTTTTCAGAAAGATCAGCTTCCTTCAGAATGATGAATCTCAGGTTTGGATGTATGCTGTATGCTTTGGCTCCTTGTAAAGACTGGGGTAATATACAGATTTTTAATCAAGAACAATGTTTGGAATTTTCAGTGCTATCATATTCACTGCTCTCTGAAATACATGCTTGGATAGTAGCCATGGAAATCTGCAGATTGTGAACTGCTTCAATATGTGCTCTGAAAAGTCTCTAACACTTCTGTGTCTGCTTATTCTCAGTTAACAAACAATAAAATGGTAGGATTCAGATTAAATAATAATTTCAGACTTGCTTTACTCTTCTCAGTAACTTACTGGTTAAATATCTAGCACTGCCTTCTTATGCCTTTCCAGCACTTCACAGTAGCTAGTCTGGCCATTCCTACTGTCTCCACCTTCTAGTATGTCATCTCCCAGGTGATAAAAAACCCAAACAGACAAAATCCAAAACCTCAGCTACAATACATAATGAACGAAAGTATATTAATTATACTTTTTTTTCTCATTTGTTTGCACTATACCAAGCCTTTTACTTTCATTTGTAATCTTAAGACATCTGGAGGTAAGATACGTGACTTCCATACTCGTACAGCTCAAAACACAGTAGGAATCAGACACTGATTAAGCCCTAATGTCATATAAGTACTTTATCATTGTCATCCATACTAAACAAATACATTTGCTTGAAATTAAGCATGTTGAATGAGCAAGAACACTTAATAGAACATTTATTTCACTGATAACTGGCATGCTTAACAAAATGACACTGATATAAATCTGGAATGATCCTACTATTTTGAGTGGACTTAAACATGACTGATATAAATATTAACTTAAAACAACAGTGTCCAGAATCCACAGGGAAAACAATAGCATAAATGTTTTTTAGATATGCATATTTATTTTGCCCAGGTTGCGGAACAGACTCAAGGCAATTCTCTAGAATGTGAAGCCCTCTGGTAATCCTGTACCACAATTTACTTCAATTTTAGGATAGTTATTTACTGCCTTTCTGCAGATGCACATGTTAATTAAGTTGATTTAGATGAATATATTATTTATAAACCCACAGTACTAAAAGGTCATGAACTGCAAATTTCTTGTGATTTTGATTCCAAACTATTTATTAGATATGGTACAATAAAGAGCTGGCTGCTTGTGGGAGAACTGTCACTTTCTGGTCATTTTAATCCAATTATGAAGTATGTACTTGCAGAACATTCCAAAATCGTATCGCTGTCACTATGACTGCATTTAATTTTTGTCTCCATATCTTTGGATTCAGTATCACACTAAATGAATTGCATCAAACTTTTGTTTCTTTTTCTATGCTCTTATAAGGCAGCCTAGGAATTTCCTGATAAAGTTGAGTTAGAGCAATAAGTACAGATTTTCCTGAGTGTCCCACAGACACGTAAGTCATTCGGTTCATATGTGGGTGGTCTTTGACTTATTCAGCTAGCTCTGTTATAGACTCGCAAACACATCCAACACAATTAAATAGATGCACAGTATGGTCTTTACAAAATATCATTCAGCCATGTATCCTGCAACGAGCAATTACAAGTCATCTTCAGGGCATTGATTTATTTCTCATTGCCCTACCAATTTAATGACCTTATGATTTATACTGATTATGGAAGTCTCTCCTTGGCAAGCAAAGTAATTATCCATCAATCTCAAATTCTTTAAGGGAAGAAAAATGTTTATTTTCTGTCTGCATAATAAGTTTTATGTCATTTTTAATGTCATGACTCCCACATGCACTGAAGATATATGTAGTAACTTCTAATGTCTCACAGAATGTCAATTGTAAATGCAATTTGACAACAGGCTTAGCTTCCATTGTCTGATTGTTTGGCATTATATAATGAAGGTGGTTAAGTTGTCTGCTTGGAAATGCATGCATTATCCTAGGATAAAACAATGAACAAATTCTGTGGTTCAGTTATGAGGCCCCGCACAAAATGCTCAGAAAGAAAAATAACAAGATTTTAAGTACATTTAAAGAGCAACTGTACAAGTAGAGCTTGAGGAGCAAGAGGACAGATCACGCCTCAGCACAAAAGGGTGAAGCACATGACCTGTCAGGATCCCTTCTGATACTGTTTTTCTGTAATTGTTGGATTTAGAGTAAGGATTACAGTTTACTGTGTGTAAGTTTATTTTGTAAGGATATAGGGTTTATTTGAATTTTAAAAGGAAAAACTTATGTAGGATTGCATTAGTTGCCACAATAAAATGTCCTATGTGGTCTTCTGGAGAGCTCATATATTTAGTTATTTATGGTTTGTTTGTTTCTTCTACTGTAGAACTTTCAAATTGAAAAGTTCTTAAAACCTGAATTCTAAGGAGAGGCTAACATCCAAGGAAACTGAGTCTTACAAGATATACCACTGAGTTCCCCAAATTTTACTCTTTCTCAGCCTTGTTCTTCAAAGATTATTCACACGCAGTAGTCCAAATCACTGCTGATGTCACGTTACTGTTTATTCTCATCTTTTTTATTATCTTCTCCCAGTCTTTAGAGATTGGCTGACATGTGTCCTCTATTAATAACTTTTGTATTTTAAGAGCCACAGCAGAGCAGCTATGTAAAATGATGAAGTCCATTCCACACATTTTAAGTTGGGTGGGAAGATTCACTACTCACAAGAGTTAGGATAGATGGAAGTGATAGTTCAAGTTGGGCACAGAAATGAAGACAGCAAGGTTCCAATATACCCAACATACAGCCTTAGTGATCCAAGCAAGAGTCTAAAATTACTCCTGTCCATGCATTCAAGTTACTTGAAAGAAAACTTTTCCACTATTTGCCAAGAGATTTTAGATTTTACAGTCAATCCTCTGTTCTTTACCCATTTGATTCTTGTATTGAAGTGAAGAAAGAAAATCTAGACAAACCACCAAACTCTCGTTCTCCCCGAAATCTGCAATTACACATTTTTCTTAAGTTAATGTCACCGGAAATGACATATAACTCTTAAGTCCTGGAAAGGAAAACCTTCGTGCTATCTTAATGCAACACTGCATGTCATTCGACTGGCCTGGCACAAACATGACACAAGTGGCTCCTACCACACCTTTCATTACAGAAAAAACCACATTTTTCTTCCTAAGAACTTAGGATAGGATTTTATTTTTCCCTAAAAACAAAAAATAAAATTGTTCTTATCTAGGAATGAGACCAAAACAAAATTTCAGAATTAAACTACTTCCTCCCATGCAAAATCATTTAGGTAGAGCAGAAGACCAAACCTGAATGGTTTTTTTTCTCACATTCTCAACAGTACCAATTTCAAATACCTAAACAAACCCAACAGCAAGTCAAGTGGATGGGAAAGTATCTGCACCATGTAGTCTCTTTTCTGGTAGACTGCCCACATTCAGGTAGATTGGCTTTGGATTTCACCATCCTCTGGTCCCCAGGTCATGCTCTGTTGCCCTAAAGCATTATTATTACTATTATTATTATTATTATTATTATAGATCAGTTCTACAATTTCGGAGTGTCTGTGATAACACAATGGCTCCATGGCAGCCTTCCAGAGAGCTTGATTATATACCACAAAACTGAGGTGACAGAAAGGACTGAGGGACTGGCATGAGGGCACATTTGAGGGTACTAAACACTCTGGGATTTTTTGTTTTAAAGAATGTGTAGGTAGAGGCAGCTAAATTTGATGCACTGTTTAGATTCATCCTGCTTTTTTGGGAGCACTCCAATTCCAGCTTTTGAATGATCCACAGAAAACCAAGGGATCCAGTGCTTGAGGGTGCTTCTGGGCCATCCTCAGCAGTTTAGATAATCCGCGTGTAACAGCATCTAAAACACAAATAGGATATATCTCAATTCAGAAATTTTTATTTCCCATTTATATCCTTAGCATACAGTGTGACAAAATGTCTAGCTCCAAGAAAATATTGCAATATTAAGAACAACAGCTGTGAATCAGGCCCAAAGAAAGCATAGAAACAGATACTAGGGGACAGAAAATAAATGCGGACTGAAATACAAAAAATAGGGGTGTAGCAAATTATTTCCAATTTTATTGAATTAAATTTCGTCCACCAAACTATATATAAGTTTTGAGCAGATTAGTTTGGTGTTCACATAAAGTTTCTCAATTTTAGGCATTTAGCATTGAGAAATATGTATGGAAAAATCAATATAGAACAGAGGATGCTGACAGATTGCAAGCCACTGTGTTAACTGGAGTTTTTCCAGTGGAGTCAGGTGACTTCATTTCAACATTTATCTCATTGGGCCAGTTTAAAACCAAAAGCTTCCACGGCTGTTTAACAAACTTGCATTTTAACACAGCTAGATGCAAGAGCATGTATGCAGGAACTACCCTTATACACCTTATTCACACAATGCATGCAGATAGATGCCTTTTCATGGCACGGATCTGTATATATAACACTTCTGGGGTTATCATTACTCACAAAGTGATGCTTTGCTAAGATATTTAATTTAATTTTGACATTCATAATATGAAGACAGCTGATTAAGATCAATGATGTAGCATCTTGTGGGATTAGCCTACTACTGCGTTTAATTTTGATCACCACTTTTTGAATGAAGTACAAATTAAAATGAAACCACAAGAATGATGCTGCAATTTGAAAATAAAGACTTTCATTACAGATTTCATCACTGAGAAGAAAGACTGGAGAGCTTCATGCAAGTTCCTGAGTATCCCTACGCTTGAGACTTCTAATCTGACAGACAAGAAACTAAGAACTCACAAATTTTATTATGGGAATTTACTTTTGTCACATGTCTGTTCTGTTTCAGGTTATTTCCCTGCAGTGTAGCTTGTAGAACACAATGTCTGCAGCTTCCTCTGCAGTTTCAGTTCATAACTCAGAACCTTGGCTTAAGGTATTAAGCTTTTATGAGTCAGTCCAGCTAAAATGTCTGTTTGGACTGCACTGGCTGAGATGGTATGCACTTTCTGACTGTATAGTTGGGAGCAAAGCCTTCAGAAAAAAAAAGGATCAGGGTGAATAAGTGGCACTAGGAATGGCTTGAAGGTCTGAGGCAAGATTTGCCAGTTACTCTGGCACGATCCCTGATATGTGTCATGGAAGCAGCAAGTAAGTAAAGGTATTTTAGTGTGATACTGTAGAGGGAGCGTTTTATAAGCAAAATCTATAGTAGGTTTGTGAAAACAACTGCTAGGTAGGCTGAAAGTACATGGAATTACCCACTTTTGCATGCAAGATAGCACCGCCTTCTTGGAAAACAAATATGACATGCAAAGATTTCATTCTGAATTTTTTTCTAGATGCCAAATATTTTTTACCCCTTTTAAATGAAATTGAGGCACATTTTTAAACAAAACATGAAGTTATTCTTTTTGAATATATGTAAAAAATATTTCAAATATATTTTTGTATTTTTCCGATTAGAGTAGTTTTGGAATACAATATATTTGCAAATATTTTTTGACAATATGAAATCAGTTATTTTCCAAATATTTTAATACATCTTTGACAATTAGTAAATGCTAATTTGACACTTAAAATAATGAAATATCTTCCAAGTGTATTGTTAATCCAATATCAGAGTTGGGGGGTCAGGTCATATCGCTAATTGCAAATCTCCACATCCTAGGGATTTATAAAATTTCACAGATACAGCTAATCACACATGTACCATGCATATGATGTATAGGTTTAAAATTTATATTATTTATTAAAATGCATTTTACATCTGAATTCCATATTTAATGCATACCACACCTTGAAATACATTAATATAATGCCATTTACAGAATCCTGAAATCGTTACTTCTGTCTACACTTCTGCATTTGCAATCATCCTTCAAAAATTATTTCCCACACCGCGGATAAATTCCACTGACCATAAATGAATCTGTGATTTTAGGTTTGTCTTTTCTGAAAGACAAACACATAACCATATTTCCAAGACTTTCCCACCTGCTTACCTTTCCCACTTACCTTCCTACCTGTCTCATATTAGGTATTTCTAGGGACCTGTCACTTTATATGTAGAAGCAAACACCATTTCTCAGGGCACTGAATTTCAATAGAAAACAAGTCTTTGCCCTGTAGGATTTTTTTCATTTTTCTGCAATTCACTCTGACCTCCCATATAGCAAATGGACATATGCAGATTCCCTCACCCTTTATCACAACAGTACTTCATACCCCAAATATTCAAGACCTAAAAATGGTTTGGTTTTGTAAATGCACAAAAGAGAGAAAGGAAACACAACAGAATTTTAAAATATGCTTGAGATCTGAACAGTGATTCACCAGTTATTTTTATATGGGAAACAGAATTTATCTAAAAGTTAAGTATGTCTCATAGATCTCAGGTATTTGTTCTTTGTAAACATTCATGAAGACAGGAGAAAAGGAGGAAAAAACCCCAAAATATTAATCTACATTTTCCCCCATACTTTATCTCTGAATTTTGTAGCATATAATATAGAAAACTATGATAACAACTGAAAGAAAACTATGTTTTTCTTGTGGATCTTGGTTTTGGGTTTGGATGCAGTTTCTCTGTGATTTTTGGTTTTTGGTAGTGGTAATGGTGGTTTTGGGGTTTGAGTGCTCTTTTAATACTAATAAACTTCCTACTATTGACTGCTTCAAACTATTTTATCATGAAAAAATATAAGAAGGCTTGCTTATGCTGAAAATGTCAGGACCTTTAGGAAGAAAACATGGAAAACAGATGTTTGTTGTTTAAGTTTACAATGTAAGTAAACAAATGGGACTAATATTACTTATGTGTCATTGCTGAAGAAGCAGCTGTTCCTCCCACCTCCGGCTTCACTGATTGGATAGTGCCTATTTTCCACCCCCATAACTTTGCCTCCCTGTCAGCATAAGTTTCCTTTTCCTAGTAAATTGGAAAGCAAAGTTAACATACATTTAAAGGGACCACCCGCAAATCTTTAATGAACAGAGATGGCTAAATGCATTGTTGTTCTTTACACTCACAAGCAATATCAGGAAATTACCTCTATTCCATTTGTTTTGCCTGGTCAGAAGTGTAGCCCATCTTGCAATTAGAATGAAAACGTGTTTGTGCATAACAGGTTCATACTGTTCTACGGGAACTCACAATATTGCCTTGAAAAGGTGGAATTTAGCACTAGTAGAATAGAAGCTAAGTACGCATTCACAATTCCAGAAAATCCATGAGGATCAAACACGGAGTAATGCCAAGAGTTGAGAAGAACTGGAGGAGACAAAGCAGTAGTATAGGTGCCAGTAACATCAGCAAAAGAGCAGTGGCCTATCCATGTTTATGCCTCTTGGACAAGGCCAGCTTGAGGAACATGAATACCACCAAACATATCCAGTTTATCATCTGCCAAGTACATATTCATAATTGTTATAATCACCAACATATGACAAATGTAAATCTCACACTACAAGATATTTATATTGTCTTTGTAGTGTTTTATCCCTATGAATTTTGAGCCTTGTTTACGCAGGGATATTAATGTGGGGCAAGCTATAGCAGAATGGTTAAGCAGGCTGGTTTATTAATATCTCACTCTTAGACAATACCATGATACAAAAAGATTTACCAATATCTTACTTTATCCAGCGAGTTAGTGAATTGCTGCTAGCTCATAACAAGTTCAGTTCTTAGCTTTCTGTGAATCAGTTTGCTTCTGTAGAGCAGTCCCAAACCTATCCTATTGTTAAATATAAAAAATAGGTGGTCTCATTATCCACTAAAGAGCTGGCAATTTTTGGTTGCCATGAAGTTCATGATCTGTGTTAACCCCCAATACAGAGGCTGTTTAACCTCTATACAAGCCTCTAGAATGCTTGTTAGTCAAGATATAAGATATTTTTCTTACCGTAAAATTCTAGTCCTATGGCATGTGTCCTTCAGCTTGAGTTGAAAAATGGGTTGAATAGAAGTTGTAATCTTTGTGTCCTTCATTGTTTTGTATACCATTACTGTGCCCATTCTTTGTCATCATCTATCAAAGACACCCAAAATTTTCTGTTTCTCTGCATGTTGAACATTTTATGTTTGCCCTTGCTTTCACTGTTAATGTATGAACTGCACTGCTTTTACCTCAGTGCCATTATTGAATCTGATTTGAATACACCTCTGCAAATAAGTGTCATGAATTTTTCTATAGTTAAGCTTATATGCATTTAGCATGTTAATCAACTCAGCTATATGCCTCAGTAATCCAAGCAGGGGATATAGAAAACTTAGTTTAAAAATTAAATGAATGCCTGTAAAGTTTTTCTGCAAAGAAAAGGCAAGAAAACAAACTGGTTTAATTGTTTGTAGTTATAGTAGTATAAAAACTTCTTATCATAAGCATATGGTATTTTATTTTAGTATCTATATGGCCACTTTTCAGCAGTGAAGTAAAATAATTTACTGTTATTACAACAGTAATTGACGCTGCTAAACATATTCCAAAACAAAAAAAAGTGTTTTCTTCATGGTGACAGAATTTTGTAAATGACCTAGGAGAGTTTTATGTACATTTGTATAATACTTTTTAAGGACATTCCAAATAATCTAAATTAATAAATTTCTAAGTTACTGACAGCATTGGTTCATGTTTAAAAACAAATTTTTTTTATATATATAAATGCTTAGATGGTGATACAATTCTATGTGGGGGGAGGAATATTAAACAGCATGATACAAATCCTTCAGTGCAATCATCCATCATGACATTACCAGGCAAAGTATTTGAAGCACCTGAATCCAAATTCTAAAATATATTTAGGCACTGTTGTGACTTTGACCTTTAAAATTTGATCCCTGATTCTCAAAGACATTTAAATTATATGAAATTCAGGTTTTGTATAGGAAATTTCACTTTAGATTTTTGCTTCAGTAAATGGACTTCAATTTTTTATATCATTTTTACAAAAATACATAGCTAATGAGAAGTGGTATGGCCTGTAAAATTCTTTTGGATCTTTTCTGTGGATTTGTAGATAATAAGGTAATAAGTGTCCTAACTTCCTACCAAATTAGCCCATCAGCCTGTAAAGATGTGGCAAGTTAGAATCCCTTTTTACCTTGATTATAAAACTGGCCTATAAAAAATTAAATTCATTTCCAAGTGCAATTAAATCTTATTATTGACATTGACCATCCCTTTAAGTGTATGAACAAAGTCACTCTGTTAGGGCTGATTTTTCCACCTCTACGATGAATTTGGAGTATAAAAGTGTTTTAACAGAGATTGTGTAAAGTGAAGAGATGACACAATTATTAAAGCAGAGTTTTGATACCTGGTCTGGAAATTAGGAAGAGGTTTAAAATCATCTGAATTTTAATTAAAAGTCATGGGGCCTGAAAATGCCTGCTTTTGCTGAAGATTGAGCAGGGTGCATAACAGACTGTATGGCAGAGCTGCTGGCTGCACTGGGGGACTGGGCACAGGGATCTCAGAGAAATGCCTTCATTTGCTGCCATGGAGACCAACCTGAAGCTAGGGCTGCTTCTTCACTTAAAAAGTAAATGAGGAAGAATTCAGAGGTATTTGATTAATTAAAATATAAAGTCTACTTATGCTGCTTATAGGTTTGACTTCCATGGTATGAAGTATGTGTAGACAATACATATTATATAAAAATTTAGAAGCTAGACTACAAGGTACAGCCAAAATTTTCCTTATCAGTCAGGAGAAGGAAGAGTTCTTCTTTTTAGTATAAGGAACATACTCATAGAATCACAGAATCATTAGGTTGAAAAAGACCTTTAAGATCATCGTCCAGCCCAGCACCAGATCATGTCCGTAAGTGCCGTATCTACACAGCTTTTAAATATCCCCATGGATGATGACTCAACCACTCCTCTGGGCAGCCTGTTCCAGTGCTTGACCTATCTTTCAGTGAAGAAAGCTTCCCTCATATCCAATATAAACCTCCCCTGGCACAACTTGAGGCCCTTTCCTCAGGAGATGAGGCCAAGTCCCACCTGGCTACACCCTCCTTTCAGGGAGTTGTAGAGAGCCATAAGGTCCCTCCTGAGTCTCATTTTCTCCAAGCTAAACACCCCGAGTGGCCTCAGCTGCTCTTCATCACATTTGTGCTCCAGACCGCTCCCCATCTCCCTTGCTCATTTGACTTGATATCTTTCAGCTTTTCTATTTTTCTCTATCATCACAAAATCTGAATAGCTGGATATGAGGCAACTTCCCAGTGAATGAAGTGTAAACCAGGTACAGTGCACTCCAGCAGTCCTCCACAGGGAAGGGGGCCAAAACAATAGTCTTGAATTTTTAGAAAATATCTTCGGTAGCCTTGAAGGTACAAAAGTCAGAGAAGGCAGTAAAGGGGCATGTTTGTCTGTACTTCCTCACCTTCATCAGTGCTGAAAAAATTGCACAGCAACAGTTACTTTAAGACTGTGTTTGAGTTACGTGCTAAAAATATGAGGTAATTCTTTATAATGAGGAAACTATCAGAAAATGTTACTCATCGTGCTCAGTATGGGGTAAGGGAGTTGCGAGTGAGGTCAGTACCTGGTACTCAGAATACAAATTTTCTGAAGAAACTGCAGATAGTTCATATGTAAATGCTTTGAATTTGCAAGCACAGGCTGTTCTTTCAATTCATAATCTCCTGCTTTATGCTCTGCCAAATTGCCAATTATAATACTCAAAAAAATCTAATCTTAAGCAAATTGTAGAGAACAGTGACATTCGTTACAATAGATTAACACCAAGAATTTTAGTATTAGTTGAAGTATACACGCAGTTTGGGTTGAAGGAGGTAATGAGTCAGAAGATTTGGGTTATCCATTTTGATACTAATTTTTCTGATTTAGTTTAATTTTTAGTTTGCATTGATTCTAGTACCATTAACCAGAGTAATTTTGGTGGAAGTTTTGCACTATGTGAAAGGTAGGCATGTTCTTTTCAGGGGATTCCAATTTTTCTCATCAGCCTGAGGCACTTAGCATATATTTTATGAAGATGCTGAGAACCCTTGATTTCCCATGGTCTCAATGAAAGCACCAGGTTTCTGCATTTCTTTTGTACCTTTTTCAGATCAACAACAAGCTGAGTATGTACCCTCATATCTCATTAGAGTAGAACTGAAGATACATTGCACTATTTGAAACAGGACTCTAAAAAATAAACACTAAGTCACAGAACTCCAGGCCTGTCTCATTCTTTCATTAAACTGCGAGGCACTCACTGATCTCAGTATTCACTTGTCTACTGAATCCTGGATTAAGGTGTTATTAAAAATAAAGAAAATGCTACAGCAATTTTGCAACATTAGAAAATATATGTATTTTTGGTTCATGAGAAACAGTCCTTTGTTATACAAACTGTTATAGTGCTTGACTAGAATTAGCTCTGTGAGTACTTTGTAAGCATTAATATCAACCCATTTATTTATGTTCATGCATGTACAGAGGCTTACAATCTCATCAAAACACAATCAAACCACTTCAGCTGCAAAATTCCACTCAAGTTATCAAAGCTGCGTATATTTATACTTCCAGCCTAAGGACTTTTGCCAGTGAGGTCTGATGCAATGCCCAGTCAAGACAGTGAGGTGACCAGAAGAAAATACCTGGAATGCATAATTACTCAAAATACAATATAGAGGGACAAAAAGGATATTTTCGTTCCAAGTCTCAGAAAAACACTAGATGAGAGATATTCCTAGTTGTGTGAAAAGGTTTGGAGAAATTTCTCTTTAACCCACACCACTGAATCACCCTTGTGTCAGGCTCCATCTGTAGAATTCTTACTCATGTAAATAATATAGGGTTTCACGTTTTCTTCAGTGAAAGAAAACTTTTGCATTTCACTTGAAACAGAAGGGAAAAAGGTAATCTCAGAAGCCTGATTTTGCCATTTCTAGCAGCGTGGAAAGGGGCAGAGGTAGAAGGAGAATACTTTTTAAGTGAAAGAATATGTAAGGTTGTGAGGCGACATGAACTTCAGAATTTTTCAGTAAAATTAAATGTGCAGCATTGAACGTGTGAAGTCATTCTTCCCATAAGATTGTTGTATATCCAAGAGATTTGTGAATTTTACAATAATTTAACTGCCATAAATGAGAACATACTTAAAACCTTATATTGAAAATTATCTGTTTCGAAGTTAGTAAGTATTGGAATAAAGGATCAGTTTCTCATAAAAATTTCTCATACCTGAAGCAAAACATCTTGTCTGCTCCTTTTTGCAAACAGATACAAACTACAGAAGGTAGTAACTGATGTCATATAATCAAGCAGGGAAGAAACAGTTACTGAAATTGAGAAAAAATTATTTGTATTGCACTCATTTCATGTTCATGCTATCAAAAAGTCTGAATAGTCATTCTATATACAGAGACAATGGCACATGGAATGAAAAAGTAAAGGAAAGACAGTAACAAACTGTTAGGAAGTGGTGGTTGCTCTGGATGGGGACTGTTTTGAGATCCTTTGGTGAGATCAAGGGAGCGACAGGGATAAGGGGCAACTGTGCATAAGCCTCGAGACTTGCAGTGTAGCATCAGTGCAATTTGACAGAGCACCTGCCCACTAATCTTACCAAGCAGTAGAATGTTTTCCAGAACAAAGGATTAAAACTGAGTAACTGTCATATAAATGTCTCCATTTTAAGTTTGGCAAATTTCAGTGACAATGAGGGAACATAGTTATTAATAAGACCTGAGCCATCCTTTTTATGATCTGAAAGTTGGTGATGATTTCTCTAAACATTAGCCAGTAATGCCTTGAGGTAGTCCTGTGAGTGGCTATTATTGTGTCTCTACACGAGAGTGAGAGACCGTATAAAGGAGGCCATTATTTAGTCTTAAGTGTACATGGTCTGGAGTGTGAGACATTTCTGCGTGTCCTCTGGTGGAGCTAACGGTAATAAGTCAGCATATCTACTTTTCTTGGTGAAGGGCTATTTAAAGAAAAACCTATGTTATGTATGGCAAAACAAATTAGGTTCTTTGCCTAGTGTATGGATCTAGGTTTTCACGTCATTTGAATTCTGATCAATTTTTAAAGTCCTGTTTATTTTCAATCTGACCAAAGAGCTGTTTCTATAATATATACCACATAAAACCTGTCCATTTTCTCACAGTCTCTACAGTTCATAACTGAGGAATGAACAGCTAAACCTGTTCATTTTCTGTCTTTCATCTTATCCTATAAATTTCATTATATAGGATAAGATGAAAGACAGAAAAATAAGCTAGCGGGAAACTGATGAATTTAAAAAAAAAAATAGACTATGTTAAATTAAAAGTAAAAGACATTAAAGAGAAAATGTCAAACTGAAATAAAAATGATCTGTGATGATTAGGAAAGCTATCACATGAGTATATTAACAAGACATGTGACTGAAAATAAAATGGCTGAGATTAAATAATAGAACATTAATTAATGAGAGAAAAATCTGCTACACTTCCCAAAGGTAGAGATGGAATCTAAAGAAATAACTAGTTATTTTAAGTATCAGAGAATAGGCAGTGGAAGTATTGAGGGTGTGAAGAGAGTGTACTGATGTGAAAATAAATTTTGGGAAAACGTTACTGAAAATATTAAAGCAAGATCTTTTGTGGCTTTGAAAATAAAGATTAAAAACAGCTTGTCCTGATTTCAAAGTGTAAAGAGCTGTTGCCTTCAAGGTTATACAACTAGCAATCCCACACAAAGCCAAATGAATCAGGAAAAATTTAGACCTTTTCTGGAGAAGAGGAGGGATTGGTGTAGAGAAAGTCACTGATACTAAAAGGTCCATCCCCCTCTCTCACCCTGAGCAGCAGAAAGGGAAGTGGAAAATGTGGTTATCTGACAGCTCTAAGCTGTGGAGCTCTACAGCCCAGACAATTGAATGAGCAGCATATCCACAAGAAGAAAAAAGGTGTCTCATAACTGCCCAGCCCCAAATTGACCAAAAGCAAAGGACCAAGTTCAAATTCCACAAGCGTGGGAGTCCCAGAGAATTTAATTAGTTCATTTCATTTCATTTCATTTCATTTCAAGAGAGCTATTTCAGGCACATGTTATTCATATGGAAAAAGGTTTTTGGTGATGGGACTACTTTTAAACCCTGTTTCATATTTCTTTTCTGCTGGGATTTTGTTATTATTACAGCTACCAAATTCATGATTTGTGGAAAGATCAAACAACACAACGGAAATTATGACCCACGCCATTAAAAACAGAAAAAAAAATCTTTCCCAGATAACAAGCATTCTTAAAAAATTTTAAAAAATGGATAGAGGGAATAAGTGAACCTGAACAGGTGTTCCACTTCTGCACACAACAGAAATACCAGGAATAAAATTATTAAGCATATGCCCAAAAGGTGTGGTGCTGAAAAAGAGGAGCCATGACTAAAAGTTTTTTTCCTGACTTTTGAAACATGGTTTTAAATTTTAATAACTTCAAGAATGCTTTAACTTCATTAAAAATATCCCATCAATCATGAACTATCTCACAAAATACCCTCCTGCTTTTCATACATTGCTCTTCACCCTTACCAATGTTTCCTGCCCTTGTGATAAAGTTTATTGTCACCTGAGATGTGGCAATTCAAAGCATTTATGGAAATATGCTGTAGATTCATTCAGTTACATTTTTCAGGTAAAATAACAAACTGAAAAAAACTGAAAGATTTTTTTCTAACCCAGGCAACTCCATGTGCAGTAGTGTTGGCACAACCAAAACTGCAGCATGGGGTCAGGAACAACTGCCCAGAAACAAAAGCCTCTAAAACTGGCTTTCTGGCTTAAAAGCAGAAAGAACCACATCAGAGTATGCAGGTAGGAAGGCTGTATTAAGCAGAGATGTTGAAAAAGCGCTATGATACTCATACTCTAATACAATCTGTAAGTGGGCCAGCCTAACTCACTCGATATAAAAAAAGAATCTCTGGCATGTCCCAGAAATACTCATGAATAAAAGACAAAAAAATCTTCCTTTATAATGTTAACAGTGAACATCTAGTATGGTTCTTAAAATCCCGTTCTTATGCATAGAATTGGATAAACAAGAGAAAGAATGACCTTCAATTCTTAGCCTTTATTTGCCTTGAACATCACTCAGAGAACAGAGATAATAGACTTTTTCACCTTGTCCCCTTTTTTTGCAAGAAAGGACATCTGCAACATATTTATAGAAAAAAATGATGCACTATGTAATGAAAAAACCTCTAGATACATGTGCGTGGTAGACAAAACAATTTGTGAACTGAAGTTACACTGGAAAAGTTAACTCAGCTCTTCAGAAAGGATGATTTGTTATTTGTTTTGCCTGTGTCCTGGTTCCCGCCAGGAAAGGGTTAATTTTTACAGAAGCCAGGAGGGGACATGGCCAGGACACAGAGGCTGTTTTATACCATCTCATGTCATTTTCCGGGAATGGGGAAAGGGTCCCTTCCAGGTGGGGGTAGTGTGGTGACACCCAGGTATTGTCAAGCATCCTGTGATACCATGGTGAGCATTCACATGGGAAGCACTCTCCTCCCTTGTACACTTTCGCTGTTAATATTGTTGCTGATACTGTTTATTTTCTTATCCCATTGCTGTTTCCAGTAAATTATCTCATGGGTTCTTACTTCAGCCCATGATCTTTGCCTTTTGTGCTTCCAATTCTTCTCTCAGTGCCATGCAGGGAATGGAGTGAGACAGTGAAGAGTGAGCGAGCAGGGCATGTTTTGGAGTGGTTTTGGTGAGAACACTAATTTCCTAAACCATTCCTAAACTATGACAGCCATATTCGGTGCCCTGTGGGGGTCATGAAGGGTCGAGATAACAACAGATCTGCCCAGAGCAGGTTGGAAACGAGTTTGATTTAAGTATTTGCTGTATTGAGTCTGGAGCCACTGGTCGCAATGTTGCTTGGTCTGTTCATGTGGGTGTGGCACCTAACCCTCTGTATCTTTCCATATAAGCACTATGTGCCCATCATGGAGCTCGTTTTCAAAGCAGGAAGAGGGATCAGGATTGCTTTGCTGTGCTGTGGAATATCAGTCTATGACATGATGACATCAAGGGCAATGAGGGTGTTTTGGGATGTGTATGCAGTGCTGCTCTCCTACCCTTACCTCGGGCACTGCCTTTGGGAGTCCATTAATAATCATATCCAGTCTGGGGAGGGAACAGGGGAGGATGATTTCCCCCAGCCTTTTATCCCCTTTTCCTCCTTCAGGCCTGTTACAACAGCTTTTGAGACTTGAATTCCCTTTGGATGTTAAGGAAGGCATATTCTTGTTTCTAAGTCTTCCAGGTCTCCTCAGTGGGATCCACACCATATTTAGAGTCAAGAAAGAAATTTCTGGGGAGATTTTTCAGAGATCTGCCCCAAGAGTGGATAGACATGAGTGGCATGGAACGTGGGAGAAAATGGGTCATCTTTTGAAGGGTTATTCTGGTCCAATGGTTTGAAAGTTCACCCCTGAACAACTACAGGACCCTGATAAAGTGGCAGAGTATTTGAAAGAAAAAAGCTGTGGCAATTCCAGAGTGGCATAGAGAATACCATTCCTAAACCATAACAGACTGGTTTCTTTAGTCCACTCCTTCACAATCTTTGATATATGTGTATAAATTAAAGAATTCTTGATGTACATGGAAGGAAAAGTATTAATTACTTGAACTTTTACTGACATGGGAATGTGTGAAATGTTTGTCTACTCTCTCTGAAACTTCCAACAGCCTTTGACCAGTTAAAGCATCATGACCTCTCATTCCTGCCATTTTATTATCTCTTCATTTCTCCTGGCATAAGTGTTTACTCATTCACACTGTGAACCAAAGTGGGGAACTGATCTCTCTGGCAGGTGTCCAGCAGAGAAAATAATAGGCTTGAGTTGGTTGAACTTCTCAGCTGCACAACTAGCTGCCCCAGCACACTGAAAGGGAATGGGAGGAATTAACAGCTGGAGGAGGAGCATAATGCAGCCTAATTTACCAGCACTGCTGTTGAAATGTATGTGCATTGCAGAGCAGGCTCAGGCTTCCTGAATGCCAATTAAATGTTAGGCAATACCACAGTGCAGCAGCTCACTTTGCTTATTTTTTTAGCAGATAGTTTTGTTCCAGTATACATCTTTCAACACAATTTTTAGGTTGTGGACAGTGATGAACCTTGTAATTTTTACAGTGTTAAGGTATGTGCCATAGGATTATATTGGAATAATTAAATTAATAGTTTAGATGTTAATGTTTTAACAGGAATATTATTTATATGACTGCATATAAAAAACATGGGTTTTTTAAACACATCTGGGTTGCTTTCAGGTTTTTCTCTGTGCAGCTGTTCAGTAAATTGAGAAACTAAAAGGACCGTATTAAACAGGCACCCAAAACCTGTGTATTCCTTTGATGACACGTGGAACTGATAACTGGACTGAGAACAAAGCTGGGAGTGCCTCAGGATGCAGTAAGATGAGACAAGAAAATGAAATTTATAATCCTTGGGAAAAAAAAAAAAATGTCTTAACAAGAATACATAGTGTTCTGATTTGACCAAAGGAAACTAAAAGCTGACATTTGCAGGGATTTAAGAAGAAGCCATTAGAACTTTTTTCCCTGATGGTGCTGGGACGAGTGATACTTTCATGAGATTTCATGTGTTTTACAGCATGAAATGACTTGACTCAGAGTTATTACATTGTTTTAACCTTTTGCCTTTAAAGCCCAAAGGCAAGATGCAATAAATCGTTCCGACTACTTTTCCGAAAAATGAGATGTGTGTGTGGTGTGTGTGCCTGAATCAAGAACCACAGTTTTACTAATCAGGGATGGCAAGTAATGGTACCTATTAACTACTGAATAATGGGACACATTCTTCCTTCACTGACCCCTTATTTGTCTTTAAGAAATCTGCCTAACAGGAAGCTTAAATGTTCAGCTGCTAATCTTATCGTCTTGACACATGTTTATTGAAAATAATAATGTGCTTTTATATAATTTTATAACAGACATTTTTTATAAAACCTACCAACATTGCAATTTTCTACTCTATGTAAAGTTAAAAAGAATATTGTGATTTTATATCATAATACTTATCTAATTAGCATTTGGAAGGATTAGCTGCTATAACATCAGATCTTATACAAACCTTAGGTTATACAGATAAGAAGAGGCTGAGCAGGAGTCTACAACATGATCCTTCAGGGCCCAAATAAGAACAGCTATACTGGGCTCCTGCTCTAAACTGCCCCTTGGAAAAGTTGCTCTCTCTCCCCTGACTGCTCCAAGAAGTTAGCTATAATTAGCTGGTGCATATTCCCTCTCAGTACCAATGCAGAGATGTCCATCAACATCAGTCAAATTTCTACTCCATCTTCAGCTAGTACAGTGCAATTTGTGAAAATATCTCACATTAAGAATTCTGCTGTATTGCCTGCTTAGTAGAAAAAAAGAGATTCATAGCCTCAATTCATAATTCCCATTTAAAATTTAATTTTTAATATTAAATATGTAAATCTGCTACCCATAAATAATTCCAAAATGTTAGTAGAATAATTTTGCACACTGCGCTCAGGTACGTGGTGTGATTCTTGGAGTAGTCCTGTGCAGGGCCAGGAGCTGGACATCAATGATCCTTGGGGATATTCTATGCTTCTATGATTTTAATTTAATCTCCAAAGTAAAAAAAAAGAAATAAAATGTGTTCATATCTGGTTTTGGAGGGTAAAATCTGTTTGAATACCCACAGTATCTGTATATAAAAGTATATCATTAATATTTCAAACAACCTGGAAAAATATGCAATTGGTCAAAATATAGTATTGATACTAAAGGAAAAGCATTTAGGTGGTATTCTTGAAACCAAAATAACTTTACTGGGAAACTAAAACAACTTTCTTGTTGCACCTGAAACACCAGACAAAAAAAAAAAACAATACACAGAAAAGGATTAAATCATAGTCTAAAATGCTTCTTATAAAGCAAAACAAATCAGTGCAACTATCTAAATCTGAAAAGGAAATCTTAAGAACTCTTGGAAAACCAGGTGAGATGAGAAACCAGTAACGAACACAGGCTGTCAAACAAAGAACACAGAGCCTACGTGTAGCAAAACATCTGAGCTGCATTCCAGGTAAAACCTTTCTACTTGGACGCATTTTAAGACTTGGGTAGGAAGAAGCAAGCCCACCCTAGCAAGGACAGTTTTGAAATCCTGGTTCCACAGACATTCCTCCAAGTTCAGCACCACCTTTGCAAACAGACCCTTTCTCTTCTCCACTTGTTACCCACCACATTGCTCTCAAGCTACTGCTTATGAAGTCACATAAACTGCATCAGGGAACTCACGCGGCCTGAAAATAAGCTTATGGAAAATAACTCCACAGACAGGAATGAACTGTTGACATCATGGCAAGAACAGCCTGACCTGACACTCCTACTGAGAGAAACAGATGTAATAATGTCCTCGTAAAAGAACAAATAATTGTTAATTGGGCTATTCAAATACAAGTACTCGGTTCTCAACAAATGGTTTCTATACAAAGCAAACAGAAAGAGTAGTTTTATTTAGTTTCCTTGGAAGAGATCTCATTTATTGGGCTAAAAACGTGGTGTTTACTTACACCTTGTGTTCTAAAAGAGGAAATACAGGGTTTGTGCCAATATTGTATGTTTCCTGCTTTTTTTAATGGGAAAGCTAATGCCAATTTTTGCGTTTCGCTTTGGCCTTTCAAGCCTGTAATAAGCTGGGTTGGCACAAAACAGAAAGTTGAAATGGATGAATAATTTCTTCTGAGCTAATTCTGAATACTAATAGAAACAAAACAGGTTAATTTTGGTAGATAAATCCCACACCTAATAGCTCTTCAACCCTGGGGGAAAAAACAGGGTGAAAATACAACGTAAATTATTCAAGTTTGAAGGCTGATTATCAGACTCTGTAGAAACTTGTCTTTTAACCTAGCTTGTGGCAATGAATGTCTGAGGAGTAAGTGCAAGCGAAAAAGATCAATAGGCTCCACAGGTTCTCCAGACAGACACCAGAAAACTTTTTATTTACCTGAAATGGGTCTGTCATTCATAAAGTTGGAGTTCAAGATTTTCTGTCACTGAACCTTTCTTCCTCTCTCCCCCAGGCCACTAAAATATTTTGTCTTCACACAGGATGTTTGAGTATCAGGGGAAGGAGGAGAAAAACAAAGGAGGTACATTTTTGTTACATTTATGTTTTCTTATCCATTTTTAAATAGTTTTTTGTAAAATATTTTAACTTATGTGGAAATAATACTAAAACAGATAAATACAGAAAAAGCCTAAGAGGGAATTCAGATAACTAGGCTACAGATATTGTATGGGGAAAAACAGAGGAACTCAGGCAGCAATCCTTACCCATCCCTCTGGACAGTAACAAATTATAAGGAACGTATTAATTCCTCTTCCATTCTATCAAAGATTTTCTCATGTACAAAGCTGATCATGTCTTAATTCAAAGAACTACCTTGATTTACTACTACTCAGTACCTTACATTGCAGTAATAACTAAAACTCCAATGTTGAAGAGATTTTCTTTTTTCCAAACAACATTCCTTTTTCTCTAAGCATGTTAGTACATGCTTATTGGAGTTTACAGATGTATGCATTCTAAAGTTGTGTGAATTTATTTCCATAAAACTAAGCTATCAGCTAAGAAAAAGAATTTTAAAACTGCCTAAGCAGTGTATTCAGGAAGAATAAAAAATAAACAAACAAAAATATTCAATTAATGGCAGTTCTTGAGAACCCAGTCCCTGTTTTAGAAGGCTGAGGATAAGAGCATAAATCTTATGTCTAAAATTTTTCAGGATTTTGTCATCTTTTATGCAAAGGATAAGACAAACAAGACATGACAACCCTGCTCATACTTAGCCTGAAGCAATGCTACTGCCAAACAGGTACTACCCAAAACAGAGGTTTATACAGCAGGGCTGTATACCAGAGCAGAGACCAAGAACATGTTATGTGTCAAGTGCTCTGCAGCATCCTGCTACATGTTTATTTCCCCAGGCACACGTATTTATAACTACAGCACAGTAGCACCCAATGACGTCTGGTCCCTTGCCACAGCGGTGTTGTGAAGGCAGAGACCTCTCCGCCAGCGAAGAAATTCTCACTCCAGACTGATTCCCGAATGTCAGAAGTCAGTTTCTTTACCAGCTCATGCAGCTAAACAGAACACCTGAACATCAGTGAAAACTAAGAATGTACGAAAAGGCCTTAGTTAAACATGTTGAAACAAGCAGCAGCTCTGCATGATGCCAGGTGCTGTTGCTAGCATGCATCCTTCCCTCATGGAAAAGGAAAGGCAGCAGAAAACTGAGATACTAACACCACAGTAAAAAGTGGGTTGGAGGTCCACTGTCCTGTACCAGACTAGGCTCCAAACCATTTCACCATTTTCAGCATTCTGAAAAGGTGGGACCTGAGTCAAAATGCTGTCCTTTGAGGTGGTTATCACAGAGCTAATTAATTGATTTGCTAAATTATTAGAGTGAAAATAATAACTATTTGTATTTTGATAAGTGTATTAATTATCAAGTAAAAGAAAAAGGTCTGAGAAAACAATCTTTTTCTCAGGAGTTACACTGGTTTGTGAGGGTGTGAGGAATACAAGCAGGTCTCTGTATGATCATACTCATTTTAAGTTACACAAATGCAAGGAGATGCATACCAGTAACCACAGAGGAGATACGTCTTTGCATTTTATTTGGGACAGGACTGAGGTTACGAAAGGAAATTGCAACTACAAAAATTCATAGGAGCTATCTATAATTCCTCATAAAGCAGGCTGCGTACTGGGCACACAGGATGAAAGTCTCACCTACTGGTTCTGGAAAACAGGCTCATCCATCTGCAGGTTCCTCCCTTGCAGTACAGCTATTCCTCTTGTAACACAAGGATGGAAATTCTGCTTCATTTTGCTGGTGTGATGCTTGTGAGTAGCTGTTCATTCTCCCCATGTTTGTGCAACTGAGCTGACCCAATCCTGTCCCCAGCAAACTTTCTTGAGTTCGTGTAGATATTTTACGTATGAGTTTAATAAACGGATTTTCATCAAGTGTAAACTACCCAACAGAGGAACAGCTTGTATAGAGCAATGCACATATCTGCCGTCATCACAGACCACTCGGGCTTTGCTCTCATGGTTACCATGATATCATCACAATCCCTCGGAGTGCATACTGCCTTCTGTCTCACCATGAATGTCAATTATTAATGCCTGCTCATCATAACAGCACATCATCTAGAAATGCATTTTCTTTCTCTCCATGTATCTTAAATAAAAAAACCTCTCTCATGATTTCTAATACAAAAGCACATGTTAAAAAAGAAGTGTTAGCAGATGTCCTAAAGAATTTGCCTCTCCTGGATTAACTGGTCTGCTAATTACCCACAACAAGAGTAGTGAGTATTTATCACTGGAAGAGAGATAAGCAAGGCAGGTGGGAAATGTTTATACAGGCCAGATAACTAAATGTTCCTGGTGCCAAAACAAACAGGTGCAGATTTTATTGATGCAACAAACAAGGAAACAAAACCAAACAAATACACAGTTGATGGGGAATATTTCTGTTCCACAAAAACAGTACCTGCAAAGTAAAACAAAAAATGTTCTGTCTCCTGGTGGCAGCATGTTCAAAGTTGGGACTTCTCCTCTACCTTCTGAATTTCAACATGAAGGATTACACCCAGGGGATTTTAAGAACTTTGTCCCAGAACAATTGTTCCAGTATACCTGAAGGAAATCCACTGACATATTCAGATCCTCCATTTTCTTGGTGGTCCGGCACCTGACAGCAGCCTGGGATGCATAGCAGTAGTACAGCCGGTGCAAAGGCTACCTTAGCAGCACCTTCCCACTCCTCCAATGGATAGAATACACTGGATTATTGGGGGGTTAGTGGGCATCCCTCCATCACATCCAGAATCACATATCAAACTAAGACACTGATGTAGATGCAACCTGGGAGCTTTTTTGTGTGAAGTGAATCATTTCTTCTGTGCCTGTATAACCAGTGTGGTTCACATATGAGAACAACATCAGGGTGTGCAGAGTAGAACTAAACCAGAAGATGCGCACCAGCTTCTAGCAGTGTTCTGTCCACAAAACCAGCATAGAGCTCATCTGGAGCATATTCACCACCCTCAAAAGTGTACACCATGAACTCTGGATCATCGGCACCTACTGTTTTACTCAAGAAACTAATTTTATTGAGTATTAACTCCTTCTAACTCCACTGAGAAAATCTAACCTCAATTTTTGCCATCTATTTTGGACCAAATTAATTTTTTCTCCTTTTCACTACTTTCAAACATCTAAGACTAGCAATTCGCCTTCCTGCTAAACTGTTTGTTTCATATAGGTAAATGTAAAATATTTGTTTGTTAAACTTCATTTTTAAGAACAAAATACAGCTAAGAGAAATGAGATCTATGACAGTTGTGTGGTAAAACATGCATACTATCAAAAAAGAGATGCAATAAACTCCACTTTTAAGACTGTACAAAGACCTGAGCTGCTTTCTAAAAGCAGATGTTTGATATGTCTCATCAGAGCAGAAGTTGGCTATGAAGGTGCCTATAAAAATCATTGAGTAACATTCCATGTTCAAGCCTTATGCATGTTTTAAAAAGTCTTGTAAGCTTAAAAGAAGATGTATTTCAGCAATTATTCTGGCTGAAATACCTGAGGCAGATGGAGATGGGCAGCTGTTTCACACTTGAATAACGATGAGATGTGACAGGGTGGTGTCAGTTCTGAGGAGCTGGAGGTTATGTTATTTCTCTGTAAATTACTGTCCACTGGCATTTCCTGCCCAAAGACAGACCATGAGATTATCCCACATATCTAGCCTCAGAGCTGATGTTCCTCCAGATGAGACCACTAATAAATAATTAATGCAGATGGCTGAAGCAATATCTTCCCATACACCTACTACCACAATGGTTATTACTCACAGCATATCTACTAGGAACCTCATTTCCCTAGTCTGGGGTATGGAGACGCCCAGAGTGAGGAAACTGGGGCAACCTGCTCACACTACTGTGGAACTTTGGGCATCGACAGTAAGGCCCTTTATAGCGCTTGGCTATAGAGAAGGTTAGATGGGACAAGCAGATTCCATTTATGCTAGAGGAGGGACACGCCAATGACCTTTAAATTGCAGAATCACTTCTGAAAGCAGTCAAAGCTCCCTTATGTATCTCTGTTTCTCAAAAGCATTTGGCCGTAGATGAAATGTAGGGTAGCTGGTGCAGTGTATTTTAACTCCCTAGCTGCCTGTGCACTCCCTTCTGCCATCAATCCTTGAAATCATTACCTGACCTGGACTGTGAAATGCTCTTTGTTTCCCATTTTCCTTCTGCCCAGAAATGTTTCCCAGCCCTAGAGGAGGCAAGGCAGAAAAGGGAACAGCATAAAAACTAATGCTTCATTGAACAAGATCAGGTTTTAAAAGGATTTCCTGCAATACTGAATCATCTGGCTGTGCAACACCACAATAAAAGGCAGGTGCTGCCCATTTCCAGGACATCCATGTGATGGGCAGCAGGGGTTACAGGCCCCCAACTCCTCCCCCAGTGCAGCTTCTTATAAAACTTATTTTCTCTTGACAACACTGTCCATAATGAAGGAGATGAATGCATTCTACAGAAAATCCAATATGCTCAGTGTAGCAGGTAATCACTACAGTATGACTGTTTTTTATTTGAAATATTGAACATTGTATAGGACCATCTCTGTAAACACATGATGGTCTCAGCTCTTAGTGAAAGTTGAGACTTTTAGTTTAAATTTTTGTCTCTGAATGTCTTCATGTACTTATAGTTGTCCTTTTTCATCTTTACTGCTTCTTTATTTTCTCATTTTTGCTAGAAATATCTGCAAATTTATCAGGGATTTTTTGCTCTTTTTTTAAAATTTGATAATGTTTTGCTTATTTGAGAAGTACCAGATCATTGGTTTCTTTTATTGGTTTATTTAGTGATCTTAATGACAACTGTTTTAAGAACTTTGACAAGCAAAGTTACTGGATTTTCTTTCAAGAAATCTTGCTTAAATATGAGCCTTAGCCACCATACCCTATCAACCTGAACCATTTTCTAAGTTATTCAAATAGAATTCTGTACTTTCTTCTCCCTTTTCTATGTAACTGTTGCCTGTAAACTACATAATTTTCAAAAACACTCCCAGCTTCTCGTTACTGTCTCAGTAGTCCATTTTAGTGATTAGTATGTGACATCCTTTGCTGTGCTAATAATCTATGTGGACTCAGTCTATTCAAATTATTTACTGTAATTGCTCATTTCTTACATTTTTGAGCAACAAGCTAAAAACAAAAATGAGAAATCCATATTTTAGAGCACACTATCGGCATGTACCTGTAGTCTTGCAAGAGTTAGTTTCTCAGCCTCTAAGTAGAACAGGAAATTTTTACATTAAAATGAAAATCAGAACATTTATACACAATATACTTCCATCATACCAGCCGGCTGCTTTTCTTATCAGTAGTGCTTAGAAAATGCTTAATTATGATACCTTTAATTTCTTTACACAAAACAGAAAATCTGTGGCTCTCTAAATATTCCTTCAGGTTGCAGTCTAATGCTGTAGAAGGAATCCCTTTCTTGTCTTGTAACAACTAGTGGCTATGAGAGTGGTAATTGTTTAAAGAACAGACAATTAGCAAATTAACTAAAGAGTTACTCAACATATGAACATTTGGAATAATAATTTGTAATTGCTTAGGAAATATTTTGCTGAAGTTAATCCACAGAAAGCTTGGGGATGTCTGATCTACTATTTACTATTTAAAACAAAAAGCCATCACTCGTTTGTTAAACTGTCAGGAAAAATCAGGTTGATCTTTCCATTGTGAAATAACTCAAAGTACTCTACCTGCAGAATGAGTCAAAGTTCTTCCCTATAATTCAATTCTCAGCCTGAAAGATCTGTGATATTTAGCCCAAGCTCTAGGTAAAGGCACTGTAACTCTTTGAAAATTCTCCTTTGATACCTCTGAAGAGCCTTTTCAACTCAGCTATTGTGTCTAAAAAATCTTACCAGAGTACCTGCAATAACAGCCTACAAGCCAAATTCATGGTCTGTGTATGCTGCCTTGCAGCAGAAGCACTTGGGGACATGGTTGAACACCTTGGTAGGAAGACCTGCTTGAAAGTCCTTTTCCATGGCCAAGCATCAGAACACTCCCTTAGGAAATGGTGCATGAAATGGGAATGAAAAGTATTGGAGACTGCTGCAACCTAGATAGAAGCAGATCTGAAACAGATATTTCACCATACCTAATTCTGTGATGTGTCCAAAATCACCTTCATGCCGCATCCAGATGTCAGCAATATCTACCTCCAAATTCTTCAGAATTCTCGGGGGCCTCTCTCCATTACCAGTTTCGCCACTCCACAGAAATGCAAGTTACCAGCAGAGAAAACAATCTTTTCCTAGACACTTATTTAAAAATTTCCTCTGCTTTTCCTAAGACGCCCTAGGATGTATAGTTTCTGGACTAAGGGAGACCAAAAAAGAGATAAACACTCTGTGGGGGAAGATAATACTCTGTGAAGAGGCACTTTCTCCCTTGTTGAGCCATATATGTTCACATAATGTACAGTTCTTCACTCATGGGAAGTGCAGCTGCTGAGACCATGTCCAAGATAATCCTAATTACTAACCTCAGTGTGGTTGGACACACACACTTATATCCATGTAAGCAGATGGCCAGAAACTGTCAGTTTGATCTGTGTAGTTACAAGTCCTAAAACATTGTGCGAGTAGCCAGAGTGACTAACCTCATCCTCAGGCTGACTGACACTCACGAATCAAAAAGTTACAGCATCCACTGAAGCTGTCTGTAGGCAGGCAGGTTGAAGAAAACTAAGATCCTATGGAGACACTCAGGAGCATCTAATTATGTGAAGATAGTCCTGGCTGGATTGCCATCAAGGGAACAACCACTGGGAACGCTGCTGGGGGGCAGAAGCAAATCTGTCCTCTGCTATGCCTATTATAGAAATGAAATGTTGAGTTTATAATCTAAAGCTTTCAAAACTCGTTTTGTAGGAAGTATGATTGCCTTCAGGGAGATATCTTTTCATGTTATCCCACACACTACTTCACATCTTTGTCAGACCAAGAGTTCTGTAAGCATTGTCACTTGTGACCAATATGTGGGATGTGGGTTCAGGCACTTAGAGCTTTATTGGGTTTTTTTGTTCTGTACTTTCCAAATCCAATCAGCAGTCAAAGTTGTTTAAAGACAGTATCATAGTTCTCTCTTTTTCTTTCTTTCTTTCTTTCTTTTTTCTTTCTCTCCTTCTTTCTTTCTTTTTTCTTTCTCTTTCTTTCTTTCTCTTTCTTTCTTTCTTTCTCTTTCTTTTTTCTTTCTTTCTTTCTTTCTCTTTCTTTCTTTCTTTTTCCTTCTCTTCTCTTCTCTTCTCTTCTCTTCTCTTCTCTTCTCTTCTCTTCTCTTCTCTTCTCTTCTCTTCTCTTCTCTTCTCTTCTCTTCTCTTCTCTTCTCTTCTCTTCTCTTCTCTTCTCTTCTCTTCTCTTCTCTTCTCTTCTCTTCTCTTCTCTTCTCTTCTCTTCTCTTCTCTTCTCTTCTCTTCTCTTCTCTTCTCTTCTCTTCTCTTCTCTTCTCTTCTCTTCTCTTCTCTTCTCTTCTCTTCTCTTCTCTTCTCTTCTCTTCTCTTCTCTTCTCTTCTCTTCTCTTCTCTTCTCTTCTCTTCTCTTCTCTTCTCTTCTCTTCTCTTCTCTTCTCTTCTCTTCTCTTCTCTTCTCTTCTCTTCTCTTCTCTTCTCTTCTCTTCTCTTCTCTTCTCTTCTCTTCTCTTCTCTTCTCTTCTCTTCTCTTCTCTTCTCTTCTCTTCTCTTCTCTTCTCTTCTCTTCTCTTCTCTTCTCTTCTCTTCTCTTCTCTTCTCTTCTCTTCTCTTCTCTTCTCTTCTCTTCTCTTCTCTTCTCTTCTCTTCTCTTCTCTTCTCTTCTCTTCTCTTCTCTTCTCTTCTCTTCTCTTCTCTTCTCTTCCTCTTCTCTTTTCTTTTCTTTTCTCTTCTTTGTCTTTTTCTCCAACCTTGGACTGAACACCACCATGACAACAGAACCACAGCACTAAGTGCCACATCCAGTCATTTCTTGAATGCTTCCATGGATGGTGACTCCGCCACCTCCCTGGGCAGCCTGTTCCAATGCTTAGCCACCTTTTCAGTGAAGAAATTCCTCCTGATATCCAACCTGAACTTTCCCTGGCACAGATGAAGGCCATTTCCTCTCATCCTGTTGCTAGTGCCTGGGAGAAAGCGTTAATCCCCACCTGGCTGCAGCCTCCTTTCAGGGAGTTGTAGAAAACACTAAAGTCTCTCCTAAGCCTCACCAGTGCTGAGTACAGGGGGAAAATCACTGCCCTCGTCCTGCTGGCCACACTGTTTTTGATAGAGGCCCGGATTAAAACAGGTCATTATTAAAATATTTCTTTTGTTTTGGATCACATTGAGATATCACTGGTTGAAATTGAAAGCTCAGCACTTTAAAGAACAAGGTTGTTATTCAGGTGTCTGAAGATTGAATAGAAGCACAGTTTTAGACGAGTGTTTGACATGTATTTCCTATAAATGTAGAATTAAAACATTCAGAATGGGGAGTTTATTTTATATCTTGTATAGAATGAAGTATATTGATAAGCTGTAGCTAAGATGAAAAGTAGCCTACTACATCTCATTTTCACAGCTTTTGTTATATGGCCTCATCTACAGTTCTTCATAGTAATCTGTGTTTTTTCTTATGTTAGAGAGAGGAGATATTCAGAATCATTTCAGAATGCTGATCTTGTACTCAATGATAATTTAATCCTAACCAAAGATCCCAGTCAGTACTATTACTATTCACAGAATCATGGAATGGTTTGGGTTGGAAGGAACCTTGAGGATCATCTAGTTCCAACACCCTCCCATGGGCAAGGAACCTTCCACCAGACCAGCTTGCTCAAGGCCCCATCCTGCCTTCCCTTGAATATTTCCATTGAGGCACAGATTCTCTGGGCAACCTGTGCCAGTGCATCTCCTCTCTCACATTAAAGAATTTCTTCCTAATATCTAATCTAATCCTGCCCTCTTTCCCCCTTGTTCTGTCACTGCATAGCCTTGTGAAAAGTCTCTCTCCAGCTCTCTTGTAGCCCCTTTAGGCTCTGGAAGGCTGCTGGAAGGTCCCCCCAGAGCCTTATCTTCTCCACGCTGAAGAACACCAGCTCTCTCAGGCTGTCTTCATAGGAGAGGTCCTCCAGGCCTCCTATCACCTTCATAGCTTCCTCTGAACTCACTCCAAGACATCCTTATCCTTCTTATGTTGGGGGCCCCAGAGCAGGACACAGTGCTCCAGATAAAGTCGCACAAGAGCTTCTCACAAGATGATGGGGAAATTACCTCCCTTGACCTGCTTGTCACACTCCAGATTTGGCTTTCTGGGCTGCAACTACACGTTGCCAGCTCAACCAACACCTACCAGTCCTTCTCCTCAGGGCTGCTCTTGTCTCCTTCTCCACCCAATGTGTATTTCTTCTAGGGATTGACCCAACCCATCTGCAGGACCTTGCTCTCAGCCTTGCTGAAGTTCATGAGGTTTGCATCATCTCAAGCCTGTCAAAGTCCTTTTGGATGGCATTCCTTCCCTGCAGAGAGTTGCGTGCACCACACAGCTTGAGGTCATTGGTAAAACTGGTGAGGGTGTATTCTGTCCCACTGTCCACTTGCCACTGGAGATGTTAAACAGCGCTGATCCCAGTATTGACCCCTGAGCAATGCCACTTGTCTCCACTTGGTCATCAAACTGCAACTGCAGCTCTATGAGTGTGACCATCCAGGGAGTTCTTTACCCACCACGTGATCCATCCATCAAATCCATGTCTCTCCAGTGTAGAGACTAGAAAGTCATGCAGGATGGTGTCAAATGCTTTGCACAAGTCCAGATAGATGAGCTCAGTTGCTCTTCCCTTATCCACTAATGTGGTAATCCCAGGGGAGAAGGGCACCAGATTTTTCACACACGATTTAACCTTAGTGAAACCATGTTGGCTGTCACCAATCACCTTCTTATTTTTCATTATCCATAGCATGATTTCCAGAAGGATCTACTCCATGATCCTGCCAGACGTGGAGGTGAGATGGACTAGACTAATTCCCCAGGTCTTCCTTTTTTCCCTTTCTAAAAGCAAGGATTGTGTTTCTACTTTTCCAGTCACTGGGAACTTCATTGGACCTCCATGATTTCTCAAATAAGAGAAGCTACCCTACAATTCTTGAAGACATTTAATTGCTACAGTTAATAGGCTATCACAGGAATCTCTTGCTATTTCAAAGCCACAGAAAGCTGAAAAAGGATCTTGCAGCCTATAATTCCAAAAATATAGCAGATTTAATGTTCCCTCACCTGAAGCCTCTACTGTCCAATAGAGATCTGCGTGGAGTGTAAGAATTTACTCTAGGTGTGCAAACACACAATAATATACAACTTAAAGAAGTAATACAGATGTCACCATCAGAGATTCTTAATACATCATCATTACCTGACTAAAAAGCCTTACGACATTTTCACTAATGGTCAGCCGGACTGACACACACAATACACACACAGAAAATCACCTAACTTAGTCTGAAAAAAATAGAGAACTGATATCTTGACAGCTAGTTCTATTCATTAATCAACTTTATAACTAAAATATTCTGTATAATTTTTAAATTTCTCTTACTTTCTTCATTGGATTCCATAGTGCTTTTCTGTACCTTGCATTATATAATCCTACCATGTTTAATGCCATTGCTTAAAATGAAGCACAAAGTGAACTGTAATTTAGAATTTAACTTTTCAACAAGTTTTCAACTCATTAGTTAGCTCCTAGCAATAGATGCATGCCTGAAATCATTTTACTATCAACTGGTACAAATACTAACATCTAAATATTAAGTTATATATGTTTTTTCTGTTACTGTTTCTTGAAGACTAAAAATGGTTGTTAAACTAAAACTGTAAAAATATGCTGATCCTATGTTTTCCATAGACTAGAGCTTGCTACTGCTGTGTCTACTACAACTTTGAAAGCCTATTGCAGCACAACAGAACTTCAGTATTTTCATATGTAAGGATGAACTTGCATACTTAGCAAGTTCACATACTTATTAGTTGCCACGCAGGGTAACGGGAGATAGCAACTATTTTTCAAAATTAGCATTTAAAGCTTTGCCATTTAACATTTTGGGTGTATACCAGAGAATATTATGGTATGACTGATACTTTGAAATCATAACCAAAATATTTAAAAATACGCAAATGATTGCTATTAATTTGAAATTAAGAAAAAGTAAACACAGAACTTCAACAAAACTACTAAAATTCAGTTTATTTAACCAAATGGAACTATTAATAGCTAGATTTCAAGATTTGGATGGAAATAAAAATAGGAGATCACAATAGCACACATGAAGGCTTTTTGTTGGTAGCAGCTACATTCATGAAAAATATTTACAAACTGGATATAGTCATGAACTCTCCTACTATCGTGAGATCTTGAGATGAAGTGTGAGCTTTCATAACAATGGGAAAAACTTGCATGGATAAAATTTGTAGGCGTACATTTCTAAAGAAGATAGTATTGGCCTCACTGTATTCCTGAAACCAACAAGATCAGGGTTTGGCAGCACTGAAAATTTCAGAGAAATACAATTGAAATAATCAAATGGAAATCTAATAATCTAGTGACCATGCCCAAACTGTAACAGATATTATGGTTTTTATTCACACTATGAGTATTTTTACTTCTGTACTTCACAGAAACTGAAATATTCTTCACCCTCTATATCTTAATTAAAGAAAGGATGACTTTTAAATGTCTCATTACTTTTCAAGATATATCTTTAATTTCTTCTGTAGTCAATCCTTTGCTGAAGAATATTCCCAGCAGCAAACATTATCTGATGACAATTAAAACCACTTCAAAAAACTGATTTATTTTGTTTCTTTGTGTCTTAAGTTTTCCAGCAGCTCTGTATTTATCTTTTGAAGAGTTGGAAGGGAAGAATATATTTGGGGTTCTATTTTCTTCAAAAATATGTAGACACTGAATTTTTAACCACTATCTACAGCAGTAACATCTCAGTTGCTAGGAAAAGTTGTGTTCATGTGTTGTATCACAATGATTGTGGACATTTTTGTTACCATGGTCTTTCCTAGAAAAATTGACTGATATTTATAATATATAACACATTTAGTAAGGTCTTCAATCTATTTACATTTTTTCCCATGGATTTGTCTTCTTTTCCATTTCTTCAACCATTGTCATACTGGTTAAGAGAAGTATTCACGATGCAATTTTATATCACTTTAGCTGCAGTTTTAGGGTTGTGTGGCCAGCTTAATTGGATATATATATATACAGATATATAAATATATAGAGAAAGAATATATATATAAAACACACTTTTTTTTTTTTTTAATTTCTAGGTGTCCTTAAGTATATTTCACTAGGATTCCATTTTGCATAGACAAAACCTAGAATACCAGTTCTGTCTGCTTGCTGTAATGCTCTTCAAATTATAGCCAGCTTTCACTAAAAGACACAGTACTGCATGTGTATGCCTTGGGGACAACACTGCTCTTAACACCTCTAATGCTTACTACTGCAATGAAGTAAGGCTGGCTACACTTTTCTGCAGCAGGCTCTGTATTTTTCTCTAGTCATACGACTGCAAGCCTAACTGCATTGTTTCATTCAATAAGAAGCTGACATTTCCCCTGGTTAATGTCAATCTGGAGTATTGACTTTTTTGTAGTGCTTTAATTAATGTGTGCATTGCAAACTCTGATCCCATAAAATACTGGCAGAGGCACATGAAAGAGCACTGCTTAACAGATGGCCCTGACGGCCACTCCCATTTTCTGTAAAGGTGTAAGAGAAAGTACCTCTCACAACGGAAAGCACAGGCGAATAATTAAATGTCGATAAACTCATGGTCTGCACCTAAAAACCTAAAAGTAAACACGGCTGGCTGTGCTACAAACACAAAGAGTCAGATCAAATTTCCTATCACAGGTAACTGGTCTTGCAAATAGATTCAGTCTTAAATTTGAAGAGGTGAGCAAACTAAATCCAATCTAAGTTTAGATTACCAACCTCCACAGCTTTAGGATAACTAACATTTGATCTAAGTTCTGTTCTCAGAGTCTTGAAGAGCAGCCAGAAGAATACACTGTTTAATAATAAAGCCAAAAGAACACACAGTTTCCCCTGGAACCTTCCCCTGCAAAATATCTGCCAGTCAGATTCACTGATGAGAGAGTAGAACAGAGAAATCTGTGGGTGAAAAAACTACTTTTATGGGGAGTTTATGACTCTAAGAGAGAGTCAAACCTATACATTTTACCGTGTTCCCTAGCCATTGTGACAAGCTTTTCCACATAAAGGTCAAAAGTGTTCCACAAGAATCTTCTTACCAACTGTGTAACAGTAAGTACGATTGTGAGCATGACCCTAGAGGGTGGTGAGTAGGTTGATTTCAGAAAAAGATGTAATCTGTTTTGGAACCAGTATTCCCCAATATACATATGAGAAGGACGTGAGATTGTTTGCTAACTCACAGTGCAAGGCCATCTATTTTCACTGTCCTTTGGCACAAAGTTGCTGAGAGGTAAGGAGGCAATTACTGTGGGATAAAAGCATTCTGAAGGAGAATACTATAGAGAACTTGGTGTAGCCCTGTACATTTTTGGAGAGTTCCTGAAGTCTCCACATTGGGACAGTTCAGCTTTACAACAACAAAACAGATATGTCTTATAGTTAAACATAATGAGAGAAAAGTTTGATTTTCTTTGGAGCATTTTAGAAATCCTCTCCGTTGTCTGCACTCCCCCAGTCCATGCAGATAAGAGGAGTGTGTGGGGGTAGAAGAGTATCCACTTGCTGGAAGCTGGGTAGAGTGAGAGCAAAAGCAAAAAATACCGATTACAATGCAATTACTCTTCAGGCATGACTGTACTGGAGCGCTACCCACTCACCAACTGCCCATGTCTGTGGGTTGTCTCTAGTTTAGTTTTACTATAGTTAAGGAAATACTGTATCACTTGTTGTTCAGATAGATGGCATGAATTTAGCTACTGTACTGTTTTCTCCTTGTTTTTGAAAAGACATGTGGCTTTTCAAGGTTTTTTTTTGCTTGGAAGACAGACAAGTACAGCTAGTTTGACAGCACAAGACAGATTTACCACTATAGACCCATTTGTTTTGTTATTTTTATACCTAAGTGGTGGTACAGATAATTCCAATGTGCATAATGTCCTATTTACAAAGCATGTTATAGTAGGCCAAAATTAACCTAGAACTTCCTCCCACCTCCAATTATGTTTATTAAGACTTGAGTTATTTTAATTGGAATAAGCTCAGCCTATATGAAAGAGCTTTGCAGAAGAAGATTTAAATTTGTTAGAGAGTCCTGAGAACACAGTAAAAGCCAAAGGGTCACTCTTAGGCAACTGAGCTAGATTTTGAACTAAGAAACATGGGAGTTTCTCTGATATTGTGGAGCATTAGACCACAAAAATAGGAGAGAGAAAATTGAACTTTTTCAGCCACGGAGAAAAAAAAGATGGTCTGTTAAAAACAAGCGAACAAACAAAAACAAGGACACAGTGAAAAGAAAGCAGCGGCAGGTCACCTTCTTATAGGAGCAGAGAAAGGCACGAAAATACAGCTCTTCATTTGCGATTATTGTCATAGTTTAACTCCAGGTGGCAACTAAGTACCATGCAGTTTCTTGATCATCACCCTCACCACTAGTCCCCCCTCCCAGCCCCACAAGTGGGATGGGGAGGAGAATTGGGAAGAAAACCTGAAACCTGTGGGCTGAGAAAAGGACAGTTTAATAGCTGAAACAAAATAGAATTTAATAATAGCAATAATTGTAATGTAAAAGGAGACAACAAAATGAGAGAGAGAATAAAACCCAAGAGAAACAAACGATGCACAGTAATACCATTGCTCACCAGCCATGCTAGCCTGTCCCCAAGCAGTCATCTGTGACTCTTGGCCAACCCCCCCCAGTTTCTGTACTGGACATGACCTTCTGTGGATGGAACGTCCCTTTGGCCAGTTCGGGTCACCTGTCCCAGCCAAGCTCCCTCCCAGCCTCTTGGGTACCTGGTCACTGGAAGCGCAGGGGACACGGAAAAGTCACGGATTTAGGGTAAGCCCTACTGAGCAACAACCAAAACAGCAGTGTGGTATCAATGGAATTCTCACACTAGATCCAGAGCACAGCACTGTACCAGCTACTGGGAAGAAAAGTAATTATTCTAGCAGAAACCAGGGCAGTAATTCATCTGCATGACCATAGTTTTGTGGGAAGAGCAGCACCCCTTCCTTCCTATATATTTTTTTACTCAAGAAATCCTGTGGAATTTTTCTTTTTTGACCTCCTATATTATTTCATAAGAAGAAGTTATGATAGGCTTCCAGAAAACCGGTAAAAGATGTTTCTACCCTAGTAATACTCAGTTACAAGGTGCTTATAAAAATGAAAGGACAGTGTCTACTAGACAACAATGTAATCTGCTCAGGTGTGAGGATTAAAAAAATCAGTGTGCTACAAACGTAATGAGCAGGCAGTCATTTCAGTGGAACTCAGTGACGTCAGATATGGTCTTTTGAAGGTCAGCAGTTGAGACGATCTACATTATTCCAAGTTTAGAAAAGGACCAAAAGTTCTTCGATCTGCATAAATGTCCCACAAATTATTTTGTTCACCTTTGCAAATAATTAATTTTAAAATGCAATGTGTTTTGGTGATCTACCTCAAGGAAAGATAGGTCATTGGTTCAGCAGAAGGATGCAGCCATTATTCACTGTGTTCTAATTATTTATAATTGTAGATCTGCAGTGAAATCTACTTTGTTTTAACATAGGTTTTTCAATCAGATATTTAATCATTCTTTTAAAAGATAGTTTTCTGATAGAGGTATGTAAAATTATAGACTCATAAAATGGTTTGAGTTGGAAAGGGCCTTAAAGACCATTTAGTTCCAACCCTCCTGCCATGGGCAGTAATGCCTTTCACTGGATCAGGTTGCTCAGAGCTCCATCCAGCCTGGTCTTGGACACTTCCAGGGATGGGGCATCCACAGCTTCTCTGGGCAGCCTGTTCCAGTCCCTCACCACTCTCATAGTCCAGAATTTCTTTGTAATATCTAATCTAAACTTTTTCAGTTTGAAGCCATTCCGCCGTGTCCTGTCACTACACGCCCGTATAGGAAGTCCCTCTCCACCTTTCTTGAAGGTTCCCTTCAGGTACTGTAAGGCCACAATAAGGTCACCCCAAAGCCTTCTCTTCTCCAGGCTGAACAATCGCAGTTCTCTCACCCTTTCCTCATAGGAGAGGTGTTCCATCCCTTTAATCATCTTGGTGGCCATCTTCCAACAGGTTCATGTCCTTCCTGTGCTGGAGACCCCAGAGCTGGGTGCAGCACTGAAGGTGGGGTCTCACCAGAGCAGACCAGAGGGGCACAATTCCCTCCCTTGACCTGCTGCCCACGGTGCTCTGGATGCAGCCCAGAATACATCTGCCTCTCTGGGCTGCAAGCGCCCATGGCCGGGTCAGGTCCAGCCTCTCATCTACCAGCAACCTGTGTCTTCATTGTGTAGAAATGTCTGTAGCTTTAAAGATGAGGCAACTCTATGATTTTTTTTTTTAAATCAAGCTTTTTCAAACCAGCTAATTTTAAGACTGGGGAATGTTATGATGATAGACACATTTTGAGATTTTTAGCTTTTAGCATAACAGGCAGACATGATGCAAAATAGGTTTGGAGCAGAGATTCTGTAACAAACCCAGAAATTAACATGAAATTTTTGAGGATTTCTAGATATGGAGAAGATACATTTTAACTTCTCCAAAAAGCAAGAAGACTGGTCAAGGGGGAAGAAAAAAAAAAAATTGGAAAATGTCTATATATATTAATAGGAAATAAAACCAGGATAAAGTATAAATGGAAGCTATAACAAAAAGAACTAAGAAATAAGGAGGAGGTACATAATTGTGTGAAGAGAGGGAAATATGTTGGAAAAAAGGACAAAAGAGAAAAAATGTCACAGTAAGTGGACTTGTTTCCCTCTTAATCAACATGCTGAAATCAACCTTACAGCTGACCAGAGGGGAGATTTGTCGTAAGTAAACGTTATTTTAAAGGCAAAGCTGAATCACTTTTGTTTCCATTTAATTATGTATACATTAAAAAAAAAAAAAAGAAGAAGAAAAAATAAAAGAAAAAAAAAAAAACAAGAAAGAAAAAGAAGATAAAAGAAAAATTTTTAAAGTGCTTACCGTGACAGAATTCAGACTAAGCAAGAGGAGGAAGTTATACCGGTATATCAGTGTGTCTACCTCACACTAGGTTATATTTTGGTACTAACAATGATTTCTCAACTGCTCTTTCCGTCATATGAGTCATATCAGTGACAGAGATCTATTTTTTAAAAGTCATAGAATCATACCCAAAAAATGACCATAACTAAACTATCCTCTTACCTATTGATGAAGATATTCAGACAGGATTAATGTCCTAACTTATGAGAGTTATTAGTCACATGCTTAAATGCAACTTAAATCATGTGTGATAATTTCTGAAAGTTTATTCATATGCTTGAAGTAAACAAGTGCTTCAACATAAAGAAGACTAAACCCCTATGTACTTCTCATCCTCACATCATTCTATTTGTGCATACTGCAAGGCATCAGCCACCTTGCTACTGATGTTTTGAATATTTGATGTAACTCATCAGGTTGTTGGCCATGCTCCTTTGTCCTGTGAATTTAGGGAAATAATTTTGATTTGCACTTATACTAGCCCCTGCTCTAGGGTAAGGTAGCAAAGAAGGGTTAGCTGGAAAACCTGACTAAAGAGTACTCTGAAGGCAAAATAAATAATATCTGAAATGACAAATGAGGAGGCATCTAAGACATTCACTAGAAAAATCCTGTTGTGGAGAGTACACGTGAAAAGTGCATGTGGACTTACCCCTCAGCTGAGCTGTAACCAACAGTAATTCCTTCCCACTACAGAATCTACATCTGCAAATCCTCTCCTGAAGGCGGGTACTCTCAGTGACTGCTCTTCAGGGAACACAACAGGAACCAAGCAGTGTTACAACGCATTTCTCAGTTTTTGGACAATATAATGGTTAGGAACCTCACCTACTATTTAACACACTCAGGTCCAGCTGCCTTCTTGAGCTGTTGCATCAAGTCAGTAAGAGACTTTAAGTTTCAATGACTGAAATTATTCACAGAGATGTTTTCTGTGTCTTGATGATGAGACAAACAGCAGGTAGTTACTTGCATATATGATTGTTGAGAAGTGTCTGGGCAATGACTACAGCCAAGCTCTTGTTAACAGAGAAAAACAAGGATGAAACAGTGCCTTTAATATTATTCATTGTTATTGAATAAAAATATTTTTAAATCAATAGCCCTTTTGAGTTGTACTAATCAACATAAAATACAAGTTTAGAAGAATCGTATTTCCTGATGAACATGGTTTGCTGCCCAGAGGCTGATACTCTGAGTAAATCTGAAAGTCCTCTAGTTATTTTCTGAAAGGGTTGATTTATGAACAGTGAACTGTAATGAGCTAAAATATCATCATTTTTCATAATTTACTGTATTAATGATCTTTAAAACTATACAATTATGTATATTGTAGTAGTTAATACATATATACATATAGATGCATAAATGGAAAATGTGATTTTTGTTATCTACAGATAATCTTATAATTCAAATATATAAAAGATGATGTGTTGTTTTTTCCTATCACACAGGGCTTTAAGGTTTAAAATAATTTAATAAAGGTTTCTGATGAAGCTGGAATAGTTGGTGACTCATAGGTCATCAGTGGGTGGCAGGTGAGAAAAGGGAAAGCCTAAAGCAGTTAAGGTTTTAATGAGACTCAGAGCTAGTTTCCAATTCAGAACATTCTTATTTATTATTTTTTCCTGTTATTTTAACCAATACACAATTTTAAATATATTCTCTTCTCTCAACTTTTGTTTAGTCTGTTTGTTCTTTCCCTTTTCTCCAGAGTGTTTCTAAAAAGTAAAAAGATTCTACCAGTGTTCTAAAAAATGAAAGTGTTAGTAAATACAATACTTTAGCCATAACCTCATTCAGTTATGAATTTTGTTTCTTAAGACTTCATAAGTTTTGACTAAAAAAAACTACTATTAAAATATCATAACTTTACTGATGCATGTTGACTTATTCAGCATGTATTTATTTAGAATTTAACTTGTGAAGAAAAGCCATAATTTGACAAGCTTCCACAACTTCCCAAGTAAATTCAACTGAATATGTTAACCATTTCATATGTCAGGAAAGCTGTTGGCACCAGTTTAGCTGAGATTTCATTACAGGACCAGGAACAAAACTTTTGGATGTTATGTTTTAACATACGAGACTGTTCTACCTAAATTTCTCCAAGTGCATCCCCAGCTGAATTGCTGAAGCTGATGTTTTTATTGTCATTTGGTTTCAGCCCTAATCTTATGATGGGGAATCTCTCCTCTCACGGTGTGAATGGGAGGCAGCCATGTCCACAGCAACATTCCTTTGGAGAGGCTAACACCTGTGTGAGTCATTTGGAGTGACTGAATAACAAGAAAGTGAAAAGAAATGCAACATTGTCCCCCAATGGCAAATAGAAGCCAAAGATAAAGTTTAGAGATATTTTGACTACATGAACTTCTTTGAATAGCTTCTGGTCTTCACTTTTCGTAGGTTTGTGTTCTTCCATGGGGAAGAAAAGCCTGGTTTCATGGGTTTTTTTCCCCTAGAAACATATATCATCACTGCACACTGGCAGATTCATTTACTTCTCATTAAAAAACATAAATAATATAGTTCTGGTATGCTCCATTCTTCTTCCATTCCTTTTAGCTTCTCCAGTCTATTCTGTTGTTCTTCACCAATGACTTCAAGGAGCAAACACAACCTCTCCTCTTCACACACAGGAGCAATAGAACCTCTTGTGCTAAGCAGAACTGGAGAACAAATAATTTATATGGCTCACAGTCTGCCAAAATGAAAGCAACTTCACAGAGTTTTTCATTATCACCTAAACTAAGAGAAAAGGCAAAAGAAGGTCTGTAGATCTGTCCACACACACCTCTGCACCCCTTTTATTTTCACAAAATGAAGCAGGTGCTGAGATTGAAACCTCTTTGGCTCATCTCTCTGCCTAACAGTCTGGAAAGACAGGGTTCTCTCCCTTTCCAGATGCATAGGACTGTGATCTGCCTGAAATCCTCATCATCTATTCACATCTAGAAGAGATATGGTTTCTTACATATGCTCCAAATAAGAGAATAAATAGTGTTTCTTGCTACGGTGAAAGAAATAAACCAATGAACCGCCAGCCCAATAGCAGCACAGAACCATGCTACCCTCTGCAAAGCGTTTTGAGCAGGACTGACTGCATAATATGCCCAACTTTCTTACTGTGTCCCAAACAATTCATAAGGGAATACCCTGATTCTGCAACAAAATGACAGTTCAATGCTGAGCTCTCCTGCAACTTCAACTTAGCCTAAAGAACCTCCACAGACTGTTGAGTATCAACCCCAAACTGAATAGAGGCAGAGGATTATTACAAACCACAAGGCTAATCTAATGACTAAATCTAAATCAAATTTTTAAAAAACCTAGAATTTAAAATTATTGGATCATAATTCTTATTCTAAGACTAACAGTCACATGTGGATTCAGTTCCAGTTGCCACTCTATGACTGCGTGCTGTCTTGTTGGTTCATTGAAAGAAATAAACCCATTAAATCGTAACCAAAGACAAGAATATTCATCCTCCCTGAGCTTCCACATTAGAATCCATGGTGTCTGAAGGCAACCATTAATGAACTTCATATTTTAAAACCTCTAATGTGAAAGCTGTCCTTGGTCAATTAGAATGACCCCAAGGCTCTACCTGCTATTCACATCAGTTTAATAATCTCTGTGCACAATATTTCTAAAGACCTCGGCAGCAGTAAAAGTGATTTTGTGTTTCTTGATTTTATTTTCTTCTTCTGCAGAGCTTGCATTTAATCATTTTAAAGAATATGTTTTCCACACAGCTGCTTCTATGCATGCACAAGTGTCTTATGAAGGAAATAAAAAAGCTGCTCTCCAACACAATAAGGTAGGACTAGGGATTGCTTTGACCTGGATTTCATTAACCAAACCTGCAAAGAATTCAATGACTAATAGTATAGATATTTTTAAAATCTTATTAACCAATTATTTCCTATTCTTCCTGTCACTGTACTAGGCCAGCAAATGAAGATAGCATCTTGCTAGGTATTGTACACAGTAAGAAAGAGAGTTCCTTCTCTTTTGAAAAAAAAATTTAAAAGAAACAAAGGAATTAAACAGAAGAAAAGGATGGGGTCAAGAGTGAAACAAAGCTATTCAGTGTGACAGGTGGCTATCTTGGTACTCCATGACTTTCTTTTCCTATGCATGACAGTGGAGAAGTGCATTGAATCACAAATGACTTACCATGATTTTATGTGGGGTTAGAGTGAGGCCCTTCAAAAAACATTCATGCTGTTCAATTTCTAGGAGAAAGTGACAAGGAGGTAGTTTTGTATGCAAAGACAACCAGTTCATAATCCAGCTAAGATCAAAAGCAGAACCCTGCTGAAGAAAAGCAAAAAAGTCAAATTATAATCTAGATCGTGGTTTTTGGACAAAATACAAGTAGTCTTCTCCCTAACATTACAATGATAAAATTAAAATCAAACAGAAAATGTTGTTGTGAAATTATCAGTTGCAGCAAATTTAGGGTTAATTTTTAATGAAAACCATCATTAACACCTTTAGTTTGCAAACACAGAATTTGCAGAGAGCATTTTACTATGAAAGTTGATATAATAATTTCATGATCTTGTATATAATGATGTCCGAACATCAAAAGAAAGACTGATGTATATACAATCTGTGAAGGTAATTTTAAACTGTTAATTAATTATATGCCATCTAGCACTGAATTTCATGCATTTGTTCTAAAGTATCTAGAATCTCTGCTCATCATTTTCTCATTATGATGCCACTGCACTTTTAATTCGATATTATTTTTATTTTGCTAGAAAGCACAATTTTTCCCTCTCTTCTTCACCATTTCTCTATGGTGGTGGCAAACATCCCCACTTCCAGCACTCTTGAATTATCTTGATGATCTTTTACTGGCTATGGATTCTGATCTAGGCCATCACAGATTGGTTTACTTTGTTACACCACTCTGTTTTCCTTTAGGTACAAGCTGAAAACCAGGGAGAGGTTAAGGAGTCTCCCTGGGTCATGCTAGGGAGGTCTCAACACAGGTCCCTTCCAGCCCTTCTGTCACCACACAAGCCTTCTGTCACCTTTGGCTGGGCTGTATAGCACAGTTCACAATATAGCCACTAACACTGGGGAACTGTACTGCAGAAAAAACAAGAATGCTTGGCCTCCAACCTTAAGTTTTCTTCTAGTTGTGTTCATCTTTGTCCCATAGCTCTCATACTGAGTTCAGCATGTAGCACAGATTCTACACAATGATGAAGAATTACACAACTGGGGTAAATCAGCTGCCTGCTAGCAAAAACCCACTGCAGGAAAGTAAAAAGTAAAAAATAAATATAATTTGTGTACTATCCCAGAGCAACGAGGAAACTGAATTTAGGCTTTCTAAGTAGTCCTTCATAACAGTGATAGTATTAGTCCTCTTGTCCGAATTTCTGAGAAAAGGCAGCCAAACCTGAACACTGAGCTCAGTTTTCTGATGCATATCAATTAAGTTCAGAACCATTTGCAGACTTAAAAAATGTGATTCTGTGGAAATGAAACCATAAGTCTTCAACAGCAAACAGGCCTGCATAATGTTAACATAATCTTTCTGGATTTCAGTAGAGCATTTGATACTTACACAATATCCTTCTGGGTAAAATGTCCAGGATTCAGCTGAATAAACACATCATGCAATGGCTGAGCAACTGGCTCACAGGTCAGGCACAAGGGCTGATGGTGGCTGGGTTGACATCAGACTGGTGACCTGTCACTGGTGGGGTTCCACAGGACTCCATTGTAGACCCCGTGCTCTTCAACATCTTCATAAGCAACTTGGACACAGGATTAGAAGGGATATCAAGTTTGCAGATGAGACAAAGTTGGGAGGAGCTGTTGATTCCCTTGAAGGCAAAGAAGCCCTGCAGAGAGGCCTTAGTATATTAAAGAGGTGGTCAATCACCAACCATATCAAGTTCAACAAGAGAAAGTGCCGGATTCTGCACCTGGGATGGGGCAACCCTGGATGTATATACAGACTGGGGAATGAGATGCTGGAAAAATGCTCTGTGGAAAAGGACATGGGGGTCCAGGTCAATGGCAATTTGGGTATGAGTCAGCAGTGCCCTGGCAGCCAGGAGGGCCAACCCTATCCTGGGGAGCATCAGGCACAGCATCACCAGCTGGGCAAGGGAGGGGATTGTCCTGCTCTGCTCTGAGCTGGGGCAGCCTCACCTGGAGTGCTGGGGCAGTTTTGGGTGCCACAATACAAGAAAGTTATAAAACTGTTACAGAATGTCCAACAGAGGTCTATGAGGATAACGAAGGACCTAGAAGGGCAGCTAAATGAGGAGCAGCTGAGCTCACTTGATCTGTTCAGCCTGAAGGAGTCTGAGGTCAGACCTCAACACAGTTTACAAATTCCTCATGAGGGTAAGAAGAAGGACAGACACTGATCTATGCTCTATGGTGACCAGTGATAGGACCCAAAGGGATGTCCTGAAACTGAGTCAGGGGAGGATTAGGTTGTATATCAGGAAAAAGTTCTTCACCCAGAGGGTGGTTGGCCACTGGAACAGGCTCCTCAGTGAAGTGGTCACAGCACCAAGCCTGGCCCAGTTCAGGAAGCATTTGGACAACACTCTTTGGCACATGATGGTATTCTTGGGATGTCCCAAACTGGGCCAGGAGTTGGACTTTGATGACCCTTGTGGGTCCATTCCAACTCAGAATGTTATGTGATTCTGTGATGGTTGGTTCAGTTGAAATAGTGATACCTTTCTGGCATGTGAACTTTAGGCAACTCATTTGATATTCGTGGTAGGAAGTTAAACCACCCTTTAGCCTCTCTGGCCAGACAGTAAACAGTGACTAGTTTGTATTTTGGGCACTTGTACTACACATTAGGTCTCCAAATTCACCAATTTAGCCACCTAGGACAACAATTCAAACATTGTTATTTTTTGCACAATTTTATGAAGTGAACAAGACCATTTTTTTACCTTTGTGAAAAATAATGTTACACTGAGATCTAGGAAATGTACATGAGGAAATGTTTTGAGGATGAAGAGAAGTGGCAGCAGAAATATTGAAGAGTGGAGGAGGAAGAAATATCAGATTTCTGGTGGGTTGGTCAAACCCTAGGGGTTCAAACCACTTGATCATCACTGCAACAATATCCCCAAAATGGACTGTATCAAAATTGCTCTTTTGTGGTAGAACATATAATCCCATGCTTTTTCAAGAGAATAAAAAAATCCTGAGATGCAGTTCCTTTGGAAGAATCTATCAAGTAAACTTAAGAACAGACCTGAATGTCATAAGCATGCAAGAGGAAAGTGCAGAGTTCTCCCTTCTGCCAAATAAAAATCAAAAAAGAAATGTTCATATTCTAGTAAAAGTTTCTGAATAGCCAGCCTCTGTTGTACTTGACAATTTCTTTATTTTGCCTTGGACTTTGCTCCATTTCTTAATTTCTCATTAAAAAATTATATACTTATATTCATTCATACTATGAACTAGGCCAATATATTACCCAATTTCATTGCAATTTGACTGTGAATGGTTCACTGTTTACTGGAGAACAGTGTTCCAGGTTTCATTTTTAAATTCTTAATTGCTCCAAATTTGTACTGTCTTGAAATAGATTTCTATAAGCTTCAGATTCTTATTGTTCAGAGAGAATATAATATAGGGACAGTTGTTCTTGTGTGCACTGAGCCTAAACCAGCAGCTAAACATCAAGCTTTCTTATTGTTAAAGTCCTCTGCTTAGCTAATATGCATCTGCTGTCTGTTGAACCTTTTGAATAAATGAAATGACTAGCAACTTAAGTACAGCATAAAAACATATTTCCTTTTCCTGTTCCCCTTGAGAAATGCCTACAGTGACCTCTAACTTCACAGAATCTTCATTATAATCTTATCTTCATGTATAAGAGAGGGGAAAGCGAAATTTATCGAAACCAATAGACTTGCACTCCAGCACTCAGACCTTGTCAACTTTCAGCTGCAGACTTAGCATTGAAGACTAAACATTCTGCTGCTATGCAGCTGGGCAGTGAAAAGAAAAGGTGGGAAAATAGTTCACAACTCTCTGATCTTTTCTCCCAACCTTACTGTAGGGGCCCAAGGTTTAATTTATTGCCATGTAAGAAAGATTCTGCTAGTTGAGAAGAATCCCGAAACAACTGCTCCCTCTTCTCTCTTCCTTGGCTATTCCCCAGTATACTCCCTGCCTCCAATTTTCAGTACAGATCTAACAGGTCTGGGCAGCAAAGCAAGTACAGGAGTCAAAACACTATCCCAGGTACTCTCTGATGCATATTGTGTTTCATGATGTCCTATGAGCTCGGGAAGACTCTTTTTTCCCTTTTCTTTTGTTTCTGTGCAGAGTACCACGGGAACAAGTGATCTTAATGAAGTGATAGAGTCGAATCCTGAGATTGTGTGAATCAGTATACAACTCATAGCAGTGAATGAACCAAGAGAAGAATACAGTCCTCAAAATCTTATATTGCCTCAAATATTCTTCTGCTGATTTCATTGCTCATATGATAGGAAATGTAATAAAAAAAGTTAAAAGGGTACTTTAAAACTAATAGGTATCTTGTGAGCTGGTATCTTTTACAGGCTCACTTAGTTCTATAAAACTGATGCAGAAATCTCAAACTTAGGTTGTTTTTCTCTGAACCTAGTTTCCTCTTCCCCCTTTCTTAGCCTTCTCACAAAAACAAGTAAAAAAAATGAGACTCCTAGAGTTCTTTCTCATTCCTTCTGAGAGAGCTGGTTGAGCTGGTGATAAGATTATCACATAGAGCTGGAGCTGCATTTTCTAGTTCTGAATCATACTACTAGGCTTTACAGTAACAATTATAGCATCTCTTTCCCTCTTACTGGAAAAAGTATGTGATTTAAACATATTGAATTTACCCCATTTCCAAGAAATTGATTTCAGACTGAAGTTTCTACCATAGTAAGTCTCTCCATATCTGTTGCCAAAACTTCAGCATTTGCTTGCACATTTCTCTTAAGCTGGAAATGAATCCTGAGCATGCAGCATCACCTAAAAATGTTTCTGAGGTGTGGGAGGAATTTCAAGGTCTGAAAATGAACAAACCATAGAAAATGTCTTGAAGCCAAAACATGATGGTAGAATGACATAGTGACTGCATCATGATTTTTTTTTGGTTAGAGCTGCCAGCATTCACTCTTCTAGAGATATGATATGTGTTAAATAGACCAAAACCATAAAGCTTCAGTAAAGTTCTATAAAGAATGTAAGTGTCCCTTAAGAATTAATCATTCACTTTTTACCTTGAAATAAACCAGATTTTGATACAAGGTACAAGTATAGAAAAATTCTTTCAGTCCTAGCTTTCAATAGTTTCAAGAAAACTTATTCTGAATGGTCTACTTTTAGTTCCCCTCTCTGCAAGATTGAAATTAGAGCAAAATTGCAAGCTTCATGATTATAGGAAGTTGGCTCCAGCCAGCAATGAGACCCACATCAGTCACAGGCTCACTTGCCCCAACTAGAAGAGGGAAGGAAATTGGAAGAGCAAAATAAAGAAAAAACTTGTGGGTCAATTGACTCTTTAATAAGGCAAAAAGGAACAAAAATCTCAACCAATCCCAGGAGACGCTAAGGAAATCACTCACCACAAAGCTGATGACAAGCTAGTCCCTGAGTAACGGCTGTCCTGGAAATATTACTCCCTGGTTTTACTGCCAAGCACCATGCCAAACAGCATGAAATATTGGTCTGGTCACTTGAGAGCAGCTGTCTCCCCATGTCCCTTCCCACTGCCCACTCCCAGCCTGCCCACTGCAGAGTGAGAAACAGAGAAGGCCTTGATGCTGTGCTCTACTGCTCAGCAATAAATAAACCCAGGTGTGCTTCCAGCACTGCATTGGTCTCAAATCTAAACCACAGCCCCATACAGACTCCTAGAAAGAAAATTAACTACACCCAAGCTAAACCCAGACCGATGCTTAAGTCACCAAGAAGAGTAAGGGTGATTTCTCAAATTCTGGTCGTGTTTTCCTGTATTTTCAGTGCAACTGTCTAACAACAGCAGACTACGAAACCGTCTGTACTTATTTATATGATTTGTGCCCTCTAAATTGCTAGCTTTTATCTGTTGACAAAATCACCACACTTGGAAATTGTATATCTAGTATAACTACTGCTCATCTAAGGACTTCCCATTGCAACCACTCCTTGATGAACAGAGAGGTAACAATCTCAGCAGTCATTTGTGGTGCCAGGACTGTAAGGCCAGGCTTGTGCACCAGGCCTTGGTGAAGGCTGTTCACACTGTCCACTCTGAGGTGTCAACTCTGACTCAGTCCAGCTCTTCAGGAGGGCTCATGTGAGAACCATGTTATGTATTCAGAAGTATTTCACTTGCAGGTAAAATTTCATTCAAATCAATTCAAAAGCTTTTTTTTGCCTCAGCATAACCAGGACTTTACCACAGGTTCCAGTAAAATCCCTCTTGGTCTAAGTCATAGAATCAGGGTGTCAAGGAATCACAGAATCTTGAGGGGTTGGAAGGGACCTTAATTATCACCTAGTCCCAACCCCTGCTGCCATGGGCAGAAACACCTCCTGATAGACCTGGTTGATCAAGGCTTTATCCAGCATGGCCCTGAATGCTTCCAGGGATGGGGTACTCACAATCCCCTGGGCAAACTGTTGCCATGGCTCACCACTCTCACAGTAAAGAATTTCTTCCCTGTATCTAACCTAAATTTCCCCTTTTAATTTGTACCCATCACTCCTTCTCCTATCACTACCGTTTCTGACAAAGAATTCCTCTCTGTATTCCCTGTAGAATCCCTTCAGATACTGGAAGGTTGCTATGAGGTCCCCACGCATTTCTCATTTTAACCTTAATTTCCCTGTATCATTCATTAGCATTCATAGTGTGGTAAGTGTTGTCTACATGCTTCACTTTCCCACTCAAAAGCAGGCTGCCTGTTCAAGCAGCAGAGCTTCAGACAGCAGCATAAATTGCCTGTAAAAAATGTATTTGCAGAGAAAAGTCTAGACATTTCATGGCTTTGTATTTTGAGAACAAACTAGGAAACATGTAGATAAAAAATCACTAGTCTGTCACCACAGAACATTGGTACTGTATCAGTATAAACTGACATTAAATCTATTGATTTTAAGACTATTTTTCTAATTTTATTTCCTAAATACTAATTTTGGGTTTAAGTGATAAGGTACTATAGGATAGGAAAAGGAAAGGGAAATGAAAAGGGAAAGGGAAAGGAAAAGGAAAAAAAGAAAAATGAAAATAAAGGGGGAAAAAGTGCAAAAGAGACAAGTCTTTCATCCAACTAGAGACTGCCCTACTGCATTACATCAAAGCACATGATATAGTGTCTGAAACACTTGAATAATTGATGAGCACTGCAGTGACCATACAAGCAGGAAGAGAATAAGGTTGTAACAGGACACTGCTCACCTAAAACTGAAGTGAGGGAAGAACCTTTCCTTGGAACAACACTAAACACTGGATGTCTGTGCTCTTTGGGCGACATTTACTCCATATATTGGTGTTGGCATAATTCAGTGGTAATCCTTTATACTCTTTTATATGAAGAAACAACCATCTACAAGAACAAAATTGAGCATTTTCGGGTTTTTTCCTCTTTTTTGTTTCTAGGTATGCAAATTTCTAAATGTCAGAAGAGCATCTTGCTTCAACAAGGGTCTCAGAAATTGGTTGTATCCAGACCTCAAGAAAGCTGGGACTTTACGTATTGACTATAGGAGAAAAGGATACTTAGTAATAGTTACAGGGCTTTGTTGGGCACCTTTTTAATGAAAAATATATATATAAAATTAGTGGTTTGTTCCTAAAAGTAAGGCAGCCGTCTTTCAAAATCTCTTCTTGAAATGACACTTAGAAGTCCATGATGAGAAGTCTCCATATCTTGGTTTCATCATAACCCCTCAATTTTTGATTTTTTTGACTCTCTCCTTTTCTTCCTCCTAGCTCAGATTTTCTGTCTGTTGGCTATAGCCACTTTCTTTTTGGCTCAGACCCTCATTGCAGTGGGTAAGAACACAAGTGCAACTCAAAGCATTAATTCATAGTCTGACGGAATATTGACTATACTCAGCTAGCCATGATGGATTAAAATTCCAACTAATATATAAACAGGTCCAGAAAGAAAGAATGAAACAATGGCCTACAATATCATCTTGTGTTGAAGGCCAATAAAGCTTAGTTAAGTCTAGCAAAAGATACAAGCATCTGCAAAACATGGAAATGCTAGGGAAAATAGTTGTTTCATCATTTGTTGGTCAACAGCTAGTCTAAAAAACAACAAAATTCCAAAACAACTGAAAGCTAAACAAGCCCAAGATAATGAGGGATGGGAGAGGGTGAAAGCTCAGACACAAAGAGGAGATGGGGAAGAGAGGTACCAGGACCACACAGGTTCTATGTAACACGTGCTTTGGAAAATGAAACAATTCAGGCTCCTTCCTACTGGGACAATTCCACCAAAGCACAGAAAGCATCCACTCAGACAGCCTGCACTGGAACAGTAAGTGCGAGTACATGACTTACAAGCTGATTCTGGATTTACTTTTACATACAGCTGTGTGAGCAGTCTAGCAGGAATGTCACAGCCCCTACAGAATTTTGCATACGTCTTTATGTCCAAAGTTACATCTACTTGGACTTTGGCAACAAAGCCAACTTAAGGAGACCTTGCCACCACAGTGAGCTGCTTATTTTATCTGTTGTATTCAGCTGACACAACTGGTAAAGGAGTGTGGTTGCAAGTCACTGGACTAAACATATTTTGGTTAAAAATGATCCTGTCAAAGCAATCAATTCAAAGATCTCTTTAAACCAAATCATTTAATCATTCCTCTTGTTACCTGAATGGTTTTCTAAACCACTGTCTCAAACTGAGCAGAAGTAGAAGATTATTAGGTGAAAGCAAGTACAAGCAGATAATAGATGGAGGATACGGCCCCTTGAAAACCAAATTTCAGTCAAAACCCTTGCACTGTGGCATTACATTCAGAACACAAACTTCTGGAAGACGATCTTGTCTTCAGAGAAAAGTGATTACAGTAAATAAAAAATCATTAATAAAGTTATTCTTTTAATATGTAAACAGTAAACACTGCTACACCCAATAAATATTCATATCCAATAAACATTAATTTTCCTACAAAATGAAGTCAAGCATCATAAAAAGCATCCATAAAAAAAAATCCAAAAATCTCCGAATTATACATTCTTGCGCTAAAAAGGAAATTGTTTTTAAAGATGAATTTTATGTTTTTCTTTTAAGATAGCTTTTTTTCTATTTATAAATAGAGACCTTTTCCATAATTCAGAATAAAATTTAATCAGGCTCTTATAGATATATATTCTCTTTCATTGGTTTCTGAAAGTTCACAAAATATCTGTATGTACAGTATGGCATGTCTAGGAGAGAGAGAAAATCAAGAGTCCTTTCCCATGATTCTTTACCAGACACCCCCCTTCTATTTCTTAAAAACTAATTAAATAACCTTGTCTACTGGGAAAAGGACTAATTGGACTTATCTGCCCTCACTGTGCCATGTCACAAAGTGAAAAATCCTCACTAATGATTCCTGAAACATCAATCTGAGATAGATGGCATTAGATGATTCACAGAAGACAACTATCTCTGTAGATTAATTATTTTTATTTTGTTCAGATTTGCTGACTTGTTTTGAATTGGTCACGGGGTAGTTAATAAATGTCATTCACTTCATTAAAAAACAAAGTTCTCGTCTGTTGTAAATAGTGATCAAATTATATGTAAGAGAGCAGAAAAGGTGCTGCTATAATACCCTCTGCTCAGCATTACAAACTACCACTAGGAAATTAAGATTTAAAACAAACTTTAAAAGGAATTATGCCAAGATTCACTTCCTTCATAATATGGAAAAACTTGCGTTCATAGAGGAAAATAACAATAATAAAAAAAAACCCCAACCTTGAATCTGATATGCCAGGTGACAGTAGTAAACAGCCAGAGATGGGCAGCAGAAATGGTCTGTCACAACTTCCAGACTGAGGACTGAGACAGGAATAGGTAGAAGAATTATTAGTCTGTGAATCACACCCAGGCTCAGGCAGTGAGCTACACAGGAAGCCATATGCTTTTGCAAACATGGCATTAAATGCATTTGGGGATGAGGAAAAAGAAGCCAGGCCTCTCTAGAAGGTGTTGTAGTTTAGCAGCAACAGCACAGAGTTTACAAGAATATAACCATTCCATTTAGGCACTAACCCCCTTTTACAGCCCTCTATAAACACCTTCGCTGAACAGATAGCTGAGGCTGTGAGAGACTTGGGGCCCAACACACAAATCAGAAGTTATACAGAAGACAGAAGTACACTGAGCTAATCAGACTCTTAGGCTTTATTTGATGACTTGCATGCAGAAGACAATCCCACAAAACACTGCTTTAAAAGCTGAACTGAACTTACAAATTTTCATTTCTTCTATCCTCACAATCTTATTAAATAATTAATGCAGTATATCCCTGCAAACAGTTCTGCCTTCTCCCTTCTACCAAAACAATTGCTTTAGAGCACATGATCAACTATAACCAAGTTTGCTTATAGCCAGGGTTTAAAAAACTACTACTAATAATAGATTTTTAAAGTTTCCTTAAAATTAAGCTCCATGTGACTACCTTAGGAGAGGGTGACTATCACACATTAGATTTTGATTCCTCCAGAGTAATCAGCGTAGAAGAGATTTACTTCACTGTGCAACTCAGAACATTCCCCAAGTCTCATCTAGCCCTACTAGAAAGACGGAAGCAAGAAAAAATTATTTGTGCTTAGCATGTAGCCTTTGCTGTATTGAAGGAGCCACATTAAAAAAAAAAAAACACATTTTCTTGACTTCTATGCTCTGCATCATAGTTCTGCCTTACTGCACGCCCTTCTACTGGCTGCAGACATTGTGTACACCGAAGGTTCCCAATCCCACTGTAGGTGAGAGCTGGGTGTTCGCTGCGTTGCCTGGGGAGCAGCACAGGTGCACGCACGACAGAGCAGCGCAGGTTCCCTGCTGCCAGCAGTTCCCCCTGGGGCCCACAGCCAGGCCAGCTGAGCCAGACAAGGATCAGACAAAGCCACACTCCTCATCTTGTTTCCGTTGCAGTGCAGCAAGCCAGCTCACCTGGGAAGAGGTAGAGCTTCTGTTCCAAAGCCACAAGACATAATTCAGAAACAATCTTAATTAATTTTTTATTTTCTTTTAAAAGATGCTGTTTAGCTCTCATGGGTCAAATGCGTTTTACTGCAACCAAAAACCAAGATAAACCACTTTCACCAAATGACTGGCAAAACATTTCTAATTCTTATGACAAATATAAAACACTTCCCAAAGCAAGGGACACATCTCAGCTGTATTAGCATAAGTGAAGAGTAAACTCTTTGACAAAGAAAGAAAACAACCTGAGTCTGGGCAGAATCATGCACTCATTTTAAGTGCAATAATGGCTTGAGACCACTTTTCTTCAGCCTCAATCTGGTGAAATTTCCCACCCTACTTTATCTTCCCTGTTGGCAATGAAAAATACACTTATGATTATAATGTTCAGTTTTGGCAAGATTTTTTTTATATGCATATAAGATTCAATTTTTTAAATGCAGAACAGTATTAGTAATAATAAATATTATGAAATATGAATAAACTTGTTCTTATATCTTTGCTCAAAGTTGCCCCTGTACCTTAAATGCTTGTTTTCAGACTCTAAATATACAGAGAGAGCGCATTTTAACAAAACAATAAAAAACGTGACTACTGTTTGATAAAAACATTTACCATAATGTAAAAAGAGAAAAGAGAAGCAAGACGACATTCTTACAGTGGATTTCTATATAGCTGGCTTCGTTTTATGAACTGGGAAATAAAAATTAAATCAATTTGCTTTAGATCAATTGTCTCAAAGGACTGGTGTTAAAATACAAGCTATGTAGTACAAGTAAAATAATCCAATAGAAAAAAATGTACTTGCTGTATAACTGTAATAGCCTTAAGAAACATATCTCAATACTGACATTTTAGTAGTTCTGCTTAACATCTCAGGATTTACAGGTAGCCAGCTTACATGGAATAAATACAAAGTGTGGATATTAAATTAGAAAGAAATAAAAATCTTGCAACAAGTGAGCATGAACCTCACAAGAGCACAAGTTTAACAGCATGTGTGTGCTGTCTTGGGAGGAGTCTCTTTCATGATCTAGTCTCTAATATAAATCCCTATTAATGCAAACATGGCACACAGTTTTCCCCCTATTCTTCTAACCTTAGAGGTAACTCATTTAGTTGAACTCTACACTCTTTTGTAAATTCTGCCTGTGAGCTGAAAAGTTAACTGGTTCTTTAGGTTCTCTTCTATGATTACTCTTCTTTATATTTCTACATTTGATAGATTTATTTTGTCCTAAACTAGGCTAAAGCATTATGAAGCATAACATATAAAGTGTGCATTTCAATAAGACCAAATATAAGAGTCTATTAGCATTCCTATTTCCTCCAGCTTTCTTTGCAGGCCCTATTCACTCTCTGGACTGTGTGTTTGTACAAAAAGGTTGATTAGAAGCTTTTTTAACATGTTATTATCATCATCTCTTTTTTTTTTTTTTTAATAGTGATACCTATTTTTTTAAATAAATAAATAAAACTAGCTTTTGAGAAACATGTTCCCTGCTACAGTAACTCCTGATGTTCTCTAAGACACCAATCTCAAACTAAATCAAACATGACAGACATCTCCATTTCTCAGGTCTACATGCCCCCAAGAAGACTTTTAACAATGTACAAAGGCAAGAAGGGAAACTTGTTTTGATGGGGCTTGCATGCTTTTAGTTCTCAAGGAAAAATTAGGATTACATACCTAGAAAACAGAATAACTCCCTAGAGCTGTATTCCTATTTTTTTGACTTTACGGATTTACTGGCTGGATGCTGAAGTCAAAATTTATTTATTTTCTGGTTTTTAACTGATAGCCTGGAAAGGGGAGTTGGGGTGGGAACCAGAGGTGTTATAAGAATACTCTTAAGAGTATGACTCACAACATAAAGTGAATGGGGGATGAGAAAAGAACATTAAGCAAACCCAGGTTCTATAAAAATGTGACTGCTCTCATCTCTTGTTAGTTTCAATAAGAACTGAGGGGGCTTAGGCCCTAGAATAGTATCTCAGCTGTGTCTAGGACCTAGAGAAAAAAGCAGTACCATAAAAAAAGGTAAAACAGAGCAATAAAAAGCAAGAAAATAATTCCTTCTCCACAAAAGCAGTCTTGTTTAAAAAAAAACACCCAAACAAACAAACACCACAACACAGATCTATCAAAATAATTTCATATTAAGAATATACTTAAAATTGCTGCTATATGTCAGCCTCTGGGCATCTTTTGACGTAACAGCCAAAAATAAGCCTTTAGGTATTTAAGGACAGACTTGAAAAGGTCTCAGAAAATCCTCAGGTTCTTTTTCAAAGTACAAGGATTTTTCTTGGTGTAAATTCACTTGACATAATTCCCTATTGACTGTTACCTGTATATCATTCACTGAAAATCAGCTAAGTCAAATCCTCTAATATTACTGGTGTCTGTTTCAAATGAGCCACTGGACCATCAGACTTGATCTTCTTTTATATTTTTTGAGACTTAAAGGGCCTACCATGTTTTAGAGAGTTCCTGCCTCCTCTGGAGGAATTATCATTTAAGAACAATCAAGTCTCACATTTGACCTATGAAACCAATATCCTAGTATCATAATTCTAAAGATACAAATGCATAACCTCATGATAGACAGCTAGAGCAGTCATTAGTAGCAGATTTGGTTACCAGTGAGTTTTCTCAGTTGTCTGTGTTCATTTCCTAGACATATATGAGACTGACTCTTTTGTCCTCTCTCATGGAACTTTATTTATGAAAAGCAAATGTAACTGGCAGGATTATCAAGTCACAGATTTCAATTAAGGCTTCCTCTCTTTTTCCAGGGAAAGCAGAAGCACATGCTCATTTGTGACATCTCAGTTTTTGCTTGTGTACCACTCTCTGCAGATGATTTACAATTCATCTGTAAATAAATACGGCAAGGATTTAGCAGCATCTTCAGTTTAGTCATAGGTGTAACTGCAATTGGAGATGGTAGCATTAATATTCAGGGGATAATTCTGGAGAAAAATTGATACCTTAGAAGCTGTTTTTATGGAAACATATTAGTTGCGTCAGATGCCCCAGAACAGATGAAATACCTGCAAGAAACTCACCTCCACCACTGTGTTTGAATGTATCAGTAACATACAGGTCAGAAGGACAGGTGTCAGCTTTCTGGACAGGAAAAATTGTACGTCTTATGGGAGCAAGATAGGTGACCCAACCTGTACAGTGGTGGAATAAGGCATCTCATGGGTCCTGCTTTCTTATATTCCATCTGCCAGTGTTGTATTTCAGGTGAAAGTTTTTTCACTTGGTTTCATTATATATTAATGTCTCTCTCTATATATATAAACTTTTATATAGAACTTCTAGACATACATGGGTGCATACACAGAAAGACTTAAAAGCAAAATAAACCCAAAAAACCCTACACCCTGCTCAAAGCTATCTTTCTTTTGGGTGCATACCAAGAAATCTCTGCCAAACAAAATATATTCAATGCTAGAGTTAATATAACCAAGGGCAAAATTCCAAGAGCTGCATGCTAACACAGTAATACAGCAGATTAAAAAGAGAGATTACGATCTTTGAAATTATTTTCCATACTATTCACAGTAAATGCAAAACACGGACCACACTGCAAAGCCATTTAACATTTAGATTACCCGAGACAGATAATCTGGTAAATGAAAGTACCCACTGCTGCATTCCCTGTTTTGTGGGGAAGCAATAACCTTGTAGATGAGACTTCCCGAAAAACACTACTGCCCATCTAGAAAGGGGCAAGTGGAAGACAGATGCTGAGAGTCTGCGTATCCCAGTTATCACGTCTGCTATGCCAATACTCTTCTTTCAGCACCAGCGTCATTTTATCTCAGAGGTTTGGTGTTGCTCTATGGAAAACAGTAGGGGCTATGACTTTTCTAGCAGCAATACTGGTGTCCTGAGTAGGAAAAGGTGTGGGCTAGAAACAGAGACCTACATGACCAAGATCCCACAAAAGCTGATGAGCAACTGTAAACAGGAGCTCAAGGACAAGCTGGATTTTTGCCCATCAGTGCTGCAAGTGACTGAAAAACAAAAAATTGAAATGATGGATTTCATATTGGGTCAATTTTCTTATTTAGTTTTAAACTTAAAATTTCAGTAGTTCAATAGTTTGGTAATTAAAGGAGTGTTTGGATTACTCCTCCACAGACAGCTCTTTCCTGGTGGACTAACTGGCATGATAATAAAATCAAGTATTGAACATTTCTTTGAGTTTCAAGGAGAGAAAAGCATCGGCCAGAGGCAAGCCATACTAGTACTTAAGTTCCTGCATCACAGTATATGGCATGTGCTAACATTCTCCTGAAACCAAAAGGACTCAGGAGTTTCTCCTCAGTTTATCTGTTTGCAAATATTTGCAATACATAGGGAATCATTCTGGAAATTAATACAAAACAAAAATTAAACCCGAAGCATGGGAAGAGTTTTAATAATATAAACTAGGACTGCTCAGCTTTTATTAAAAAGCTCCTATTTCTCTGTGGCTTTAAAGTAGAGTTTGGCTTTCCTAGTTTCCTTTTTACACACTGCTATTTATGAATTTGATGTGGTAGTTGGTTTGACAGATGATAGGCCTGCTTGCAAGTTACTCATGTTTGGATCCTTATGTGAAAACTTCTATCCTTTTTTTTAAGCACTAACCTCATCGGGTTTTTTAATGAAAGCAGAACTACTCTAGCTTTATTTCCTTTAATTAATCTTCCTTAAGCATATGGCAGCAATGCAATTATTGTAAATGACCTCTAAACTCTCTGTATATGTTAAGGCCTTAAGCTAATCTTGTGTTTTAAATTTAGTTTAATTTTTCTATTAGAAGTATGACTATTGTAAAATTATTTTAAATTACTATAAGTACTGCTGGAACACTGTGTATGCGCGTGTACGCATGTGAACGTTGGGGCCAAGGACAGAGACAGAATTGCGTATTTCTCATCCAAAGGAGAATACAGACAGTGAGAAAGATGTAGCACGGTATGTTCTTGTCAGAGATCACACACAAACTGCCTAAAATACAGCTTATGATCCTCCCACAATGGGATATTTTTACTATCCTTAATGACGCGAGGCAGGTGTTTACAGTTATGATGTATGTCCGTCTAAAGTTGGAATTAAGCACAGACACAAAATAGCAACGCTTGACGCACTAGACCATGACATACTGTACGCACTGCAATTAAAATAAACTCTACTCCTGATTTTTATTTTTTCTTATGAGGAAACAGGAAAAGCAATGAAGATTCATTCTGGTTTGTGGAAAGCTGCACACTATTCTGAGAAGTGTAAAAAAATAATTTGCAGAATGAACTAAAATTCTCTAAACCACCTTTTTAGCCTTGGCTCACTCTTTGCCAGGTGATTTTAGAGAAGGAGGAAGGAAGGGAGCTTTCCATCTGTTGAGGTGTTAGGATTCTAAACATGTTCCTGAGTTAATTTTGACTCTTTAAAGTGTGAGATAAGTTAATATACTCTAAACCAATATATCATGTCAATCAAGAGTGCTTTTCTCAATATCAGCCCACTCACTTCCGCTGCCTGCTTACAGGCTCTAGAGGCTTCTAGCTCTAAAACTAGGCTTCCCTTAAGAAATGAAATGTTGTCGTGGTATCAACAAATCATAGATGTCTCTAATAAAATAAACATGAATAGTGCCAATGGAATTAGAGAAGCTGACACTTTATTCCCTTTGTGTTGGTGTAGCATTTTACCTAAATACTTGTGAACATTCCGAAATATGAAGTAACACCTTATTTTAAAAAAAAGTAAAAGTGGAAAGGAAAAGACATTGTAAAGAAACACTGACTATTTTATAAAATAGTTACATCCCAATACTAAAATTGTATTTACTAAAACAGATAAACCCCAAAATATCTTTTTTCTGCGTCTCTTTCCAGTATTTTTGAATCAGGCATAGAAGTCTCCGAAGTATATCAACTTTGCCAGATACTATAAATCCAAAATATTTGGAATATTATATCATCTTCTGGTCAGAATATATGAACAAATTTACTAAGTCTAGGCCTGCCTTGGTGCAATGTACTTTCCTGAAGGAATTGAAGATCGCAGTGTGCATACAATAATTGCCTCTGTGTTATGCTTTAAGAATCTAGGAGCTTACAGGAAGCTGGAAGTTGTGTCTGGACCATCAGGTTTAGTAGGTAACTCAGAAAACATAGTCTACAAATTTGCCTAATCCCATTACATTTTTGTTCTCTACAACACCCTGTGGTAATGGGTTCTACAAGTATAAATCATGGAAAAATCAATTTTTTTCATTAACTATAAATTTATTTACACGATAAAAATTTTGTTCAGTGTATCAGTCTGTACATATGCATGTCCTTCTATTTTCTCCTTTACCTCTTTTCCAAGCTGCAAAAAAGTAATTCATTATCGTTCACCTCACAATCAATATGAAAGATATTCCACGCCTTTGATCTATCAAAGACTTTCTAGTTTTACTATATTCTTTTTCAAAATTAATCAAGAAAAATTTCACAAAGTATTCAAAATTTAAATTTACAAAATTACACAACTTGACAAATAGATTTATCCAGAATCACAAATTAATTTCCTTATTTGCTTTAAATTCCTCTGCTAATTATAACTAATATTCTATTTGCTTTTTTACCAGTGATGAATATTGGGTTAATTTTTCAGAGAACTATTGGTAATTATTCCCAGCAGGAATTACCCGAGACTCTCTAGTGTGGAAGCAGGAAGTGAGCATTATTAACCACAGTATCACACCAGAGAACATCTAGTTTATTAATTAAAGTGTCAGCTTAAGTATTCAAATAGATGAAGAAAAACAGTACTCTCTACTAAGAATTGGCCTCTCACTTGTCCCCTCCCATTGTATTAACAAGAAAAGGGAAAAATGAAAAGCAAAACCAACACTGCTCCCATCACCTACCCAGCCCACCCCACTCTCCCCGCCAGAAAACCAAGCAACCCTAATACTAATTTCAGAATGAGCCTCTGATGCAGCAACATCTTGGGGACATGTCTAACTTTCAGGATGAGTCACATCCCTGTGACTCAGAATCAATAGTAATTTTAATGTGCAAAAAAAATTAAGATGGCTCAGGATCCTTACTTACTTAGCATCCTGTTTCAATAGATGCTGTCTGATGGTTTTGCCAGTAGAATGAACAGAAGCTCAGCTGCCTTGATAAAATGATCATGGAAGAGAACTTTGCCCCATGGAATCTATGGATTCTTGAAATTGTGGAAATTCATCCTAACAGAATATACCCAAAGATCAACAGACTCCACAGTGCCACCAAGAAAATAGTGTGGATTATTTCTTATTTTGATTAAAATGAAACAGTACCCTAGAATAATTGGAAATAATCATACCAGGTTGCCCTATTTCTTTTTGTTCCTTTCCACTAAACATGTACCTCGAAAATGTCAGCTTGTCCTCTGTTTGACATGACGCATATATGAGCACAAAGTTGTGTCCAGGTACCCATTCTGTCTAGCACTTATTTTCCCACCACTGCAAATCCTATGCAAAAAATCTTGTATTTTCTCCAGGGCATTTAGAATGAGACCTAAAGTTAGATACCAAAGCATGCAAATTTGTGTTGCTGTTTTCTATCTTGTAGCAACCAGAATATTACTTCAAGTTTTAAAACTGTCACCATCTTCTGCCTGCCCAAACACAATACAAGAAATTTCACACACTCCCCAGAGACTAGGTTGGATTCCTGCTGGAAAGAAACCAATACGCGGTGGATAGTGGTGACTGGCTAACAATAATAATTATCAATCTGAAACTGAAGGATGAAAAAGAAATGCATGCTATTGGAACTGACAAAGAAACAAATCCTAACTAATACTGTTTCTAGGGAGATCTGAAAATTGGGGTTTTTTTAGAATTAAGACATATTATTTGGAATTCATTTATTTAGCACTTTAGAATTTTATTTTGCTTATATTTATTAAAAATGGAGAGATGTGTACATACATAAATGTATTAATAGAAAAGACTATATCTTTATTTTGATAAAGAGAACTAAGCATAGGCATGTGACCTAAATACAAGATTTTAAAAACAAAATAATAATAATAATAATAACAATAATAATAATAATAATAATAATAATAATAATAATAATAACAATGGCAAGAGGGGGCAGGAAACAAAATCCTCCCAAGAACAAAATCCCTTCCATCCACAGACTATTGCACCAGACACACCAAGCTTCTTTAAAGATATCTAGGAGAACATGAGCCTGCTCAGCTGACAATTTCTTAGACTGGAGAGTTTCCAGATGTCCAAAAGCTGCTGCATTTTGTCTGTGCTAGGAAGGAAATGCCGGTGGAGAAAGGCTGTGGTGCAAGACATACATCACTACCACACTGATGCAGTCATAACTGAGGAGATTCCAGATGTATACACCCAACATTTCACCCCCAACAGCTAATCTAGCCTCAGGGGGTCCTGGAGCAATGCAGGGAGTTGGATTAGCTCCTTCACAGAACTGTAAAACTTCACGGCCCAGAAAACGTTGAATGACAGAGAAGGGATTTTCAATTCCATAAATGTCCCTATAACAAGAGTCATCCAGGGATTTGGAGGATTTCAGTTTCTTCACAGGCATCCTGGAGTGACAAGGGAAACCAAGGGGACCCTTTCATATTTCAGATGCCAAGTATGGCCCAGATTCCTTTACAAGCAGTTGTCAAGACAGGTTTCATTGGCTTCAGCCTTCAAATTCAGGGAAGCAAACTAGGAATTCAGTAAACATACAAGGTGGAAGAGATACAAAAATCAAGCGATGCAACCCATCACAATATTGCTTTTGGTGCGGTTGCATTTTTGTGCTAAACCATGATGCTTCACTGAGAACTCGCATATATAGCTCACCAACAATTTTTGCCCTTTTGTACAATAGTTTCTTAATTTGTCTCATGTAAAACTCATATAGTATTGATATTATAATACTAACTTCAATTACAAGTTCAGTGAGATGTAAGCTGAGGTTAAGAAAGGAGGAAGGTCAACCTGTCAATTATATCTAACAGCCTGTTTCTTGGCTGTCTGAATATTATAAAACTATTATGTGCATAGACATACAATATGTATATATGAAACTCCTATATGTCCTTCTGCATTTCCATTACCTATAATCTACTGTAAATATCACGTTGACTGTTAAACTCTGTTAAACTCACAAATTTTGAGGAAGGCTTTGGTTCTCAACTATTCTTAGCTGCATGATACAGATGTTTTTCTGACTAAAAGCAATTCTGATCATTCATGCTCACAAATTTTCCCCTTACCATTGAGTTGTGTGTTTCTCTCATTAATATTTAAATATGCTTTCCCACAAGCATGGGGAGTAATCAAAAAACTCTTTAATCATTTAAATAAAGCCTCATAAAAATAACTTCAATTATTTTGTAATAGGAAAACACTAACATTCTGATATTCCCTCTCCCTCTCACACACAGAGCAAGTCTCTTAAAGCAATATCACACACAAAATAAAATTTTGAAAGGCTATCAAGGACAAATAGTATGACTTTCATAACCAGAAAATTATTTTTAGATATTTAAAGAATTCTAGACATAGCTAGAATGTCTATTTCCCTGTAAAATTTTTAAATTCAAACACTGATGTTACAAAGGTAAAGTTTTTTCCTAATGTCATGCTGTAAGAATTCTACAAATGATTCCTCAAAACCTGAAATGCTTTGCAAATTGGAAACCAGGACTAGAAAATAAACAGTAAATTGTTCCATTTATGGAGTAGAAAGAAATAAAACATCGTAGCAGTAATAGAAATAAAACCTGAAGCTACATTAAATGCACCTTATGCTTATAAATGGAGTTTGCACCTCCAAGAACTTCAGCATGAACAGTAACTGTAAAAACATAGAATAAATATATTCTCAAATACAGTCAAGTGAATGATTCACAGCCTAAATTCCCTCTTACTTATTTCAAATTAAATCTAGGAAATGCCTTTGAAATGCATAAAAGGCTGATCACAGACAACAAAATCCAGGCCTACTACATAACATTATGAAATGCATAGCCATAAGATCATTCTAAAAGTACATGGCTGTCAAGCAAACCAAAGCCATAGTGTAAGTTCGAACATAAATTTCCTTGAATCTAATAGTGTATATGGGGCATTCAAATCACCAAAGCATCTGACTCTGACACACTCTCTCCCTCAGACAGAGTCCAGTTGGTTGTGAGTTTTTGTTTGTAATAAAAATTCCTTTGTCCAGCTTTGCCTTTGAACACGGACATTCATCTAATTTTGTTTCCATTTGTCCATTTTTTTAAATTAATAATTAAAATGTCCCAATGAATTTATAATCTCAAAAGAGCTCAACATTTTTCTTCTTTGCCTTTAAAATATAATAAGTATTTTTTATTCCCTTGACTTCAAAGGATGACAAATTAAAGATTAATACAGTGACAGACTATTTGATATTCACTATTTTTAGTTGCATACATATAAGTTCAAAGGTGACAACCTTTACTTTTGAAATCTAAGCACTGGAGAATTTCTCAAAGAAAATTAGAGTAATTATTACATTATCTTCCTGCACTCAGACATAGAAGGAGCAGAGTTCATTTTAAAAAGTGACTAAGTATAGTAATTAATTAATTTTAATTCAACAGTGTAGGACACGTGCAATATTAGAAAATACATATAAATATATCTTTGCTTATGTATAAAAAATTTGCACAAACTGAGATATGAGATAAATCCAGTCTATTAAAGCAACTAAACAGGTTACTTAGAGTGTCTTTCAGATGTGTCTGTGGCAGTTTAGTGTGTTTTAATGGAGTAATCCACCAGCACCTTGAATCAAGGGAGAAATATTCCTACTACCATAAGCGATTTAACTCCTGAAGTTTTGGAAGTGATTAAGTACCAGACCATACAACTCATTCACAGGAAATGAAATCCAACACAATTTTATTGCTCTCAACATGTTTACATAAGCAATTGAACTTCAGCTTGCTAGAGAACCTGAAGTCTATTTGAAATTCACACCAGTCACCAGCAGAACTTAGGCTGCCCGGTGTAGGAAGAGAGTGTAGATGAAGTGCTGGTGGTAGCACTATTTTCTGAAGCACAGCCCTTGTGGGCTGGCAGGTGCTTTCTGGCTTCTGTTGATGGTTGGATAATTGTCATTGAATTTTTGCCAACAGTGGAACAAAAATTAAGGAAAATAAAACAAAAAAAATTGAAAAATAAAAACATGACAATAATTCTGAAGACTAAACTGCCCTACTAGTTGTCTGTCTCTGGTACTGTTGTTTTAAGGTCATATCACCAGAGCTCCCATTTTATAAAAAAATATATGATGCTATAGAAATGAATTGTACTCTTCTTTAGCAAAGTATTTACACATCTGCTGTTTGCATCACAGTGGGATAAGTACCTTTGTTACTAAAAATGTCTTGATAAAAAAATAATTTTAATGACCATAGGTTACACTAAGGCTTGGTCTACCTGGTGTGGCAGACTTGGCACAGTGAGAAAAAATTTTCATAGCACTGTTACTATATCCAAATATCCCTGGAGAACAGACAGGCTATCTCTGTAAAATTAAGGGTTTTTTCAGTCCTCAAATATATGCTCTGGTAAAACTGGATGATGGAAAAACCTCACTTGTTCCTTAGGGTAGAATTCAGGATACATGAGACATTTCTCTGACAGATTCACTCAAGCAATGCAGCCCTCAGCTTACTCTCTGCGAACCACCCAGCTCCTACTACTACGTAGAGCATCTGCCAAGAAAATATAATTACGCTCCATCAAGTCCTAAGGCTAGTCTGAAAATCACACCTAAAAAGGGTAGAGTTAGTAGAACAGAGCAATCAATAAACATTAAGAGGTGAAAGCCGTAGGATAGGTCCAGGACTCAGTGAATGTCCTTTGTACTATAGTCTCTTTCACAGGCTCTGTAGACGGTGCAAAATAAACAGCAATTTAAGATGTGACTCTCCCGTACTTAAATGCAGGAAAGGAAAACCTGGAGCTAAGTAGAAGAGCAGTCATTTATCCCAGGCATTTTGATACAAGTCCCCTTAGCTCTGAGACCAGAGATGAAGACTAGATGAACAGTATGTCTCTGCTATTTTATTAAAGACTTTCGCCAATGCTTTGTTCCAACTATTAAATGAGGAGACTCTAAGAAATCCATGCCAGTGATTTTGGACTGCCATGTAAACCAGCTGGGCCTGTACTGCAGTAAACTCTTACCTAGAGTTAAACCTCAATTACACACTCTCTAAAGCAGGCGGAAAAAAAATCAATGAAACTTTCCCATGTAAAAGTAAGACAAACATTTGAAAACTTCAGGAGGCCATAGTCTTACTTCTGCAACCCGGTAGTGAGGCACATCCAGTTCATATTTGGTTCTTAAATACCGCTTGGCTGAGTTTAATTGCTAGGAAAAGGTTTCTTTGCTGTGAAATTTGCCATACAAATTTTTGAACAGTTATCAGTAGATTCAAATAATATAAAATTCTCCTAGTTAGTTCAATTTCAATACAGCTATATAAGTAGGACATTTATAACTCTCTGATTATGTCCCTCATTAGCAGACAGTCACTACACGATAACATCTTTAAATTATTGTTTCAAGCTTCCTTAGATTTAAGTGGCAATCTCAAGAACAGCACATCTGTTCCTCTATTTTAGCCACTTGCATAAAAAAAAAGGAAGTGTCTGTTTACTTTGGCATTTGTCATAAAGCATCATAAAATATCAGATATTTTTTATACCCGTAATTCTCACAAACCGGGCACCACCTTTTTTTAGAACTTCAGTCCAGTATAAAAGTAACTGATCCATTAACTAATGAAACATTTTCTGTGTTACAAATACATGTCAAGAAGCCAAAATACTCCTGAAATATAGAGACTTTGGAGAAAATACTAATTGCTATAATAAAGTTAGCATTCTTCCTGTGTGCATTTGCTCAAATGATCCCAGCACTGACAAGTAACAGAGTTTGAGAGAACACTGAATGAATAACAGCCTGTCCAAAGACTCTTGGGTTTCCCAGTATGATTTCCAGATATCTAGGGAGAAAACTTAGAATCAATGTTTATGATCAGTACTGACCTTTACTGCAACACTCTGATTTCAGAAAATATCCTCTATATGTAAACTGAAAACTTCAAAATCATCATTCAATTGTTCATAATATCATAGCAAAGCCTTTTTTTCTTTTCCTATTGAGTAACATGAAGTACTAGACCCGGTAAGTGCTTCTTCTACTAGTCTAATAATAGCTACATTTTTGAAGGGGACGCAAACACGTATGTGGAACATCTTATTTGTGACAGCTATTTTGCTCTGTGATAAACCTGCTGCTGATTGTATGTTTCTATGCATTGATCTTAACATCTTCTTTAAAGTTTTCTTACTATGTGCTGTATGGATTCATGACAGTTTTATCCATCACTCATCTCCCTCAAGTAATTTTGTTTTTTCTCAGTTTGAGGGAAGAAACTTACTTCAAAAAGAGATGCTTGTTTAAAATGTGCATTTGCTTAGCTTTTGGGGAAACAGCACCTATTGGCAAAACTACATCTCCCTGCACTCCAAAAATAAATATAAGAGCAAATCTGACCAAGGTAAGGCAAAACCAACCCACTCCTCTTCAAAGACAAAGAGCCAAAACCAGCTTTAATATAGTACAAACCCCTGCCTCATATTAGAACCCTAAAAAGTACATATAATGCTCATGGACAAGTGTTTGTAGGAAAGATCGTACCTGGAGAATACAAGAAACACACAGTAGTGAAGTTTCCAAATAGGGAAATAGTGAATAGAGGCATAGTGAATGGATTGAACAGTAATGGAACGAAATCTGCTGCATTTTTGTTCCCTGTCAGGGCAAGAATCACTAGATGGCACTGTGACACATCCAGAGCAAGGGTTGGAACGGTTGCTCCCCGTAGTGTACGAGCGAGGTTACAGTTTTGGGGGAAAGAAAAGCTGCATTTTTGCAGTTCCTTGTTGGCGTTTGTCTTTCTGGGATGCTTGCTGAACTGTAAATGCTTTAAGGTGTTAGTAGTTTAAGAAAATAGGCTCTCTGGGAATAGCAATATGCTTTAGGTAGAACATCCAAGTACAGACATTGTCTGAATGTTGCAAATAGGACAAGTGGCATCACGGATATATCAAGCATTATTTTCCATTCAAGTATAAGGTTCTTATATCAGTTACTGCACTCACTTTTCAAATTTCTCACATGCTATATATTTTAAATTTACTTACATTCAATTTCAGCTGTGTTAACATCCACAGGTGAGACACGTACTTGCTTGTCTGGGCAATGATAGGGACTGCCAAGAAATTCAGAATTCAATTAAGCAGTTATGATAACATTTCTTTGGGACCGCCCAACAGAGTGTTCCTCCCCAAGGCTTTCACATTGCAAAGTTGTGGAGCCTGACTTTTGTCCAGCATACCAAGACGCTCCATGCAGTCTCCTCTCCCATGAGACAGCGTTGTGGAGAGAATATGAAGCTCATGATCTTTACAATTCCTTGAAACACTGCTTTAGACTGATATAAATAGACAGATGCAAGCACGTTTTAAAGGTGCAGATGACATTATTATTAAAGCAGACAATAATTATGATAGTGCTCTAAAAATGAATGGAAGCTGGATAAAGCATCATAACACAAACTTGTCTATATCAAGGAGCATCAAATCACTGTCTGTGAGGCTGGGGGGAGTGGGGGAAGTATTTGGCAGAAAGAGCTATTAAAAGAAAAAGGACAATGCCATTTAAAATGGATCTATTACCTGGCACGAAGTATAGACCATTGCCAAGAATAACAAATCTGGAAATACTGAATAAGCTGCTTATTTATATGCGACTAAATGGTTTGGAAAAAGAGGAATAGGCTTTGATTCCACTCTGTTTTCCTTTGTTTAAATAGAGTGCTCTGTTGGTATTGGCTCTGTTATTATAAAGCATAAGCAATTCAAGCAGATAAGACCCTATCTTACTAGAGATGTCTAAGAGTCAACTCAAGAGTCCATGACTATATTAACCCCTGGGGAACAGCTACATGTTGACAGAGGACTAGGTCTCTAGTTTGAGTAGGCTGCACACAGCATAATTTTGAATTCTGTTTGTATAGGTAAGACCCACGAGGACAATAATTTATGTAAATCTGAATGTGTACATTTTTAACGTATTCCCCAGACTTGTCAGGGCTCACACTTTGAGTAAGAGGCAAACACGCTTGGTAGAAGGCTCATATCACCTCTGTACGTCATTTGAGGTTACATACTTTTGTATAAAGAGAGATCTGCTTGGTTACCTGCCTCCTTACGCCACCAAAGGAAAAACTTTATTCTTCCTGTCTCTTCAATCGTTGCTAGTTGTCAAAAATGGTACCACTTTCCTGTGATAATGATGGAAATGGAAAGTATTTTCTCACAAGTGATAAAGAAGAAAATAACAAACCTTATTTGACAATTGCAAAAAAAAAAAAAAAATCTTCAAATCTTAGGTAAATGTTTTGAAATACAAAATTTGAGGATTATAATCAAATTTCCAAGCGTACTGAGGAATTCCTAAGTTTGCTAGTATAAATTGCTTTGTAGCTTCAACTCATAGCAGACTTCTTGACTTTGTAGACTACGTTCCACCCAGGAAAATTAGAGACTTTGAACTCCCATTAAAGTTGAGTTCTAATATAAAAAAAGCAGAAGAAATTTCAAGACATCCATGAGAGGAAAGAAACATTATTTTGACAATACAGTCCAGCCACTACTACTCTAAACTATTATTCTGACTAAATAAACACACTCTTTTTTTTAAAGTATTTTATTTCCCATTCTCCAAATCTTTTTCACTTTTTTGTTGGATAATCCCATTCTTCAAATAGATACCCCCCAATATTCCTGATTCAATCACATTCACCTCTCAGTCATTCTCTTCTCAAACTGAACACCTTGTTTTCCCCCACAAACAGATCCAGAAGCCTCTCCATAGTAATGATTTCATTTTTTGTGGATGACCACTTGATTAAAAAAAAAAAAAGCAGAAGTGTAAATAAAAAATTAAATTGCTGGAATCTGCTGCTCCTCCCCACACAGCATCCCACAGAACATACACGTTGGATCAGCTGATCTTTGTTGGGAAAAAGGAAGATAATATCCATAGGAACACAATGTAATGTAAGTCCTGATGTAACCCAAACAGTAATTCCACTGCACAGGCTACAATGACAACGAGCAACACAAATATCACTTTATACACCCTTGAGAGCTTTGACAAGTACATGAATTTGCTATTATGCGAATTCCTTCAAGAATAAAAATAAGAGCATCTAGGCTCTACACACGTTAGTTAATGTTTCTCCTTTCCATAGGACAGGCCAGTGAACACTAAGATGGTTAGAGGACGTTCAGGTTAAGTAGCTAGATAAAAAAAGAGATCTTCTATTGCGTGACATGAGGACCTAACATGACTTTGCAAATTGCAAATATGTAAACAAATAGAGACATATAAACTTCTTTTAGTTTATTATTGAGCCCAAGGTACTCACAAATAATCTGGCTGCAAAGACAAAAAAGGAGCCCCTTGAAACAAAAAGTGACGAGGAAGGATATACAAAAAAAATTTAACTGAGTAAGGTGTATTTAAAACCATTTTACATTTTTGTGCCAAATTGTCCCTTTAATAAAACACTTTGTAAGAAACAAACGTAAATAGACAAATCCACAAGGAAAGTTTCTACATCTGAATATGTTAGAATTAGGTACATAATAAAACACCTATAAAATTATCAAATTCTGTTGACTACAACTAATGCTTTTCTTAATAAGAGATTGTGGAGCTTTTTCCACCTTGCTTAAAAATTTATGAGTACACATAGTGGTTTTGATCCGTCAGAACACAACACATTGGTTCAAATATCACAGCAGCCTCTCCTTCTATCACCTATTTATAAAGAAAGAGCACACATGCAAGGAAACCTTCAGTTTTTCTCAAACCTTTTTAACAACCTCATTTCCCTCAGCATAGTTCTTTTAAACTTCTACCCATGTAAGAGGAGAAAATTGGACAAACAGGCATTTCTTCCCTAAAATTGAAAAAAGTGAGAGAAGAAGGAAGTCTATCACCTTTAACTGGCACAAACTGATTTAAGATGCTGGCATTGAAATCAGAACCATGTTCACAAGATTTATTTTTAATACCTGTTGGAAAAAAAAATACAGGTAGCTCAAAACACACTGCTGTAACTGGGTACAAGTAAAGGAAGATAATACTTCAGGAAGGAAAAAAAAATCAAGATTTTCCATAATAAATGGAGTCTTGTGTCCACACTTCCAAACAATTCTTTTAAAAGGTTACCTGTGAAGCTTCCTGAGCAGGTAACTGGCCTACGACCTACCCTTGGGCCATTTCAGCCACTAATTGGTTGATGAGTCATGCTTTGTTTCTCTTTGTTGCTGTAAACACAGTATATGCGGAAAAGATATATCTGTTGGAATTCCTTGTTGAGAGGACATATGAGAGTACAGAGGGAGAGGAACTAGCGAGAAGGACCTTTTCTTTCCAACAGTGCACTTAAAGAAGAGTGTGCACCAAAGTAAATACATGCATTTCCTTTTGCATTTATTCTGAAGTTCCTGTAACAACTTTTATTTAGTTCATTAAAAAAAACACTGAAGAAACAGAATGCATCATGGATCCAAAAAGAAAAGAAAAGGTTACAAAGAATACCTCAGAGGTTGAGAAGAGTGAAAATTAAAGAAAAACCTGTGAGTTAACTACCATATCCTGTAGCCTATTCACAAGAGTACCTATTTCAGTTGTTCAAAGACAACAGATACCAATCATAAGTGAAATGCAAATAGAAGTGAATGACCAAATCCGTCTGGTTTGGGGGTGTGCGAAGGAAAAACATTCAGAAAGGCAATATAAACAGTTGGTATAAATTGTTACAGCATTTTTCACATCAGCTGAAATGCAATAGTTTCCCCAGATTAATAAACTTGTCCATTGCTATCATTTGGGTGCAAAAATGCTCCACTAAAAGTATGTCTGCTACATTAACACTGGTCCAAAAGGCCAGTGCCAGTGGGAAAAAAGCTGTTGCAATGCAAAATCAATTGGTATCACCTGCATACTCAGATCTTCAAATTCAGGCAGATGAGAAATCAAAAAAACCTGCCAAATTCTGTTTCTCACCCACCACCATCAGTCATCATACACCTGCCATAATTCAATCATTTTTCATTTTTTATGGAAACCATGAAACCTGACAAAGCAGGAGGTGTCTATAGTGTATAGTATACAAAACAAATGCACACTAGTTTGCATATGGAATTTCTTAACACCTCCCTGCACATTTTGCCTAAACTGTTTAGGGTTCTATAGTCAAAAAGCATTGTAAAAAAAAGATATCTCCTCCAAAGATATTCAGACGTGGCTGTGCTGCAAATGAATGTTTTAAGGTTGCTTAAAGAAACACCACCAAAGATCTCACCAAAAGCAGGCTTAATATAAAAGTGAAAGTATGCCAAAGTTTGTTTGGCAAGGTTCAGTCTCCTACTTATAGATGGTTAAAGCACACAGAGAAAAAGCAAACTAAAATCTAAAAACAATCAACCTAAAACCAGAATCAACTCAAAAAATTTTCTGTGTGAAGGCTTCCCCAGACCATCACAACATTTCAAATATTATGGAGGGTGGCTTGGCAACTACATCAGTCAAATCCTTCAGGACCCTGGGTTGCATCTCACTGTTTCCCATAAACTTGTGCACATTCAGGTTCCTTAGGTGGTCATGACCCCAATCTTCACTTACAGTGGGAGGTACTTTTGCAGCCTTTTGCACATCCGTTTTTACCACTTCACCAGCACTGTTTATCAGAGGAGGTACATCTTCTTTGACAGTTTTTTTCTGATTAACATTTCTGCAGAACCCCTTCCTGTTATTCTTTGTGTCCCTTGCAGGTTCAGTTCCAGTTTTGCCTTGGCCTTCCTCACCTCCTCCTTACACAATCATACTTCTTCTCAATACTCTTCTGAGGTCACCTGTCCTCGTTCCACTGCCTGTGAATTTACTTCTTGCCCTTCATTTTGACCAGCATTTCCCTACTCAACCATGCCTTCTTGCCTTGTTTGTCCAATTTCTTGCTCCTGGGAATTGCTAGCTCTCACACTCTATGGAAGACTTCTTTAAAGGTCTGCCAGCTATGTTCAGCTCCCTTGTCCCCAAGGACAGACTCCCAGAGGTTCCCACTGACAATCTCCCTGAAGAGCTAGAAGTCTGCCTTCCAAAATTTCAGGAGCCTGCCTTTACGCCTTACCTGACCTGTATTCCTCAAGACTGCAAACTCCACCAATGCATGATCACTGCAAGCCAGCTCACCTCCTTGACATCCCTGAGTAGCTCACTTAGGTTGGTGACCATCAAATCCAGCATTGCATTCCCTCTGTTAGAGCCATCATCTGGCTTAAGAATTTATCCCCCACACCTCCCAGAAGTCTCCTGGATTGCCTGTAGCTTGCCATGCTACTTTTCCAGATGTCGGGGGGCTGATGTCCCCCAACAAGGCACAGGCCTGCGAGCAGGACGCCTCTTGTAGCTGGAGCAGGAAGGCTTCATCAACAGGCTGCCCTCGGTCAGGTGGCTGTAGTAGACCCCAAGCACAAAGTTCCCTTTGCTGCCTCTGTCTCTGATTTTTACCCACAGGCTTTCTACCTGCTCATGGCTGTTCTTCAGAGAAAGCTCTTCAGGCTTAATCCCTGTCTTGATGTAGAGGGAAATCCCTCCACCTCTCCCTTCTCTCCTGTCTCTTCTGAACAGCCTGTAGCCATTGATAGCCAAGCTCCAGTATGGAGAAGAGCAAGTAGAAGAGCAACATTCATACTGCGTTTGCTATAGCATATTCACACTTGCATACACGCAGATCTAAAGAGCATGTGCAAGATATGTGCTTGTGAAAAATTCTCCTCAAATTCAGTGAAGTACTCACATCAGATGCCTTTGCATCCAGTTGAAGGTTTGAGCCTTGAGGACTGAGGGTATCAGCCCAGACCCCGTCATTGTCATTTGTCAGTGGTTCTCCAAGTACAGCAAAAGTTAGAGTTCACTGGCTCTGAGAGATGCTTGGAGGGAGGTGCTGATCACAGCCAGCTGTGGTCCAGGAGTGCTCAAAAGGTCCCACTTAGGACTGCTGTTTATAAGGACACAAGAGAGGGGGCTTTTGTCGTAATATTATTCCACCCTGGCCACAATTTGGGCTGGTAACTTTCTTTGAAAGTTTGATATCAAAAATATTATTCCACATGGATTGTTTTTCAGGCAAGAAAAATAAGTTTCCAAAGCTGTTTGTTAAAAAAAACAGAAGCTCGTTAGAGCTGCCACTCCTGGGAACAGAGAGTGTTTCCAATAAGCTCCAGAGGAGCTCAGCTCATGTGTTGTTCCTCAAGGCCGAGGCCTAACAAGCATTTCTCAGATCATAGTGTGGCCTGGAGCGCGGGAGGCACCACCACAGGCAGTAATTCAAATAAAACATATAAAACAACTGCTCAAAACTAAACTACTTGTATATGCAAACAGCAAACGTGCTCCAGAATTTAAATTCTCTTATATTTACAGAAGTCACAAATCCCAGTTTCCTAATAAAGGGAAAACCCTTTACCTGTGATGTACATAATCTTACATTAAATATGCAATGTAACAGTAGCCATCTAAGACATATCAGGGCTTGGAATGTTACCACATGTGTGGATTTATGAAGAATATGTTTAGGAACATCAAGAACTAAAAGAAAATATATCAATAATAAATAGATCACTGATCCACTTGCAGCTCAGCTTTCATGTGAATAATTTCAGAGAAATTTAAGGAAAATAGCCGACAAAAGCACAACTGCAGAGTGACAATGATTCAGAATAATACTACACTTGCCTTGAAAATGTAGTTAGGAGGGAGAATTCCACTAACTTCAGATAAATACGAGAATGAAAGAAACAAGGGGCACTGAAAGAACTCCTGAACAGAAAAATATTGAAACATATGAACATTCATTGAACATATGGAAATGCAAGCCAACATCTGGAGAAGATGTACATATCTTCAACAGATGAGGAAACCTGAAAGCAAGAGCAAACAAGTGGCTAGAGATTGTGATATTCCCAGCAGAGGGAGAGAAGCTGATTTAAAAGAGAATTTGATTTGGGAATTGATAAAGGAGCCATTCCCCATGAATGAAAACAGAAAACCTCACTACAGAGCTCCTCTACACCTTCATGGGAAATATTAAATTCTAATCTGATCATGTAATTTACACACATATGAAGGTATCAAGAGAAATAGTGAGGGTGAAACAGGTAGAAGAGAAAAAAAGAAGGGGAGTGTCTATACTCCTACAATAAAATGAAATTTTAGAATAGTGTCCAAATGAAAAGATGGAAGTCAGTAGTGACATTCAACCTACTTGGACATGCTGCCATCATCTACTCTTTAGAAATTTGGAGACGTAGAATATCACAGATGTTTAAGAGAGACGCTACACAAGAACACACTATACACAAAGTCTCATATATGAGAAAAAATTATAATAAAGCTTGCTGTCCACCATCTAGTTTTATGGCTTCATTTTTGTAATTCAGCTACTCCAGTGTGATGATCCATTTCACTTGAGCACGTACATACAGGTATAAACAATCTGCAATCTTGTGAAGGCTTTTAAACTCTTATTTTTAACATCAAAGACTTTGACTCAACATGAGCAAAAAGGTTTTTAAATGCTTGTCCTTTATCCCAAAAGTATTTGCTGCTCCAGAGTTATACTTTATTTAGCCCACCATATTGATATTAATTTTCAGTGCTGCAAGTTGGAATGTCAGCGTACATTAACACCTGATCTATAAAGGGAATGCTGAGATCTCACTGGAAGTATTAGTCACTGTGCCCTGGGAATGCAGGGTGTTTTTGTTTGTGTTCTTGGCTCAAATGTCTGAGCTAGACATGTCTCGATTCTTAATAAAACATACACACAACAACAGATTCATTATCTAGAAACACTTCAGGATTAGAAACTTTCTCCAGCTTGTTTAGCAATTACTAACCTCCATGATATATTAATTCTTTTTGAGGGGCAAGAAGTCAGTGCAGTCTATCAAAAATACAATTCCTTAAACCATGTATTCTCTACCTATAGGCAAGTGACTTATTCTCCCTTTTTCTCTCTTTATTTCTTTTTTCTTAAGGAAACCCTTCAATAACTTTGCTTTTAACAAGGAAGTATTTTAGTTCAAGATTTGCACTGTCACTAACTTCACAATTAACTGGTGATCTCATAGAGAAATCAATTTCATCATGAATTTATTTTTTTGGGAGTTCATAATTACAACAAATCACAAGATGATTTCTCGGTCTTATTGATAGCTACCTGGCTACTCCAGAGGTCACTTCTACCAATTCTACTTCTAGATATGGCCACAGGTAGCATTTCATTGCCTAACCTTCTCTGTTTCATCTGCTCTCACCCACCGACTACTTGCATCTCTCTTATAACATAACCATCAGAGCTACACTTAGTTTCCCCTTTTTATCCCATATTTCTCTTTTACAACTTTACATCCAACCTGCTCAAGAATTCTCAGGAATTCCTACCCCAGAATACATGTCTTCATAAATTCTCTAGATCTAACTTTATCAACATCCTTTTTTGTGTCCCCAGCCCTTTTTGCATTGTTTTGTTCAAGAAGTGGTCAAGCATCATGTCCTCTACTTCCAAAGAGAGGTTTTATTTAAATGGAAGAAAAAAAATAGAGCTGGTGTTTTCTGTATTGCTGCAACTAGACAACTGTCACAGCTAACTCACCACTAACCCTTTAAGCATAAAGAGCATTTGTACTTATTTGCTGATGTTTATTTTAAAGTCTTAATTGCATAATAAGTTGTTGTACACTTACACATGATCATAATGAAAACTAGGAAGAAAAGGGAAAGAAACAGTGTAATTAAAGTCAAGGCAAATGAAAAATACAACATCAGACACAGTTTCCATGGAAATAAAAAGCTGTGAAACCTTTTCTTTAGTGTTTTCAAACAATTCTCTCTATTTAGATACCTGAAGCAGTACTTCCATTCTGTACAATTAAAGCATCTAAGCCAATTTTTACCATCAAAATTGATTTTATTATATCATACAGACTTACTGACCATGAAATTTATGACAGCTTCCCAAATGAAAAGCACCTACACATTCTATAAATTCTTGAGTATCTGAAATCTTTTCATTACCAGGAGATAAAAAAAGTGATTTTGCAGGAAAGATAGAAAAAAATTAAGGTTGCAGTAAATGTATTTATAATATTATATTTCAAAAATGTACAAAACTCTAGGTATCCATTATCATCTAAAAAAAAGGAGATGCATAACAGACCAGGAAAAATTACTCTGAAACAAAAAGCTGCCATAAGAACACTCAACCAGCTTTCGGTTGGATAATATAGTCTACATCTGTTGCTTGTTGAGCACGCATATCTTGGAATGTATAAAATCCCCCAGGTACTGTTAGAAGATATCTTGTGTTGCATTAACTCATTTGATAGGCTGAAGGTTTTATCCATCTCTATGCTCTCCAGGTGCTAGGAAAAAGTTACCTACTAGTATTAGGAAACCACAAACACACATTCTAAGTTATTAAATCTCACTTAAATCATGCTACACACAGAAAAATATTTCACTTTCATTTAGTTAGTCTGGAGTACATTACATATCTTTCCTAGAAATTAGCTCAGATTTCATATTAATTCTCCTGGTACTTGCAATTTTAAATTTGCAATTCCCTAGGCACAACAGCACAAACTTAACATTCCCTCTTTTTGCTTCGTTCAAGTAATACTGCAAGTGTGTGTGTATATATATACACAACTCCAATCATTTCATAAATAGCACCATTTTTATAAATTCAGATACATAGACACTATTGTCATATAGACGTAACTTTAAAGCATTCTTTCACTTCACATCTATGTTAATATTCTGTGTGAAATGATGGAACAGCAGTCTTGCTCTTCAACCAGATTCCAAAGCTCAGGCTCCAATAGATGAGAGAAGCAAAATACAAAAACTACACCATATTTACTTTGCAACTTAAAATATTTGGGCTTTTATTTTTCTTACAGGATATATGGTTCTTTCCATTAATTAACATTCATGGATTTTTTTAAACACAAATAGTTTTCAGAAATTAAAAAAAACAAAGAAAAACCACATTAAACAGAACTTAGAAAGTACAAAGACTTGAAGACTTATAGGCCTCCATATTCACAGAAATTTGAAACAAGAATGTATATTTTCAGCCTCAGAACACAACTTTGAGAGAGCAGTGAAAGAAATCGGTCTTTCATTCATTAATTTGACAAGAATACATTACATGAGATTATTCGCGACTATGAGATACGAGAGGTATATTTTCTGTACTAACAGACAGGTGAAGTGGATTTCAGGCCGTATTACAAGTTACATAGATCTTGTTTGGCAGTCACAATTAATGATTTGCAAATCTACAACCAGAAACCTTACTTGCATTACAGAATTTTCCCTGAGTTTTTGTCAATATTTGGTACTTCAGACATCTACAATTAAATTTCTGAGGCTTCAAAGTAACTTTAGGTTCCCAGACCAAGATCTCTTGGTTCCCAGACCAACATATATCTCCCACCAAAACCTCTCTAAAATAGTCTCTGCTGTACTTATGAAGAATCTGTTATGCAGTATTCAGACTAAAAAAATTATTTCTGTTGATGCCACAGCACTGCTGAGAACACAATCTACCACAGAATTTCAGAGATATGTAAAGCCACAACGATGTCTTCGTTTTTCAACACGCTGCCCATACATTTCTCTGTCTTCTGTACATTAAGTTAGCTCAGGGAAACAAGGTGATATATCTGGTCAGTGGCATTCACACAAACTAGGAGCAACCTGGTAAGTCTCCAGAAGTATAATGAGATAGACCTACAAATTCTTGAATCAAGATAACAATAGACAATTTACCATTTCTCTAGGACCTCTAAATAAAACTGGAGGAAGAAATACATATTAAGAGACAGCTGACTGGACTATTCAGGAAGACTTTAAAGCAACAACAGAGAGGGAAAGGTGCAAACATACAAAACAAAAATACATTTGGAACTGTTTGAGGTATGTTACACAAAGCCAAGGAGGAAATATGGGATACATCATCTACATTCACGTGCATGTGTTATAAAATAATTACTTCTTTATTAAATTGAAGCCTCATTGGAAAGACTTTTCTGCTTCTAATATAATTAATCCCCGCACTCTTTTTTAAGAGCAAATGAGTAAGCAAAATGAAAAGTTGTGTTTCTCACTTGTCAACAGGTTGAAAATCAAAGGAACCTTGGATATTCTATGATCAACAGCCTGACAGATAAAACACCTTGACAGATAAAACAGAAGTAGAATGTTAATTAGCATTTAATTTGCTTTTGCAGTTAAGAACAAAATAATTGTTTCCATTTATCTAAAGCATACGGGGGGAAGCAATAAAGTATTACAAAATAGTCTGTTCAATTTGTGCTATGGGTGTATTAGGATGTCCAAAGTAGGTAAATCCTTAATTCAGGAAACATCGGATTTAACTTATTTTGCACTAAATAAAATTGCATATACTGATTTGTTAGCAGTTGCAGAATAATCTTCATATTACATATTACTTTTGTTTGATTTAATGAACAAGCACTTGCATCTTTTCCAAGAATGTAACCTGTAAGTCATATTTCCCTCGACTATCACTGCAGGAATCAGTTTGTGCCTTAAGTGAGGGGGGAGTGAGAGCAGAGAAGACCAAAAGGTGGAAATGGCCACTCCCTTTACAGCTTTGCACATATGAGCAGATTTGAGGAGAAGTTAAGTTTGAGCACAGCTGTACTTCTTGAAGGCTAGAGGTACAAAACAGAACAGCAGCAAACAAGAGGCAAGTCATTAGCTTGTGTTAAAGGATACACAGAGAGTACTGCAATCTTTGGCAAGACTAAAACTTCTGTGAGATTTCATTTTTTTATGACAACCGACAAAAGAGAATTTTATAGAACCTCTATTAGATGCTGCTGCTTTTGAAAATCGTGTGGACTTTTATAGCTTATAATAAAATGGAGATAAGACACATAAGTTTGTAAAAAGGAGACTTGTGAGATCCAGAATTAGAGCCGGAAATAACAACAGCAGGGCTAAAACAAATGTGCCAAAAGATAACATAATGATAGTTAGGGGAAGTGGCACTGTCAGATTCCTCCCCCTCCCATATTACGTTTCAGTGGGAGTTGGAATAGCCCACTGAAAACAGATAGTACAGAGTAATGTGCTATTATAAAACACCTTTTAGGAGCAACTATTACTTCAGTTACTTTTTTTGAGTAATACAGTCCCTACATTTCTGTTCTGTTAAAAAATCATCAAAGCAATCAACTGCTGAAGTAGTCCTATGGCAAACATGGTGTAAAAACATAGTAATTGTAAGAGTCTTGTGGTATATGCTTCCATTGTATGCTTCATTCCAAGATTATGTAGCATGTGCTTCCAGATGATAAGAGATCCACAAATATACTTCCAGAATCTTAACTAAAGATGAGGTTGTCACACCAAAAAAAAAAAAAAAAAGTGGGGGGAAGAAGTGTTAACATATACATGGAAATATACAGAAAGCTGGAAATAAGTACTCTGAATCCAGGTGTATTGGTATGTCTGCTAGTTAGAGTAACTGCTAAAGATAAACAGTGCAAACACTTTGAAGGAAAGTGCACAACATTTGAAGTGAAAGTTACTGAACTGGAGGGATGAAAGGCATGGCAGAAAGAAAGGGATGGATTAAACCTGTATTGTGTTGCTTTCAAACAAACACTAATTACAAAAAGTAAAAGGAACCGCTGAAAATTCAGTAACTCTTTAACTTAACATTATTTTCAGAAATTTTAGAAAAGTATTAAAAATGTGTGTATTGTTTAAAAAACATACACCATTTGGAATTATATACTCTTTCTTTTCTTGTACTAATATTTCCAGACATTATCTGTAAAAAAAAAAGCTATCTTGGTTGTACATGTGTTACATCACGCACTAGATGGGACAACAAAGTATTAAAGGAGTTAAAAGTCAGGGAACAGATAATTGTGAAGCTTTAAAGGATAAACAAGAAGGATTGAATAATATGTCTGTTGGGCTGTAAACATGACACTGATCATGGATAAAAAGGAGAACAATTAAATAAAAGTGTAGTTATTTCCTGTTAGTAAGAGTTTGTGGAAATGGCTCTTGACTAATATTTGTTAGATACTGTACTCCAATAATTTCATCATTATTATTTACTACAATAAAAGACAACAGCATTTATTTTAAACATTGTGTCTGAGTGGAGAGGTCTCAAATCTTAAGGCATAATTGCTGCTAAATGGGTACAAATTTGCAAAATTCCACTCTTGTGTATATGCTCTTCAGTAATTTTATTGGTAACTTGAGGGGAGAAAAAAAGAACAGCAAAATCAGGAGCAATAAAACTCAGAGGTGAATCAAAGCTTTGGGAAACAGTTCACAAAGAGGACCAGTGAAGAGCAGTCTTGGTGTTTAATCAGGTTCAAGGGGAAAGAAAAGTTTTGATACAGCTGGACAGTTAAAATCAACTACAGGATGTAAGAGCAGAAAAAGTTTTGGGTAATCATTCATGAATATAATTTACTATAATATACAGCTGTGATTAAACCCACAAAGAGAAGTCAAAGATGCCTAAACTAGAACTCTGAATAAGGGGGAAAGCTAATATCTGATGACAACTATAGGAATACAATAAGAAATATAATCTTCTGCCTTTGTATTTCAGTAAAAGAAGGCTGCTGAGGAGCAAGAGGAGGCTTGGAAAACAGTCGCGATGGCAATTACAGGATTGGTAAACATACCTTAGAGACAGGTCCCAGAATTTAAATCTATTTATCTTAGCAAAGAAACGATTAAGAGGTGATTTGTTCTAATGTGTTAAGTAGCTACACAGGGGTTAGTAATGTAATAAAAGGGAGTTTTTCAATCTCTTTTAAGAGAAACATGGGTCTAGACAAATGCAGAATCGACATTTTTAACCATTTATATTACTAAGCATAATGTGAAAAACTCCAAGGACTATGGAGAATTCTCTCTCTCTCTCTCTCTAACTGAAAATATCTCAACAGGAATATTAGTATATACTACCTGTAGCTTATCCTAAAATGGGATAAAACAGTTCTGAGACAATAGAGAAGAGATGGCCAACTAGCTTTAATGCTGTTTACACAATCCTCTCAAAGACAATCAATAATTATTCCTTAAGATTTATATATTTTCACCCACTGCGCTCAACTATAGAACATTCCTCTTAGCTGTATTTACCTTGCAATAGCACTTCAGTGTTATTCAGTCTACCTCAGAAATTCCATTTGATGAATAGACACAAGACCTAAGTTTTGCAGCAATGATCAAAGAAAACCAAAAAGCTTCCGTTTTCACTAAGAAAACTGAAATTTATATTTAGAAAATAGATTGACTCAATGGAATAGTCTTTCCATGTCTATCAAATCACTCATAGCAAGTTTCTTTTATGAAAGTCACAAACAAATGCAACTTTGCTGCTTTATAAAATAACGAACTCCAAAAAAACATAATTCTATACTAAACAAATGAAATCATATTTACATCCAACTTGAGTATACATGAACTTCAGGGTGTTTGCTTGATATCTTCAAAAGAAAGAGAAAATAAATCCTTTTTCTTAGACCATGAAGAATTGAAATGCATGCTGATCACAAAAGTTTTCTTATTCGTATTCTTCTCACCAGAATCATGTGTCTTCTGTGATATGAGAAACTCACACAAAGGCAGGATTTGCTAAACTGTCTGCACTTCCCTCATTCAGACTTTTTCCTTGTACATTGCACGTGTAGTCCTTCTACTCCAGAACAAATGGCACAACTTAGCTTGGAGGTTTCTCCTTCAGCCTAGAAACCAGTAGCTCAGGAGTCTTTTCACATGTGGCCATGCAGAACCTCAGATAAATAACCAAGGCCTCCAAAGTTGCCTTACATTTTACATCTTGTAACACTCTATTTTTGCTGCAGATTTGCATCTACTGCTAGGGGAAACTAGTGTCTGCCTAATTCCACTGAGGTAGTCTCAAGTGTTCATGGTCACATATGAAGACAAAGAGAACAGTGATCTTCTAAAATGCTGGTAGAAGTCTGTTTCCAAATCCCTCTGTTTTAACACACTTTTTACACTACTTTTCAGGCACTATTCACCAAAAACCTCATTTTATTTAGTCTGAAATCCTGTTTTAAAAGAAGGATTATTAATGATCCATAACTATTAATAATGTTATTATAATAACCTTATTTGTACAACAGATATTAGAGGTCCCTAGAACAGACCCAAGTCCAATTCTATGTGTCACTGCACAGATTAACTATACTGTAGTTCAACTCAAAGTCAGCAAAAAAGCTGCATTGTTGTCACGTTTACAGACAGGGAACTGTATCACAAACAATGGTAAACAGAAAGCTACTGGTTTTGTCAAGACTAAGTCACCAAGAACCCTTATTCAATGAAAAACTCGTATAAGCCTGTACACATGAACAGACTCAGAAAAAGTGTAGAATAGATTTTTCTCTACCTAAATCTATGCACTGCTAAACTATTTTTGAGTAGAAAGTAGCAAAACTTGAGAAAAAACAAGCACATACTACAACTCGTGCAGTTCCTGAATTAACCATACTAAATTATATAAGAAAGTATATTATTTTTTTCTTCCTTCACAATTAATTCCAGAGCATTATTTGGTACTCTTGTATAAGAGAGAGGAAGAGGAAGAGGAAGAGGAAGAGGAAGAGGAAGAGGAAGAGGAAGAGGAAGAGGAAGAGGAAGAGGAAGAGGAAGAGGAAGAGAAAAGAAAAGGAAAAGAAAAAAAGAAAAGAAAAGAAAAGAAAAGAAAAGAAAAGAAAAGAAAAGAAAAGAAAAGAAAAGAAAAGAAAAGAAAAGAAAAGAAAAGAAAAGAAAAGAAAAGAAAAGAGAAAAAAAGAAAAGAAAAGAAAAGAAAAGAAAAGAAAAGAAAAGAAAAGAAAAGAGAAAAAGAGAAAGAGAAAGAGAAAGAGAAAGAGAAAGAGAAAGAGAAAGAGAAAGAAAAAGAAAAAGAAAAAGAAAAAGAAAAAGAAAAAGAAAAAGAAAAAGAAAAAGAAAAAGAAAAAGAAAAAGAAAAAGAAAAAGGTGGTCTATAACGAGCAAGCTTACAGCAAAGAAGACACCTCTAGCATATCAAATGGTTATTTTCTGAAAAAAACTTATAAATTTTCTCAGTGTTACCAAAAATCTTTTACTATGGAAAGGATTCCAATGAACAAAACAAAAAGGAGCCCTGGTTCTTCGTCACATATTCTTCTCCTAAATAGTGAAGAAAACAAATGTTACTTGAGAAATTTAGACAGGACATGCAATAAAAGTATTTTTTAGAAGTCATTAAGTATTAAGCAAAATTTTTCAATAGGCCTAATGGCTTTGTGCATTATGTATGTAACTGAGAAAAGGAAAAAAATGAGACAACAAAACAAGGAAAAGGGAAACAAGGGGATTCAATGGAAGAAAAAGAACCACTTATATCCTAAATATGTATTTGTATATGAGGACTTTTGTTAATTCTCTGAAGTGATACAGCCATCAACCTTTGCCATTTTGCAAAAGACACCCATATATTGATAACAATGATTCGTGATATGAGATGCTTCAGTATTTCTTTCTTACATTTCAGGAATTAATTTGAGGATTTCTTTTTAACTTTTTATTTGTAAACAAATCCTGGCCTCCTTATTTGTGCAAAATGTACATAAACCTGTCTCACAATCTCACGTTATTGTTTGCAGCTTCATTCTCCTCCTTTATTCAGTTTAAAAAGAAAAAAGTTGAATTTAATACATTATTTTGAGCAAATAATTACAAACCATCAACTTTTCAAAACAGGCAATGCATTTCCAGACAGAGGAGAGATTACATCAGTGAAATGTCTTTCCTCTCCTTGTTTGAGCACTGGGCTCCACAGTTTTCAACACCTGAAGTGTCCAAGTAGTCACAAAAAAATGAGACCTCTGCAAACAAGCACTTCAACATGAATTTTCAAAATAAGGAGAAACCTGTTTATGAGCAAGTGCTACTTTACAGATGCATATGCAAACATCACAAAAAGACAACAAATTTGAGAAATAATATAAAGAACTTTCACTAAGGTCATGCTGAATAATATGATGTGTGAATTTGTCCGATAGCACATGAGGAGAACTTTAAATGAAGAAATATCACATACTGTCTGCTGCAGAGAAAAATGTTGTTTGCTGCTTCTTCATTAAAATTTTACCAGACAACTAATGCTTTCAACATTTAAGAAAGTTAAATAAGGATAAAGTTTTAAATGCAGACAATTCAAAAAATGTATTACAAAAACACATTAATATTTTGGGGGGTGGGGTAAAAAAATCACTACAATTTATATTTCATTTTCTTACATTCATAATTTAGTACCATATCATAATGCAAATGTTATGATAAAAATAGTAATCAGTTGACCTCAAAATCCAGCCTGGCAGCTCTTATGTATTCAGAACAATAGAGAAGCATGCAGTTAAAGGGTACATAGAAATCCTTTTTTGTGTCAACAGGAAAATAAGCATGTGTTTAAGTGCTCTCCCATGTTACTCACCATAATATTTTATTTGAATTTCTTATTCCTATTTGAAATCTAAATGAGAAAAGGGAAAAATAATAACAAGAAGCTCAAGAATAATGCAAAGAATTTAACTGAACCAAACGTTCTTACTGCAGTCTTCCAAATGGGTTAACTTGGACCTTGGATGCAAAATCTAGGAAACATCAAGTAGGAGTAGGAAATGATTTAATGGCAACATCTGGCATTAAGGCGGCTTCTACTGATTCATTTCTCCATGATTCAGAAAGGTTTTGACAAACTAGAAAGGGTTCAGAAGGAAGTTACAAAAAGAGTCTTAAGTCTAGAAAATTATGAGCTGCGTAAAATTAAAAGTTAAATCCATTTATTTTAGAGTCTAAAAGGTAATGGAATGGTTACAGTATCACAGAAAGTTATGCATAGAGAGAGAGGTGGTAGCATTGTGATTTCCTTCTGCCCCACCTCCCCACTGTTGTAAACAAATGACATGAAGTCAATTGGAGACAAATTCAGAATAAAATAAGCTGCAAAATTTTAAACAAGCCAGTGGAACACAACCGAGACACTTTCTATCACTGAAGCTTCTAATATAATTGTTACAAGAAACATACATTCAAAAATATTTAAGGAATTCACAACGCTTCTCTTGGTTAAATATTCATACCCTGTTTAACAAAAGATATGATTCTAAGTCTAAATCTGCAACTGGCTATGACAAAGGTCTAACCACCTCTTCATGAATGGTTTTCCTAGTTATTGGATCTGATTGAATTTGAGCAAAGATTGTATTGCATTATACCGAAGTTCAATTTTACATTCTAAAATTTTAAAACTAATATTTATCATTATAAAGCAGTTATAATGTTTTCAGGTTTTTTATAGTTTCTGGATCCATTGGATCACACATGACTTGGGGACATTTATAAACTTTAAACATACTCACATGCATTTTTTATCTGCTACTTTACCACTTACATTTATTTCTACATAACTTTGCAAACACACGTATTAATTTGATCAAAAAACATTTTTCTTTGTGTGTTTAAAATAATCTTAGTTGAAAACTGTGCAATGCCATACGTACCGTTCTCCTTTGTTGAATATCTCATCTTCGTCAACCTTCTTGGCTATATTGCAAAAATTCCACACGAACATCTGTTGCCAAGAAGGAAAGATAAGAGTACAAAGTATCTCCTCAGATTGGAAAACAACTGGTTACCTTATATGTCTCTCTTCATGCTATAAATTATGCCAGCAAAATTTCTCTGCCATGGTTCTGTTAGTCTTAATATGCCTGTGCTAGGTATGTGTAACTCTACTGTAGTCTGCTTGCATAATGGTGGGGTTTTTACTACTGCTGGATCCATTAATAAAAAAAAAAGAAAATAATAATAATCTCTTACATGCCTCTGCTGCCACAGCGTCATCCTGATACATTCATGTGTCATTTGCAATGCACTCAGAAAATAAAGGCACAACCACTCAAAATATTTACATCCTTTCTCATGAAATATTTCCCACAGAGACTTAACAGGCACAAGTAAGCCATGATGAATATGTTCACTTAACTTCAGAAAAGCACTTTAAGAATTTTCTGGCACATGGAAGTGAGAAAACCAAGCCAGACAACAATTTCTGGAATGGAATGTAATCCCATTAGTTTTCTTTTTCCTCTGACCCTCAGAAAGGGGGTTCCCACCTTTTTTTCATGGAATTCCACATCTACTGGCATGATGCAACTTTCCAAATAAGCCCATGCCTCAGCAGGATAGAGAAGTTTGTGGTTCTTTTATTTTGATGGATAATGTCTGTTCACATAGGTCTTTTCTTCATTCCACTTCCTAGACTAGGAAAGGAAACAAATCTAACATCCATGTTACTTGTTTTAATTTGGATTCGCTGCAGGAAACTAATGGGACAGAGTGGAACCATGACAGTCTCAGTGGTTTGATATTTTCATCTTCCAGCCATATAAGAAACAGTATGTTACTTGCAAAATGAAAAAAGTCTATACAGAAACATTCATACTACTGGGCTACTAAATTAATTTCTGCTCCAAGTTAAGTAAATACACTGGTACCTCCATGAATAAGTAGACATTGGTTTAAAAAATAAGCCCTGTTTAATGATAGTTAATTTAGTGGAACAGTTTAAACAGGGATATTTATTTCCTAATTGCCTTGTTCTGCCAAGTGCTCAGCACTCGTAACACAGAAAAAAAATTAGAAGCATTCAGGTACTTTTAAGGTTCAAGTTCCATTGCAGAATATAGATATCAGAGTTAAAAATGAAGGGCATAAAGCAAACAAATGAATTCATGTACCATCAGAATTGGTGTACAGAGGTTAAAGAAAAATTGATTACTAACAAGTCATACATATGACAAAGGCAGAGGAAAACAACCAACCCAGAAAATTAATCAGCATATAAATTAATCTTCTTACCTGGGAACAAACTGGAGCCTGAAGTATTGCTTTCAATATACCAGAATGCTAAAACTTTCTGCTGGAAGAATACTGACGCAGTATAGCAAAATTTCTGAACTCCTGAGGTAGGTAGATACTGAAATAAGGAGGAAAATGTTTTCAAATTTTTTCTAATTCCATTTATCTCGTTCTAAATGTTTTATTTAGTTCATTAGGGACAGTAATACCTTAGACTGTATTTTGATTGGCTTGCTTAGAGTGCTAAGGCAGAACTTAAAGCTGTAAACTTTATAACCATTTATGCACCAAATATATTTCTTCCATAATGCTGTAAAAAGAGACTTAAAAGGGAGACTTGATTACAAAAAGAGAATGGTAGTGTGTATTTACGTCATTAATTATTTATATTTATTCACTTTCCTTCTGTCTAAAAAAGTCCTAGATTTTAGATATTTTCTTATACATATTGAAATGTTTTCTCCTCCTAAGTCATCCTTCAGTCTCTCAGTTTAAAAGTCGTAGCTTGGAAACAACCTGTTTAGATATTTATTTGGACGAGCACAACTCAGTCATTCACACAGCCAAACATTTAAAAAATGTGATTTTTTTATTTTTCATTTCTCTTGCTGTCTAATGGACAACTTACTGCATAACCATTTGCCTTGCTGCAGTGGAATCGACCGTATTCCACCATACCTTATTTAATCTAACAGAAGTAGTAGCGACTAGGGGAGCAGTTCTTTCCTAGCTCTAGCAGATGAACTATTTTGCAAGCAAGTAATTTCCAAACCTTGAAATAGAGATTGCTCCAAAGACTTACAGAGATCCAGAACAGTAAAGTTAAAGAGTGCAGCACAGCATGGGGTTATTTGCAGAAGGCATGTAGCCATATCATGAGCTCTATGCCAAAACATAGCAAACCCAGTAAATCAGGTGAAGGAAGCATTAGAACAAGGTCTCTGTATCATGACAGCTTTACTACTTTGTAGCTGTTTTTCACAATTACCACCCACCTGGGAGAATAGGTCATCTCTCTTTCTTCATTTTTATCAGTAAAATAATGATTAATATTTTAAATCACCTCATGGATAGAACTGAAGTATTGAGCTTTCTTTAGTCAGCCCTTGTGGTCTCCCACTATTAAGAGAATGCTAATCTCTATATTGCCTTGCATATCCTTGTCTCTAAACACTTTTACAAATCTTAAATAATTTGGAAAATGTCTTCAGGAAGAGTTTTAAACTACTTTAAATCCCTCATAAATTTTATAAAATAATCCTTACTAGAGATTTACAGTGATGTACTTTTATTTGTATTTTATCGGCAGGGAAAGAGAAACAAAACATACTGTATAAAGCTATGAAGTAAATAATCTATAAACTAAATTTATAGACAATCATGTGGTGTCAATATTTTTAAAAAATCATCTCTCTCAATTATATAGATCTTAACAGGTTTGGGATTATCCATGATTGATTTAAAATAAAGACATGTTGAGGGTATAAACTTTTAAACAAAATAAATATAGCAAAAACATGATACAAAGATACTTGGTTTCATTCTTTCCCTATGCTCTTCTGGCTGTGAATGGTTTCTGGAAAAAAAAATCAAATAGAATGCTTCAATTTCACCCTTTTCATCATGCAAGTGAACATTTGAAAATAAAATTTCTCTGAAACTTTTCAAAGCATCTAGGTTCATCTAGAAAAGACGGTGAATAAGCACTGATAATACATAGCATCTTACCAGGTAAAGAAAAGAGAAAGATGCCTGCATCAGACTATTTTGAGAACAGCTATTTTCACATCCCTTCATAACCTTTAATTTGCCTTTTGTTCCTCAGTTGAATGTGTCCTACACTTTACTTCCTGGAGAAATACCAACACCAACCACTACAACTCCTTTGTGTCTTTTAACCATGACAATTTGAATTTTCTATTTGCATCACAATTTCATAAAGGTGCTTTGATACATGTAAATGGAAGCAAGCATTTAGTAGAGGCAAGATTTGTTACTTCACTTACACCAACGATTTCCCATTACTTCCAATTCTTTATCTAAGGAAATTTCCATGGAATGCAAAAATGACAGTACTTACATTTCAGACTGCTTTGTGTGAAATAACTGAATAAAGTAATACAGCAGCTGTCATTGAACAGATTACGTTCTTCCTAGAAATCTTTATAGCCCCTCTAATTATATGATAATTTAAGATGTTTTTATAGGTACCACAGTGCCTCAGACACAGTGCTTCCTTGCTAAACTGGGGCTGGGGAGAGTAAGTCTGTAGTATTTAAGCTTCAGGGGACATTGTCTCTCAGTGAGAACAGCCTGTACACAGATCTTCTACCTCCTTGTTGACAACTTCATTCTTTTGACTGATGTGCAGGTGGGACAGATTTACATGGCAATTTTTTTCAATACCCTTTTCTTCTAATCTAGTGCTCTACTAGTACAGTAGCAGCAAAGATAGCACAATAATGTTCTGGTCAAGCCAGAAAGCCAGGTCTTAGTTTGTGTACAATGACTAGGAGATGAAAGGGGGCAGGGCCTTCTCTCACCCCCAAGCTAGCCCAAGTGTTACTACACCTATAATCTCAGAGTCTCTAATAAAAAACTGTCAGAATAATTTCATATGATCCAAATAACATGCAACCTGTGCGATTAGCAGCTCTGAGGAATGCTATTGGAAGCAGTGAAAATGCTGTATCCTCAGGAGCTCCCTAGAATGGCTTAACTTTAGAAGCACCAGAGAGTTCCATAAGTCTATTAAGATTTACTAAGATATTTACTCTTCTTTAGCTCTTAGAAGGAAAGATCTCCCTTTGAACTTTCCTTTTATTTGCCTGACATTCTCTTACAATAAAACACCTCTGAGCCATTCAAAAATAAAAGCCTATTTAATGTTTTCTGCTGCCAAACCTTATGATTTACTATACATACTTAACAACATGTCACTTAAAAATTTTATCTTTCAAAATTACCAACATGTGACCCTAAAGATAAAACAAATAAACATTGAGAAGCTGCTCTTTGCATAGCTCTACAGACTTCATGAAAGGCTTCATGAAGGCTTCATGAAATTAAATTAGAAAACTATTAAAACAGTATAGTTCTGTACATTGTTTTCAGATCAACAAATTAGTACTTTAAAATGCCTCATTTATTCAAAGAAAAGAAACTGGGCATAACTGCATAAATTCCTTCTCGCTTAGGCATATTTGTCAGACCTGCCTAGCCTTGACAAGCCTGGTGTAGAGCATAAAAACTTTATACCACATCTGACCAAAAATCTGTGTGGTGACTGTGGCCATAGCAGTTTGTAAAAAAATGTTACGAACAGAGAGATACAGAGAGAGCAAGGAATGGGGGTGCTCTTTCTACTGACCTCCCAGCCTTCAGCTGCTTTTGTGGGACTTCACAGGTCACATGTACTTTCTGGAAGTATAAGAAAAATGAGGCTCTGAATAACAAAAGTATCTCTCCTTAAAAGGGCTCTTTTACACTGTCCGTCTCTTGCACAATTTACTCAAATTTTATAAAGTTGTCAAACACCAAATTTACTTCTTGTTAATATACCATGCACTCCTACAGGAACAAAATTTTTTTAATTTATCTTATATTTTAGATAACATTTTTTGTCAAAACATTGCATTACTCTTATTAATTTTATCTGATTATATTAACAGGATTAAAGTACTTTAAAAAAGAGAAAGAAAGAAATGTGATTCTTTACTTCTTTACATAGCCTTTCAGCTGATTTTATTGTACAGTAAAAATCAATGTTTTGTATGTTGTTATAGCTCAAGGAAAATTTAAATTAGTTTGGAGATTTCTGGAAGGAATCTAATCCTGTTTATAGCCATATGGAAAACCTAGAGGATGCTCACTTTAGATTTTGTATTAGTCATTATTCTTACATTTGGCTATTACCACCATTTGTCTGGGTGCGATGACAAAATTGCCAGAAATAGGCAGATTCACACATGGTACAAGATGTCTCGCTAGGATATATTCCTCTTCTGAGTCGACAGTTACTATTTGTGGAGTTTTAGATCTTGTTTTTACCATTCAACGCAAATGTTGAAAAACGTGCTTGTAGGAGTCCTTTAGGACAGTTCTTTTCTCACAGAAATTAATAGAAAAACTCCTACTGATTTTCAGCTTTGTTACAAGAAGAAACCAACCAAAATAACTCCCTTGCAATTTCACTTTCTCTTTTTTTTCTTTTTGATTTTTTTTTGGTTGTCTGTTACAGACAAAAAAAAAAAAAAACTATCAAAGAGCAGACACAGACTTCCTGAATGACTCTTTAAAGTTCATACTCGACATCATTCTCATCTTCCTCCCTTCCGCCTCCCCTTCCATCGTGATCATACCAAAGAGCCACTTTCACACCATGAAATGTGTTCAAATACTGAGTTTGATCATAATTGTCTCTTTTCCTATGAAACCCACATCTTTTCCACAAACTTTCCCCCAAATACCAGTTTTTCTTATCAAAACTCCTTCATATGGAAACTGGGCTTCCCTTCTCCCAGCCCATCTGAAAACACTGTTACCCATCTGACAACATCAGCAATTACTTAAGAGACAGAAAGAAAAAGAAACTGTTCAAAGAAACTTAATGTTGAAGGCAGATTCCTAATTCAAGTCAGGCACAGGCACCGGTTAAATACACCAGGATATAAGAAGAACCACAAAGCATTTTTAATAATTCATTTGGATTATAGCATGAATAGACACATTATCCTTCTGGCTCTTAGAAAGGCCGCGGAAGGAGATTGAAGGCTGGCGTCTTCCAGAGGGCCCTCATTTGTATAGACAGTTGAAGAAACAGATGGTGAAAATAGAGTCATAGTATAAATTCAGTTGGAAGGGACCTCAGGAGGTCATCTGGTTCAAAGCCCTGCTTGGTGCACAACTAGCTTGTTGTATGATGAATTCTATAGCAGTACAATGAGATGTATGACAAACACCCAGCTGAAGTTGATGCCATCAGACTCCAGTTCTATGGCAGAGAAATAGAAGCTGCCTCCTCAAGATAAAACACACTAAAGGAGTAGAGTGCACTGTAATTCCAGCAAGATTTCATTTCAAGAAGAGGAATTATTCTTATAGCCAGAAGGAGAAAGGAATATTTATGGATCCTTGCTTTTTTCAGACATGAAAGAATTTTATGATCTGTTACAATGAGTCCTATACTATTCCTACCATTCATTAATTTTCAGGATGGAAAGAGATTTTCTGAATGGTTGATTAAGTTTAGACTGGACACCTTTACACAAGAATATTAAAAAAATATAAAAGCAAACTTAAGAATCTACCATCAATGTAGTGGAATTCTCCACACAGAATTATCTTATTTCTTTAGCTAGATTACAACAGGCTTTTTCAGGATTAACAGGGTAATTTGTATGAGAAAGAAGGAAGAGAGAAGTCAAGGGAGGCAATATTCCTCAAAGTTTAGTCTGTGAATTCAGTAGTGTCTTGGATTCAGTAGTGTCTTGGGTTACAATGTAAGGTGTAACCAAAGCATGTATTCTACCACCATCTACATTACCTTCTGAGGAGATGTCAAAAGGGGGGGGCAGCAGTGTTTCTTTATCTTCTGTATGACGCAACCATGATAACTCCCTCTGGGGAAGCAGCAGCCACCCTGAGGGTGCCATCTCTGCTAATGGGCCATCGAGGTCCCACTGAGTGACTCAGAATTACATCAGCCCACTGTGAAATGCCCTGCTCTGGGGGAGGTACCAGAAAATCCTGCCTGTGTATAACCTGGGGTTTGGAACACCATGATACCATCACCGTTTACCCAGAGGACAAGAGCTCTCCACCACCACCACTGGACCTCCAGAGAGGGACCAGACCCTTCTACAGAATCACTGCTTCTATAGAAACACATCCATCACTCCAATGGGACTCCAGCCACAATTTAATTGGACTGCTACCACCACCCTGACCAACAGGGCATCAGGTTGTATTCTGACTTTGTCAGTTTAATACAGTGTTTCTGTACTATTGCCTCTATTGTAATTTTCCTATTAAATTACAGCTCCGACTTGGAACCTCTCACAAGCTACGGGGTTAACTCCTCCCACTGGTTTACCTTCAAACCAACACAAATAATTTACAGTAAGACTATGTGTTCTTGTGCACCACCAAGCACTTGGACACAGACTCTGGAGCAATTTATAGCTACAGTTTTTCCATACTCATCTAGTTAGTCCTCACCACATTACTCCTGGAGAAGAGACTGAGGAGAGACCTCATTGCAGTCTACAACTTCTTCATGAGGAGAAGCAGAGGGCAGAAACTGATCTCTGCTTTCTGGTGGCCAGTGACAGGACACAAGAGGAATACCTAAAGTTGTGTCAGGGGAGGTTTAAGTGGATATCAGGAAAAGGATCTTCACCCAGAGGGTGCCTGGGCACTGGAAAAGGCTCTCCAGGAAAGTGGTCACCAAGCGCCAAGCCTAAGTAAGTTCAAGAAGTGTTTGGACAGCACCCTCAGGCACATGGTGTGACTCTTAGGGTCCTGTTTAGGGCCAGTTAGCACAGCCTAAGCAGTAGGTACAGGTACACAAAGATGTAAACAGACCTGAGAAGAAGCTGATAAGACTTACAGAAAGACTTACTAAGACTTACAGAAATTATCTCCTTTGTGTTTGGAGAACAATGACTGCAACCTTCAGTAGCATTGCATGACAAATACAGTTATTCTTGCACACAAGAGAGCCTGAACCTGCTACTTCTGCGGCCTCCCAGGGCACATCCATGGGTCTGGAATCCGATCCCTGTCCAGAGTGCTGAAATACAATGGCTGTAGAAATACCTGAAGTTTCCTTCTATCTTACCCGTGGTTTCTGGCTTAAATATGCAGGATATAATTAACACAAATTTAAATACCTAATAAAAACGTGGGATAAAATTTTAGTTTCACAGGTGAAAGATTTGGGGTTATTTCAATCTCAGTTTTCCTCCCTTAAGTGGTCTCCCAACTATTTGAGCTTTTTGTTCCTTCCTTACAGTTGATTCTGAACACTTTCTTTAATTTCTCTTCAATTTCATTTGTAGAACTATCCTCAAATACATCTCAAGGATCTTCGGATCTATGTACTTACTAACCCTTTATACAAAACTCTTACATTTCCAGGTCTGCACTGAACTAAGAATAAAATTGAATGTACTATGCAAGATGCATAATTCATAAGCTGCCCAAGTGGGGGAATTCAAGAGTGACAGGCATTTTGCTTTAAAGTAATCACATTTTGGGTGAAATAGCTATCCACAGGAACTGAATATCCAGATCTTCACTAGAAAAGTCCAGCATCTTTTGCCCTTCCTGCTTCCAGCTGCAACAAGGAAAGTACAAGAAACCCTTTTCTCACTGAAGTGTTTCAGCTTCACTTTGGAGTTTTAAAGCAGAAGTGAAAAATCAAATTCAGTTCTCAAGATCTGTAGCAAAATAATCTAGACATTCTTGTACATTCTTTTAGTGTTAGACATGAGTTACTTAATGTAAGTATTAACGTGCTCTGTTATGATGACTAAAGTTTTCAGTATATATTGCATTCCGGTGAAAGAATTATTGGTACAAGTACTGAAGATCTATAAGAGAAGATTTATAACACAAGACCCAGTAGAATTTACTGGTATAGCAATTTTAATACTCTATTCCCTCCCCCCATTGGGTATACATTAACATCAAGGGAAGGGAACTGATTCATCTTTTATGCTCCTCTCTTTCTAACATAACACATTAATGAGGACTTATTAGCTTTTCTTTCTCTTAACATGTTAACACTTCCTTGTCATGATTTCAGGTATTTTGTTTTTGTGCTGACACACCAAAAGAACATAAAAAACTATAAAAGCAAATTTGAGCCTATTGAAAGCGAACTTAAGAGTATATAAACAATTAAATTGAGAATCACAGAATCATTTCAGTCGAAAGGGACCTCTTGAGACCTTCTAATCCAACCTCCCTGTTTAGCAGCAGGTTTTTCAGGTCTTTGTTGGTTGGGTTTTGAACATCTCTGAAAATTTCTAGAGCACATAGCACAAGAGTGTTATACCCATTTGCTCATTTTCTTCAAAATAAATATACATCAATGCCAGAGAAAAGAAAGAATTTATCCTTCATCTGTAGCACCTATAGAATAACTTTGTCTAACGTAATGCAAACAATATCTCAATTTTTGAAAAGCATACCATGAATCATTCTAGAGTTTATGAAACACTTCCTTAAAATCAAAAAGAAATTTGTGGGGCTTTTCTGCTTGTTTTTGCTGTTGTTGTTGCTGTTTTGTTTGGTTTGTTTGCTGGGGGTTTTTGGTGGGTTTCTTTGGGGATGGGTAGGGTGCTATCAGAGACTGAATATTATATTTTATGACTTAAACATTTTCATGAAGGACTTTTAAAACTGTATTACAAAAGCTGCAGAGAAGACCAACACACCCTGAACGGTGTAGAGCTCTGAGAGGCCCTACACCACTCGCTGATGAAGATAAGATAAAGTAACAGCTCAGGGCTGGGGGCATTCACGGAGCACAAGCTTAACAGCTTAGGAGTGGAGACCACAGCCACAGGGCTATCAGCTGCCAGGCTTGCACAGACCCTCGCACCAAAGCGTGGGGGAGAGAGGCTTTGGGTGTGTGTTGCAAAAACCTCTGGTCAGAGGTGCAGTGAATGCCCATCCTCCGATGTGCAGAGGAGCCCAGCTGAGGGGTCCTTCACCCAGGAAAAAAGCCTCATCCATGCGAGGGACAGCAGAGGAGCTGTCATGGCCCATCAAAGGCCCCCCCAAAGGGGTTCCCAGACCCTACACCAGAGATGATGCAACAGACCCTCAGTGTTGCAAGGGACAGTGTCAAACTGGCCCCCTGCAAGGGAGGCACGCGGACTTTCCCACCTGGCCCAAAGCGTAAGTTCATCCACTGGATTCTACACTCCTTGGCGTGCGGCGGTGTGGCGCAGCATGGCGCGGCCACGGGGGACCCTCACCACCAAGAAGACCAGATGGAGGTGAGCAACGAGACGTCGTTGGGACCCTCAGACAGGTGATACGCTTCCACCTAAGCCCTGTCACTCTTTCCCTGTCCCCCCACCCCCCACGCACACTTCTTTCTCTAGTTCTTTCTTTCTTTTCTCTTTCTTTCTCTTTACCTCTTTTACTTTTAAATAAAATATATCCATTTTCTGGCACCAACATCTAACCTCATTTGGTTTTAATCAGGTTTTTTGGGTATATTTTGAACCTTCAAAGTTCTTTCTGTTTTACACTCAGAGACTTAATTTTCTTTGCTCTTCTGGATTTAAACCGGTTTGTAATAGGTGCAGACATGCTTTTGCCAGACTTAGGCTACTTCTTATGTAGACAGAATTCTTTCGATACAATCAGAAAGCAGGCACCAGCTATTCAGGATTTCTCTTAGTTCCTACCACAGACTTTCATTTTCTCTCCTAATACAAACCTGCATTTTAATTCAACAACAACTAAAAACATGAGTAAAAGGCATCAGTTTTGCTGCGTTCAACTCTTAAAATTTTTCTATACTTGAGGAGCTGTTAATTATGAGAAAATAAGAGTTATGCCATTCCTATTTCCTGTCCTATAGAAAAATGACAAAAACATTTATCATTTTCTACATTCAAGTTTTTCTTTTTGATTTGTTTAACCTGGGACTTTTAGTCTACCACAGAACTTTGGATTTAATATCATCCAAAAAGATAATGAGAAATCTCCATCCCAAACTCACCAATTACTTGTTGACAGCATTTCTATGTGCTCACTCAAAATGAAAAAAAATTTTAAAAAAGACTGCAGAAATTAGATAGGGCAGCATTTAAAATATAGTTTGAAAAGTGTGCAAAACAAAGTCACAACAAATGCCTGGTATTAGCTGGATAATGCAATAGGTGATAATGACATTCCTGGCAAAAGATCAGCTCATCTCAAACATCTGTTAGGAATGAAGCCATTAAAAACAAAGCAGTTTCATATTGTGGGGGTTTGTGCAGACATTTGCTTCTGTTTTGATCTGTCATGGTTTAAACCCCTTGAACTTTATCCTTCAGTTGCTTTGCTTCCTGTTTTTTTCTTTACAAAACCTTAGAGTGTCTAACATGCAAAACCACAGTGACTAGCACTTTTGTGAATGTTGACCAGTTTTCTTTAATTTAAAAGATGTGCTGAATTTGTCTGATTATTGATTAAAAGCAAACCTGGGCTGTGTTTCAAGACTGTAACAATATCCTACCAGAGAATGATGTTGTTTCCTATTTTGTGAACATTTGGCACAATTTAATTTATAATTCCTGTCTTCTTGAGTAATGTTTTCCATTGCCTTGCCCTTTTCTTTCCTAACACCAATTTTCTGTTCCATTCAATATTCATAACAAATTAGCACCCAGAAGCAACTACCCCATTTCACACTGTAATGTTTAAGTGGAAGAAATTAAAGCTATTTTTATAATATAGTCAAAAAATTTAGAAATATTTCAGTAAGAAACGTCATCAGATGAACTCTAGATTTCAAAATTACTTTTTCCTAAAAATCTCATTAAATTTTTACAAGTTGCTAAGTGTCCAGCTCTGAAGCCAGTACATAGGTTAGAAGTCAGCAGAAAAACAGTTTATGGACTGAACCTTAAAATTAATTGTCTTCACCAATGCAAAGAGGCTTTTTCTAAAACAGTTGACTCCAGATATTCATTAAAGGCAAGACGAACAAATTCCATGCTTCCAATCCCCCCAAAAAGAGTGACCTTGGATTCCTATAATCAAAAGAGGGACAGTAACTGCATTTATGCAAATAGTTATCAGTTAAAATACGTTAGCAGTACTGGAAGCACAAATTCTGATGCAGAACTCTTATCACACACCTTTGGCCTTCATTTTTTTGCAGTAATCTCAATTCACCTATAGGGGCCAAGTCTGTCTCCATACCACCCTAACGTATAGTCTGATCATTGGAATGCCTTGGAATATTTCTGGGCTGCATGAGATCTAGGCATGAACAATCTCAGTATGACGGTGGCCAAAAACTCCGGTCTCCTCTGAAATTAATATGATGATTATAAAATTATAACCACTCTTATTAAATACTTACCCATTTTCAGAAGCAGACATTCAACCTGAATCTTTAATGGCTGCAAGTCACTGGCACATAGTAATGATTTGAGTATTTCTATAGTCCAGAGAGCACTGGATGTTCAAAACACTCCCTAACAGTTGCACAGAAATGTTTATTCAGTAAGATGTTGCAAAATGCAGATTTTTCTTCAAAATCCAGCTTTTTCTTCATTAAATCCATAAAGACCATAATCCCTTGGCTGAGAAAGCTGGCATACACACACAATCAATCTGTTAAGAGAAGAAGCAAGCCTGGAAAAAAATCAGGAGGGCTGAGATGCCTCAAAATGCCATGCGATGAGAACAGACATAAATGGGCACCACATATTCACGTATCATTAATGCTGCTTTGTTTCTCCACTATGGCTTTTCAAGGAGTACCAATAACCTGCAAGTAAGCTGGAAGCAAAGGCAAGTGGCAGGAGTTAGTTACCACCCCAATCCATGCCTCCTCCAACTCGTGCTAGACCTTTAACACATCCCAGCACTCACAGAATGTGGGGGACTGAATCAAAACCTATCCTGAAATTTTAGTCATGTGATCTTCCTCCTACTACCTTCCTACTACCTTCTACTAGTGCAGAGCTCCTTAATGGAAATTAATTCGTTGAAATCAGATGAATAATGTCCTTACTGTTAAGCCCCCTTAAGTGGAAAAATGTTGTTACTTACAATAAAATTAAAAACTTCTTTATATAGCTTTGTCACAGTCTAGACTTCCTGGTGAAATACATTAAAATAGTATTCTTTTTAGCAAAATGTAGTTTGTGTACAAAACGGATCTAGTGGAATGTGTCTCAGCCCAAGGCAGAGGGTTTGGAACTAGATGACCTTTAAGGTTCCTTTCAACTTGAACTATTTTATGATTCTATGTACAGGGCTTTTAAACCTTCTTAAAGTAGTCAGATTTTGGCTGATAGTCAGTTACTGACAAGAAATACTATGCCAAATAAAAGAGGCAAATCTACAGAGCCTGAAAATATTACCAAAATTATGTAAATAAACGGTAGTTTGGAAAAAAAAGGCCCTTTAGTAGCAAGCTGAAAAACTAATTTGCAGGTGTAACTTTCAGTAAGGGTCAGAAAAAATTCATTCATTAGAATTACGGGAGGTAAAATTTTCTTATAAATATTACAGGACCTTTAAAAAGTGTCATCATTTTAAAATGGACTTAAATCATATTCATTAATTATTAAGCATTACTCTAGTTCTTCACTGATGTTTTTTAATGGAATTACGTTTCCTCAACTGTAGTATCATAATGTCACTGCTATCTATTTATAAACAACTTTTCTTTAGGTACAGAAGTGTCTTTTCATGACGGTATCAAAGCAGGTTTTCACTTTGTAGCAATACTTCTAATCTTAAATGAAAGCAATCCATTACTTGGGGAATGAAAGAGACAGATCTGAGGGTACCTATGAGTTCAATAGCATCCCAGATGCTCATTCACAATACTCCAAATAAAACAAAGTCAGATTTATAGCTTTTTTTTTTTTTAAAGGGAGAATAGTGTCTTTATATTTTAAAAGGCCTAGGAAATCTGAACAAATTATGTCAGAAAAGCAACCTGTTGATAACTACTGATCTCTCTCTTGATTCCTCCAAGCTATTGATATTAAATATTTCCAAGGTCAAATATATAATCCAGCTTCATGAATGTATTAAATTTTTACCTTTAAAAAAGAACTATGCTACATGCCCATCTTAATCTGCCTTATTGCTGAGGGTTTAATCTTTACTGAGGACATTCCACCATACTTCTGATCCCCCCAAATATGAAAACACTGACTATGAAAAAAAAGTAATAAAAAATAAACTAAAAGACTTGCCTCTTTAAAAGTCTGCAACAAGATCTATGAGCCAATCTGTGGATAGTTCGTGTCAGTAGATACTAGATGTTAAATAGAAGTGCCATCTGTCTAAGCAAACTATAAGTTCTGTATCTCGGTATTTTTATGCATGCAGAAGCAGGAATTGCATCCATGTCTCCCCACTGGTATGCATTCCCAGCAGCTCAAAACACAGCTTAAAAATGCTAGTCTTGGAAAGTTTAGAAAGTCTTCAAAAGGAAATTTTCATCCCAGTATTGCAATTAAAAGTGTGTTTGCTTAAAAGAATCTCAAAGTTACCACATCACACTGCCTAAGGTTCTCCACAACCACTGAAATTGTTACTACTTTTCAGAAAAATCTACTATTAACAAAGTTGCTATGATGAAAGGAGATAAAATTTAAAACATACTGTCCAAGATAATGCATTTACCTAAAAAATCCCTAGCAGAATATATCCCTAGTCTGAGACTGAACAGTTCATTCTTCAGGGAGAATAAATACAGAACTATTATGTAAGAAAGTACATTAGAACAATTCCTCTGGATTACGTGCGTATGTAAAGGCTGAACTCTTTTTTTACTCAATATAACACCACAAACAGCAACTTGAAAATGAAAAAAAAAAAAAAACAACACAGCCACTGCAACAGAAGGTGACCATAGTTTCAAAAAAACTGCTGGAGGTAAAGTCTCAGTTCCTTTAGCTTTATGCCATCTTCAGACAAACAGGTTTTCATTCTGACCTCAGCATTTATGTGCGTCAGCTCTTCCAGTACTATTTTTGCTTCACTTTTCTCATCTAACAATATCAATGTCCTAGAGAGTTCTGCCTGTTAAATTTAAGTGTATTTCCCTTAGTGCCTTAGCTTTCTGTAGTAAAGAATTCTCTTTATTATATACAGACTATACACAGATCCAGAATGTAACCATGTGTGTCAAATTGCAATAGGACAAGTTTTTAATTAAATGTCTGGCTTTACTACTGTTATTCATACCAATTAAAAATAAAACTACCATAGTTTTATTGTCTTTATGTTGAGCAGAACAGACCACTGCCCTGAGAGCCAAACTAGGCATGATGTGCTTTTATGAGCTTCAAACAGCTACTTTTAGGGTGGGTTTTTTGCAGACATTTGACATTACAATTCAATTTAGGATAACAGCAAAAAAGCTGGCAAGTCTTTTTTTAATTTAAAATAGAATCATAGTGAAAACTCATGCCCAGACTTACAGTTATTACCAAACTCTAAACTGTAGAATCCAGTAGAAGGCCAACTTTTGACCCCCCACAAAAGGAAGTAGAAGTAGGCTGTCTGCTGCCAAGCAATAAAGTCACCCTATAATCATAATATATTAATACAGAAATCTTACTCTAAATTGCAAGCCTCCCTGTTCCTTCTATTTACAGTGGCTGTAGTTTGTCTCCTTCTTCCTCAGGCCAGTTCTTGCAGCAGGCAACAGCTTCCCAAAGGTCCCCTTCACAAGTACAATCAGTTTGCTTACTAGAGACCCTAATTTTTCCACTGGTGAGTATATACACACATACTTCCTTTGTAGGTCTTCTACTGCCACAAATTTTTTCTGCTAGTCAGGTAAAAATAACTGGACAACAAAGGCAGAATGAGGTCAGTAATATACTTCCAGCTTCTTCTTAGCCACCATATTCTTTACTTAGACAATTCCTCACTTTCAGCTTATAAATTACTGCAGACTACCAGTGCTCTAAAAGGTCTCTCTCTGCTCCCAAAATATGGTAGATCTGACTCAGACCTTTCGTCTTTCAAATGAGGGAACATTGTCAATCAGATTTTCATGATTCTAGAATGACTCCTGATCATACAGCTTCTGTATGATTACAGATGGTACTTAAACTGCAGTCCTGCCTTACAGACTCAAACACAAATATTTTCCAGTTTGTTACCAGGCTGATGAGAAGACATGAGGAGACACCCTGGACGTAGTCTCCCAAAACACACACAGGAAGAGTTCTTTCAGGGTCAAAGAGCGACTGCTTTCATGCCCTAGAATACACATTGTGGTGCTGTAGCTGCACTTTTATGAGCACTTCAGGAAAGAAAACGGCCTTTTAAAGATAAGCATTTCTCAATTTTAATTTCAATTCCCTTTGCTAAAAAGGTGATACAAACATTTTCTTTTAAACCAAACAGAAGATATGAACCTTAACTGGTCCTTTTAGCCTTTCAGTGCAAGACATATTTCTCAATATAAGAATACACACAAGCTCAAAGCACAGTATTTTAACCCTTTAACTGTCTTTAACCATCATTAAACTCTTACAAATATTATTTCATGACATCCACTACCAGTAGATTGTGTTGAAGTAAAGAACAAAGTGAACTTTGCAAACAACGATTACTATAATTCTTTTGCTATCTCCAAAATCTGTGGAAGACAGAAGTGATATATGTATGCAAGCAAACAAAAATAGTTTATTGCAAATATTTCAATTGACAAAGAACTGCAAGATTTTAAATTGTTTGATGTTATCCTGAATTCTTGCCTGATGAATCATAGAAGAGTTTAGGTTGAAAGGAGCATTAAGGACCATCTCATTTCAACCCCCTGCCATGGGCAACGACACCTTCCACTAGAACAGGTTGCTCAGAGCCTCATGCCAGCCTGGTTTTGAACACTTCCGGGGATGGGGCATCCACAGCTCCTCTGGGCAGCCTGTTCCAGTGTCTCAACACCCTCACAGTAAAGAAATTCTTCCTAATATCCAATCTAAATTTACTGTACTTTCAGTTTAAGCCATTTCCTCTTGTTCTGTCTCTGCATATCCTTGTAAAATACCCCCCTCCAGCTCTCTTGTAGCCCCTTTGGCTACTGAAAGGTGCTGGAAGGTACCCCCAGAGACTTGTCTTCTCCAGAATGAAAAAGCCCTCTTAGCCTGTCTTCATAGGAGAGATGCCTGAGCAACCTGAGTATCTTTGTGGCCTTTTCTGGACTTACTCCAACAGGTGCACATAGAATCCATTGCAAAAGTTTATGAAACCTGGAGGAGGAGAATCTTTCCCACAAGGTTAAGATTATGAACAAGTGGCACTTCCTCAAGCTTAGAGTAAGTAGTATCTATCTTCTGTACCTAGACCTGCCTGAACAAGTACAGCACAACTGACCACGGGACTAGAACATCCAAAATTGAGTGCACATTCCCAAAGCTCTTGAATAAAGCAGAATTAATCTCTGCAACGCAGTTTTTAGCATCCTAGCCCAGTGTTCTTCTCAATCTTTTATAAGATAATTCTATTTTTATCTAGCCAGAAGCCAACTTTATTCTTAGTAAACTTTTTTGTAGAAAAGTAAACCAGGCCACTTTCCACATGTCAGTGTAGAAATACACCTGCATGGCAACAGAACATTTAAATAAGAAAGTGCAAAACAGTATGTCAAACTCTCTGACTAAATGAAAAAATTCTCTGTTTTCAACTGGAATAAACGCAAAAGTCAAAACATTTAAAGCACCTATTATATAACTTTTAATAGAGTAAACATCAGCTCAGTTTCAAGTAAATTTTGGCTATATCAAGTCACAAGGTCACCAGAAACTCTCACCCTTCTGAGTTAGTAACTTCTGAAACCTGGTTTTACATCCTATTGAACTTCAATATGAAGCCCTCATATTGAAAATGAACAGTTTTCAAAAACGCTGATTTTTCAGAAAATCCTTTGAAAAGAATACCCTGTTTACCACATAGCTGTCTTGGCAATATCCAAGTTTATTTTAAGACAATATTAATATGCTAATAACAATGGTATCTTGGAGTTTCCTCTGAAAAGACACTTGGAAAAGGCCAGGGTGATTATGTCTTTGCCTGAAGCTGCAAATATGTTAGTGCAGTGCATCCAGCTCGTAATGCCTCTTTCAGCACAGACAGATCACAAGCCCCGCACCACGCCTGTTGCACAGTGCTTGCTTCTCTGATTGATGACATCTATTAAGCTCTCTGCAGCTTCTCTATTGCCTTTCTACACTTATTCAATTCTTTCTGCTCAGTCAGACTGAATATTTAGCTCTTTCAGGACATCAACTATTTTGCTTTTAACTACATCAACTGCCAGACTATAAAGAATGGACTTCTCCCTATATTCATCCTTAAAACCATAATACAAGGGAAGGGAACGCTCTTTGAAATGATGCAATCTTCCAGTGATTAGGATAGTTAGATTCTCTGCCTCTAAAAAATATTCTGCCTTTAGAAACATAGATCTTAAGAACACAAACTCTCCCTTTACAGCTCTTTCTATATAAATTTAATTAAGGACACTCCAAGAAGTTGAAGTACAAAGAAAAGCAGTGACCTGATTGACACAGAGAAAATAAAAAAATCCTGTCCCTAACCTTAGCTCTTCAACTACAGACTTGCTGCTTACTCATTGCTAACGGGCTGGAAGTTTTCTCTTTTATAAATTAAATTCTTTGGAAACTTGGTCATATTTTTTCCAGGAACTCAGCATCATAGTTCACATTGCCTTGTGTTATGCTGACTAACCATAAGAATTGTATGAACTGCTGTGAAAAGGTGACAAAAAACTCTTGAAGTGCTGAGGCTTGAGACGTTGAAGAACACTTGACCATGATAAACTAAATAACACAATGAGCCAAAGAAGTTATTCCAAAAGCTGCCAGTGCTCAGGGAGAATTAATATTTTAAGGTGTGGAACTTTTTGAAACATAAGTAAGTGGTAAATCTTAAACTGGTAAATAAAATTTACAATTTTCTAAAAACTACTGGCAAGCAATTTACTTTCTTCAAAATGGACTAAAGAAGCTCCAATAGGACATGACATTTTCTCCCGAATGATCGTGTAGGTAATGATACAATTTCATTCAGTATTTAGACTATAATGATTGTTATTACTCAGGAGCTGTTCAAATGAAGATACCCATGCTTTTGTTATGCTTAGGTATTGAAGGCTCTTTATTTCATTCAAATTACTATACTTTAAAGAAGACATTTTTGTACATTTAAATATGAAGATGTACAGAACCTAGTAGTACTTCACTGATTTAATGACCAAGAATTTATATAAAGAAGAGTGATTCTTGGTCATGAATACCCACCTGATCCTTGTCCTCTTACATGACTAGTTCCAAGTTCCATGGGAAGGTAAGCATCCTATGCTGGGTACGTATGAGATCCTTCTTTCTTCATTAACTGTTAAATCTTCATTGCTGCCACCATTAACACCCTTCGCCACAGTTACCAGTTACTCAACACCATTTAAAATTTTAGTTATTATTTAAATCCAAAACCTACCTGTGGTCACAATTCTTGTATAAAAAAACACAAATATGCAATGTTAAACTTCCTATTTTTCAGATGTTTTGAATGACAAGATATTGGAAACTCCTGGTTAGAGGATAAACTGTGCATTTATCCAGTGAAGCTAGCCTGCCTCAGCCACCTCACTGGGTGCTCTGGACAACAAAAGTCTTCTTTATATCTTCACATCTAATTAAGAATCTAATTTTCTGTCGGAGTGTGCCTAACTAAATGCCAGGCATGAAGCTATAGGTTCAAACTCCACCCAATACAAATGAGCCTGAATAAAAAATATACCAATTAAATTTCTACTGAAATAAGGGATTACACATCAAGTATTGCAAGTTTTGTGGTGACCTTAAAGAGCATTTGGTATATTCTAATTACCTTTTGTACCTTATGTGATAACAGTTCTGGTCATGGACTTCTCAAGCAGCTGCTATATACACTTTTTCATGTAATGATTCTTATTGTTTGGGAGTTCAGGTAAACTTAAATATTATTGACTACTACTGAGATGACTAAAGTTGATTAAAAAAATATGTTTTAACTTTTTTTTTAAATTCAAAATCAAAGGAATATTTTTTTTTTATTTATTTTTCATCTATTTGCAAGAATGTATCCATACCAGAAGGCTTCACTTTGGAATTCTAAGCTTCCAACATAAAAAGAAACTATTTCTTTTAGGAAAGAAAAGGTATCAACCAATATCCAACAACTAGGCTTAGCCTTTTAAGCTTTAAGAAAAATGAAGCATCAACTGTACAAAGAAAAAACCCAAACCACTGAAAGTTCAAAAAGCAAAATATTAAGAGAAAGAATAGCAAAGTTTGAAAAATGAGGAATTTCACAGATGTTTATATATTTATACACTCACAAACACACACACACACACACACACACACACACACATACGAAAAGATCAAGACTATAGAGTCATACACAAAATTCACTCAGTAGCTACAGTTATGCCCAATCTTGGTCTGATGTGTTTTGGCACCTTAAATATTGAATTCTTTCCTAAAGAGTGGCATGACTTCAAAATTTGTAGATGAAGCATACAACACACTCTTTCCTTGTAAAGGACAGCCTGGATTCTTCGGTCCTTTTGTACCACCTATGCTGCAGCAGCACAAGGAAAACTCTCTCCACAGCATCCAGGACCAAGCTTGCAGCTGATCTTTGCCTTTTCCACCCCACACTGAAAAGCAGCTCCATGCCCACACACCTTCAAGCTGACATCTTACCAGCTGTGGCTCCCAAGCAAGATCTCTTTTTTCCTGCAGTTTTATATGAGTTTAGCATTAATTGGCATATTGTCCCTCAATAATACAACATAGTCACAATCGAGAGACCATTTCTAAAGTACAGAGTTATAGGGAATATTTACAAGTCTTATTACACAAACGCCAAGTACAAATTAAGAAAATCCACTGTGTTATAAACAAATCCCAAGGAGAAAAAATATGGAGTCAACTTCACAAATTTGAGCTACTAAATCTCTGTTTCAGTTTGGAAGCCTGTTTGACTGAAGGCCAAAATTTAGAAAGGATCTCCAGAATTCTCCCACATGAGAACCAAAAAGAAAAACCAGCCTCAGAAACCTGCTTCAAACCTCAGTGAAGTAGAACCTCAGCTAACCCTTTCTATTGCAAGGCACAATTTCTTACCCTCTGATGAAGTGAAATGATTGTTATAGCAGAGATTTCATTTTAAATACTCCTTTTAAGAAATCTCTGGGGTTTTTCTTCTCTTTTTTTTTTCGTTTCTAGCAGTGAAGTACTACTAAACTAAATTGCAGCTTTGCTAGAAAATCACTTCTCCAGCAGCTCAGCATTACTTAGAGAAAATGTACACCATACCCTACGCTACAACATAGTTTTCTAAAATCACACCAAAACAAGCCTATTCACCATGAAAAGTGTAATCTAGTTACTTATCTCCATTTTGCTGTGTTCCTTTGCCATAAACTATCATTGCGTGCAGACAGAGTAATTTCCCAGTTTCTGTCTTTCACTGGCGATTTCAACCAGGCACAAAAATCAATGATGCTTCATGAAAAACATGTGTATGCCGTAGATCAGCATTGGGACTTGCAGGCAACTAAAATCTGCTGCAACACAGTAACAAAAAGAACCACATGCAAAATTAAACAATAGTTTCTGTCCTCTTACTATAGTCAATTCATATAAATTTTCTGCATAAGAAATAACTTTTATTCTCACTGCCAAGATACAATTTCTTCAAAGTGCTGTTCACAATGCATAAAACTGCCATTAAAATATTTATCATTTTTAAGTGAAAATACTTTCTATGAAGTTTTCCAAATACACATATGTACACATACATAGTTCTAAAAACATACATAAACTTCCTCTTCATAAGAAAGTACCACAAACAGAAAAAAAAAATGTTTTTGGAAAAAGGAATTTATAGCTTTGGATTTGCTTTCAATAAAGAATTCGAAGCAACTCTATTATTAACATTCTTTATCTGATTCTACAAATAAAGGTTCTTTTGTGTTAGCATATTTTGCTAGACTTTAGCATGTCAAAGCAGACAATTTGTGAATTAAGTTCTTGAAACAGATACTTTTCATGTCCAGGAATAGAACAAAATGAAGAACTAGAGTACCCAACTGCAAAAGATCTGTCAACAATTCTTTTATAAAGGCACATTCTCAAGAGGTTACAATTATCTCAGCAGGACATTTTTTCAGGAAAATAATTTTGCCCTAGATAACTTTCTGGCTTATAATTTTGGGTTGGGTTTTTTATTCCTCTCTTTAAATGAATAATGACCGTTCCTATATCTGTAAGAGGAAAATTACACATTACTTACCATTCACACTTCTCTCAACAACCTTAAAAGGCCCTTAGACTAGGTCTAGATTTCACTCATTTCAACTTCTCTGATATTTGAACTGAAAGCTTCACATTAACACACTATCATAAAATCTTATAATAAAATTTAGAGGTAAACTCCAATATAATTCTTTGCTTTGAAGACTTATCTGTCTTTTAGATCACAAAAAAAAGTCTGGCTTTAGAGTAAAAGTCTACTTAAATGAACTTTTTTCTTCCACATATGCAGATACTGTCTCAAAATATGTCAAATAAAGCAAAACATCCACTGTTTGGAGAAGGAACTAATGCTGGTTCATGCTCTAGCGCAAGGCTTAACTCAAAATTTTCTCAAGACAAAGGCAAATCATTTGTACGTTAGCATTCTAAACCACCAGGGAGAGCACAGCAAGGCTTTCCTGTTGCATGTTGTGAAAACTGTTTTTACAGAATTCTGCAAAGGGCAGAAATAATAATAATTGGTTTTAAGTTGCCTGCTATTTTTGGAAATTGAAACAAACTGAATCATATTAAGCACAGAATCACAGACTATTCTGCGTTGGAAGGGACCCACAAGGATTATTGAATCCAGCTCCTGGCCCTGCTCAGGACCATCCTCAGGAGTCACACCATGTGCCTGGGCCACTGTTCAAACACTTCCGTCAGGCTTGGTGTTGTGACCACTTCCCTGGGGAGCCTGTTCCAGTGCCCAGGCACCCTCTGGTGAAGACTTTTTCCTAATATTCAACCTAAACTTCCCCTGACAAGGGCCATTTCCTCAGGTCCTGTCACAGACAGAAGAGATATGCAACATTTTCCATTTTTCTGAAAGTTCATCATTTGTCATTTTGAGTTATCCTGTAATACATCAGTTTGGTCACATATTCTTTAGAAAAAAAAGAAGTTTTGAAAGAATGGCACATAACAAATGCTAGAAGTACTCTTACTCAACTATGTTTTTCTTCGCATTAAAAAGACAAAGGGATTCCAAATACTGTTTACATTGCTGAACTATCGTACTTCTTTGCAAACACAGCTCTTCAGACAATGCGAGGCTGGAGCACATGACAGGTTTAAACAACTACCATTTCTAGTAGCTTACTTAACTCAGTTTTTTTCTGTACACTGCAGACAACTTAATCTTTTCCATCCAAACCTCTCAAGGTCTTTTTAATATGCAAAAGCCATGAAGCCATTTTTCCTTGCTGTTTTCTCCTGAATCGTAAGTGCACTTGGCAAGAACTCAAAGCATACATGGCTGCTGACGCCTCATACACTGGCAGAGAAGGTGAAGGTTGAATCACTCTAACACTTAGGAATTGATTTGGAATAGCTTTTACAGGTTTGGAAAAAGCTGCTCACTCTCACAGCTACAGAAATGTTATACTATACCCTCATACGCTGAAAGAGATAGAAACACACAATTTACGAAGAAAGGCATTGTACTTCATTGTACATTCTATTCCCTGAGCCTTGGCAACAAAGAAAGGGTTGAACCGCCTTTGTGGGAGGATGATTATTGAATTGCGCACCTGGCATGCACAAGACTTTTCTGTCCTTCATTGACTGCTGTGGGCATCAGAAATGAATGAACCAGGGGAACACAGATTGTTCCAACGTTTTGTTTCCCAGCGGATAAGCACCATAAGCACCAAGCCGGGGCACTCCTTCCCGGCTTCAGATAGACCTTCAGGTACCTTTTGAATTCTTGAAGCAGTTTATTTATATTCAAACCTCTTAAAATAAATGCTGCCTCACTTTCAACTGTCTCAGAGTAACTACATCCCTCTCTTTCTGTAACAAAGCGGTACACTCATTGTCTTGCCGAGGGCCACAAACTCCCTCTTACTCGGGGGCTTTACAAAGATCCTGCTTTAAGTACCATCTTGAATTACTTCTTCCTCCTCCCCTCTTCAGAGCTGCCGCAGACTGGTCTGGAGTCCCCTGCTGAGCCCCCAGCTCCCCCCTCCTTGCACTGCTCATATCTTTCATCTTTCCCAGGGGCATCTCCTAACACCAAACACCTGGGCCTCTGCCAGCAGGGAGCAGAGCTCTGCCTACCCCACTCCTCGGGCTCCTGGTCGCAGGCCTGAAAGAAACAAGCAGTTGAGAATGCTTCCGATTACCTGTGGCAGTATTCATCAGCTGTATCTAAAGATCAGGCCGCTAAGAAACAAAAACCTCTGGGGACTCATGAACAACTCAGAATACTAAAAAAAGGGCTTCAGCCATATAGAAAATAAGCTTGGCAAGCAAATAGAATTTATAAATGCATTTTCTCAGATTATAGAAAAAATGGTATTTAAGTCATGGTAGGTACCGAGGGAAACTGATTGGTTGACATTATGTTTCTTTGGTTTACTATTGACTTTTAAAAGATCTTCATTCAGAAAATAAAGTTTGCAAAAAAAGTTAACTTCTTTGAGAGTTCTCCCTTTATTATATAAAATACATTTTAAAATTGCTTTAAAGAATGGTTTTCAGGCTTCTTTTCTTTCACCAGGTAACCAGGTTTTTTCTCTGATTTCTTTCATCTACTTATAGATCAATAATTTCCCCCCTAAACATAACGTGAAAAAGGAGCACTTTCCAGGTGTTGCATTTTTCTTCTCTTTCACAGGTGTGGACATGAAATCCTGAGGAGGCTTTCTTTTTTTCTGAAACCACATTCAGAGTGTTCCATGTCAGTTTTACTAAGCTAGGCATAGCAACATTTGTCTGGCCTGAGCACCAGGGAAGACTGTAGCATCTAGTTCCATGACAAGATTCGTTCACAAGGCAGGTCCTCATGTGGCATAACTCCATAATTTTAAAAAAAGGGAGGAATAAGGTGTATTCCAGAGTTCCCAAGCTAAACCCAATATTTTAACTGACACAATTACTTTTTCCAGCCAGTAAATTTTCAGTAAATCGAGATATAGTAATGATATTAATTCACTTCTCTTAATTAGAGATGGACAGTTTTATTTAAATGTCGCACTTTGCTCTTCGTGGTTTAGAACTGGTCAGCTAAGTGTCAGTCTTTAATGTGCCAGTTAACAGACTGTAAATTGTAAAAGAAAAATTTAAAGACAGCCTTATCTGCATATGACTTCATATGCCTAATTAGGAACATGAATAAAATCCACATTTCATACTTTAGTAAAAAACTTGCACTGTTCAGACTGTGAGGAGAAAGATGCTATTCCTAAGGTGAGAATAGTCATCCACTGTCTTTGTAAAGTACATCATCCCCTATTAACAACTCCACAAAAGGGTTGCCACAAATCTACTTTATAACTAGAATCACAGCAACAATTTGTAGAGGGTGGTGATATTCAGCTATAATAGAGACTGACTCACTATCCAGGATGGTCTTAAATGTTTCTCATTTTCTTTGCATATTACCTACCTTGTCTGTGAAAACCATATCAAAACATGCTTTTCAAAATTACATTTAAGAATACATCTGTTGAATTTTACTACCACTATGTCTCTGATGATGGTAAATAATACTTCCTAGAAAAAATTGTTTTGTAATGACTCACATTGAGCTGCTAATAATAAGGAAGTCAAAATGCAGTCAATTGTCCTGTCACAATCTAATTCTTTCAATTATTTAGCATTGCTTTTAGCAATAAGCCCTGCATTTAGCCTTCCTTCTGTTTTTGAGTAGGATTTTTAAAATAAGAATTCAAATAAGGCACCATTTTTCAGGACTTAATTTTGAATATCATCTTACTAACTGGTCCTGGTACAACATTCCCCTTCAGAACATAGGAGAAATCTAGTTGACAAGAGTGCTTCCTTGCAATCTAGCACAACAAACAAGGGAGAAATTCAGTTATACTCTTTCATTGTGTGCTTTTCCAAGTGCTCCTAGCATGCAGCATAGCAAACCAAATTTGTGGAGCTGGTCAAGGATCCAAGTAACAGTAATACCTGTTTTGTTAATCATGTCTCAGTCACCCAGTGGCTATTAATTTATATTTCCTCAGTGTTCATAAGCTATATAGATGCTTACAATAACAAGAAAAAAGAGCTTGCTGCCACTGTGCTTTCTTCTCTAGCTGGATTTGAGATTATGGTTGCACTGTTGAACAACTCATTACCTGCCAAATATTTCCTCTGTATCCACAAAAAAAAAAAAAAAAAGAAAGAGAGAAGAATATGAAAATAAATACTTCTTATACCCCAAATTATTATCTAATTAATTTCACTGCATTCCATAGAGGTCTTTGCATCCAGCATGCCTTGTACAGCATTAGTAAAGCCATAGAGTTGATTTATTTCCTCATGTTTAGCCACAAGAAGAGGTCAAGTGTCTGGGCAGCTCTGTCTGTGAGTCACAGTACAATTTCTGCTCCCTTTTTTTGACCCAGACTACTGAGTCCTCGATGATGTCTCAGCAGCTTTGACCAAGGTATTGAAGAAGTGGAAATGAGAGCACCGTGTCAGCCTGACTTCCCATCCTACTACCACCTGCAATACAGACTGGTAATGGGACATGAGGCACTTTTTATCCTTAAATAATCTCTTAGGGGTCGGGTATATGAATGTGAAAACACTGAGAGCTACCACTGTCTGATGGGCTACTCAAACCTCCAGTTCCTTCTATCCAAACGTCTGTGACTGCACTGATCGTGTGATGCAGACAGAGGAACTGGTACTGGTGGGAGTGGAGCTAGGGAATGCCTTTCCTAGCAGGGGTCTTTGAATCCACTTAGGTGGCTTCCCTTGAGGCTGGAGGCAGCACAACCTTGCTGTGCCTACTGGGGTGCAATGCTGCACATGATATTAGAGCCAAAACAATTTTGAGAACCTTATTTTGAGTAAGTACAGCATGGAAAGTGAGCTTTTCTTGAAGTCTTCCCTTTTCCTTCTAGTAATCAAAGACGTTCCCTTGCATGTCACTCAATTATCTCTTTCTTGCTCTTCATAAGTGATATTTTGCAAGTCTTAATTATAACATACACCTTTACCTTGAGATCTAAACACTTTTTGTCATTACAATATGCAAACCTTCCATATGTTTATATAGTAAATATATCTTATGCAATTACAGAAATTAGAAGCTATTAAAATCTTCCTATGAAATTAATATTATCATAATTTTACCATCTCACATAAAAATTATTCTGTATGAGAAAACATGGAAAATAATATGGGAAGCATACTGTGAGGGTCTTTAAACTAACTTCTGTTAGACAGAAAAAAATACTCAGCTTTAACAAACATACTGAGCACTCCCCCATCCCTTGTGCTTAAAGCAAAAGCCTTATTCAAGCCTTACAAAAACTTAGCCTTTGATCATTTCCGTCATTTTAGTTGATTACTCTACAACAATACATAAGATTAACCAGATCAGTGCTTAATCCTAAAAAAAAAAAAAAAAGCATGGAAGGAGCCTTTTAAGTATTATTGTAACTTTTGACTAATAATGTTTCCATATGGAAAGTGTCTCTGCACTTAGAAAATATTTGAAGACAATACAGTCAGATAAACAGTACTTGAGAAAGAAATCCTGACATCTTCCATGGTATCCCACAGAAAAGTCATGAAAAACTCATTCCTGAAAACCATTTCAACAGAACACAAATGTGATACTGATGCCAGTAGCAGAGACAGCACAAACAAAACCTGAGTTCTTGAAAGGTCTTTGTGAACCTGTATAACACCATGGATTTAACAGAATCATCTTGAAAAGGTGACGAATACAGAGTCTGTCACCATGCAAACTCTATGACATATGGCCAATAGATTGTTGGTAAATATTTAATAAAATGAAACATTAGTCTCCCATGTAAAACCTCTACTATACAAAGATGTAAAGGTACAGCAACAAAGCACATACTCTTTTTTGACAATGATGCTGTTTCAGGTTGCCCATGTCTACAGACTAAAATTAAAGCTCAGTCTGTTACCAGAGTGTAACACAACTCAGCAGAAGAGGCCTCTGTAGATTTTCTTTTTAGTTAAACCTGGCTTCTATGGTTCAACAGCTTGACAGCAGTGTAAAAGTATATTGCTTTTGCTGGAACATCTGCCTTTCAAGTCACTACTATTCCTCCTTTAAAATCTTCGCTGTAAAAGCCAGTAGAATTTGGGTGTTGGGTTTGCTTGGTTTTTCCCTTTGTTAATATCTAATACTTTATATAAGGTGCAAGATGCACATGTAGCACAGATCTGGTGCTTCCAAACAGAAAATCATAAAACACATCTCAATTTGCTAATCACCACCAACAGAACTGGATTTTGTAGAGGACCAATTAACTTTTTCCTTTTGAGCTGTGATAGAAAATCAGAGTTAGTAGTAAAATCAGTTTAACAGCTTCAGTTCCAGGAGAACTCCAGAAAAGCCAGCAGCTCCATTTACAACTGGAATCGATTGTCAGAATGCAAAACCACATTGGATATACCATGCCTGAATTAAGTGCAAAATTGCCAATCCATATCCTAAAATCATGGACGGTTTTAAAAATCTTAATTTTTACTGATAATGAACATTGAGGTCACATTGGGTTTTTTTCAAGTTTTCATATTTTTGCATATGTAGGGTCACACTTATTTAAGCACATTCTAATTTTATACCCGAATAATTTCATTTCTTCAGTGAAGACAAAAAACACCAGTGTTATTTCCTTATTTCTGCAGCTGAGTTTTTGAGATACCAAGTTGCCTGAACAAAAAAAGTTAAAAAGCGGTACAAGATAAAAAGATCCACAATATAAGATCCGTTATGAAGATTGGCAATTGGCGGCATTGTACATGGAAAGTATAAACTGTGCTTGCCAAATTTCTGTGATGGAATTAATCAGCCATCAGACAAGTTTGTCTCGGCCCATTTGCTGCAACTACTTCACTTTCCTTTAGAGGCAGTAACTTACTGCTGTACAGACCTACTACAGAAAATTCAGCACTTGAATGGATAAATATGTGAAGGGACATCCTCGACAAATTGCAGGGGCAGGATGCCTATCTCAAAAGCTATTATCCAGTCACATTTGGACCATCTCATATTTCACTATCAACATTACAGATTAAGCATTTCTGAATTGTTCAAATTCTCCTTGTCCAGCAAAGTAGAGGTGCTTTTTTTTTCCTCCATCAAAAAAACAAAAGCAACATTATTTTTAAAAATAAATTCCCCCTTCAGGGCAACGATATTTCTTAAGGACAGTCAAATCCGAAAACTGCAATTATAGCTTTCTGTATAATATTATAATCCTTGAACACTCCACACAGTGCTATTTAATCGTAAGTCATTTTCTGGTCAGCTTACTTATTTCAGCACCTCATTATTCATAGTCAAAACTTCAGCAAAACTAAGAACAAACACATATGCAACACTGAAAAAAATTCCTGGCATCAGTTCAAATTAGTAATAACATTTTGAACATTTGTTATTTAAGTTTGTTTCGTTCTTTCCATCTTAAAATGTGTAACAAGGCAACTTGTCTGATTTATCATCATGAGATCTTCCATTATCCAATCACGTACCAAGAAAACACGAAAAAGTCACATTGGAATAGCATCTGTTAATGTGTTTAAAGTTCTGCAGCTACTAAAGCTGATACCAAGTGCAGAGACCACTAGATGGCATAAAGCAATAAATATAATGAGAAAAATCATCATTATACCCCTGATTTCTGTTATGGTATTTACTGATTTCTTTTATGATAAAATAAAACATACAGAGAGAACATATTTTTCTTTAATGAAACACTAATAAAAATTAGTAAGTTTTTTCTTCTACATGCAAAGTACTACAGATGGAATCTTGAGGATACAAGCTTATCTAAGAAACTCAGGTAATGTTAATACAAAGGTTATAAATACATTTTCAACTCTACCCTTTAAGATTACCTATTCTGTTACAACATTACTACCTATTCACATGCTTGTTCAAATATAATACAAGACAATAATTCAGGTTTTTGTAAACAAGTAGATTTTTTCAATATTCAAAGTGATTATGCCTCACTGAAGAAAAGAAGGCTCAGAGGAGACTTTTTTGCTCTCTACAACTGCCTGAAAGGAGGAAGTGGTGAGGTGGGGGTCTGCTCATCTCCCAGGCAACTAGCAATAGGACAAGGGGAAATGGCCTTAACGTGTGCCAAGGGAGGCTCAGGTGGGATATTAGAGATTAGACATTGGAAAGAAAGAGTGATTAGGCTTGGAAAAGGCTCCCCTTGTGGAGTCAGTCCCAGGAAGCATACAGAAAATGAGTGGATAGGACGCCTCACAATGTGATTTAGTGGGCATGGTGGTATTTGTTCATAGGCTGGACTTGATCTTGCAGGTCTTTTCCAACCTTAACAATTTTATGATTTTTGCTAACAACTTAACAAGAGATCTTTAAGATCGAGACCAGGTCTGGGAAATTTCTCCAGCACTCAGGATCTTCTTCCAGTCACCACAAGCATTCAAAGATAATGGCCTGGCCTGGACATCAACCTCCTCCCTCAACACACAAGTACATGCCATCAGGTCCCTTGCACTTGCGTACATCTGTTGCATTCATAAGTCCCTTGATTTGATCCTTCCCTACCAAGGTGGAGTGGTTTCACCCTGGCTGGGTGCCAGGCACCCACTGAAGCTGCTCTATCACTCCTCTACAAGTGGACAGGGGAGAGAATATATAGCAAAATGTTCACAAGTTAAGGACCAGAAGAGATGATTTCCCAAATACAGTAACATGCAGAACAGACTCATCTTGGGGACATTAACTGAATTTATTACTAACAAAATCAGAGCAGGATAAAGAGAAGTAAAATCTTAAAAACACCTTTCCTCCTACACCTCCTTCCTTCCTGAGTTCTACCTCCTCCATTGTTTCCAAAAGGTACATTTACAGTTGAACTGCTCAAGCCAAGGAGAGAACAGTCACTGCAGGAGTCAGAAGAAGAAAAAAGTTTCAGTGTTGCTTACACTAAAGTCTCTCTGGAACATAGGAAGGTGTTGAGACACTGCGGGAGTTATGGATATCAAGTCAGTATTCCACACTTTCAAGATATAGTCTTCAGTTTCATTCTAATCTCTGTTTTCTGTATTTACACACTGCCTTGGTTCAGCACTTTTATGCCCATATACTATTATTTTATATTCTGTTGATGATATCTGTAACAGTGGTAAAGCCAAGACAGAGCAGGCTCCAGAAATAGGAACCAGGATGCTCATGAAAATGTTTGCTAGCCAGAGCAATGGTAAGTGAAAACTTCATAACACTAGATTATGCTTTTTCAGAGTGTGCTGCTTCACTTCTACTTTTACATGCTTTCTGTAGCTGAACCTGACAGTTATAAAGCCATTATCTTCCAAAGTCAATTTTTTTCCAGAAAGCAGGGACAGCTTTTTGACCAAAATTAAATTATCCTTTTCCCTATACATATATATCTATTCCATGTATATATATACACACACATCTATATGTACACACACATATTCCCTATGCTCCATACACGTATTATTCAAATAGGTGTACATATTGAAATACTTACGTGAATATTCACCTATTCTTACCTATACACGTTTACGTATACATGTATTTTCATATCCTGGTGCACAGGAGGAATCAATGATCAGGAAACAGACAAAAAAGTGTCCTTTGCAGAGAGTGGGGAAAAGCCTTTAGCATAAAGCAATAATACAAAGCAGACCATTTCATTCTGTGTAACATTTCCTGCTAGTTATGAGCTCTTTAGTTTTTCAACTGGACTGTTTAACAAATTGGAGGTAACCAACAGGTCCCAGCACTAGATGTTAATTACTAGTAACACACAAATTGGTTTGGGTGCTTCTACACAAATTTTAGTAATCTTTCAGTGGAGTTTAATTGGGTGTTCCACATACCCTGTGAAGCTATCTCCTGTATGCTTTCCCTGCATGCTGCCTTGTATGATCATGCTTCCCTTCCCTGTATGTATACATTCCCTTTGTGCTTTCTCTACGTGCTTTGTATGCTTGCTCCTTACTACCTCATGTTGAAGTGTACTTTTACATGCTGCTTAAAACGTTTCAGCAGAGACGCTGAAGATGTGGCAGCAGGATGACTCTTTCTGTGAAGAATATGTCAGATTTGGTACCTTCGTGCTAGTCATTAAGGTTAGTTTTCATAAATGGCCCAAATAGCATAATAGATTGTGGGGTTTAATACCTTCTTGTTCTCTACTTACAGAACCTCAAAATTAAATTAAGCTTGAGAAGTGTCAATCTCTTCGACTAATTAAATTAAAGCCTAATTGAAATTGAGTAATTTGGGGCCATTAACTTTTTAATAATTGTTGTTATTATAAAAAAATCAGACATGGCTGAGCTTTCATTGTTCTTTCTCTAATGTGTTGTCTTCAAAGATTGTGCTGACACAAGCAAATTATTATATCATGAAACATGGCTTTTTGTGACTGTGTATCCATAGGCCAGTCCAGTTATGAGCAGCTATGGGACATCTAGTTACTAACTAGATACTAACATCTAAAAATGTTAGTGTGTATAATTTTTTCCTTCTAATACAGCTTTAAACCAAAATCTGCTTCACAGTTAATTGAATGCATAGGGAAAACAGATATTACTTTATTGCATTACCTGTTTCAATCTTCACAGATATATGAGAAATATGTTATCTTATTAAAACCTTAATGGAATACTAAATGATTCCCATCCTGTCTGTACTGACATCCCACAACAGCCTGAAGTTGTTTCAAGGGTTTGTTTAGATTTGTATATTTTGATTGTATATTTTAATGCTTATGCAGTAGGTTCCTTTGTTCATACAAAAACCATGATTTGCATTTCAACTTTAAAATTAAAATTTTAAAGTTGAGTTTGCAGCAAAAGAAGGCTGTAAATAATTTTTAATTGTTTCCATAAAGGCTAGGGTGTGTGGGGAATTCAAAACCTAAGTTCAGTCATTTGTATGCTGCGCTATCTGGGAGTCTGTGCAACACAAAGATGAGAGAATGCAAGAGAAAGTCTTTCTGCATCTCTTGATTAAAATAAGAATCAATACAATCGAAAAGGCCCCTAGAAAAGACACCTGTCCACTACGTATTTACGGGTTTTGATAAATTAGGCTGGTATTGCAAAATAGGTCATAAAACAGAATTCTAATTCTTCCAGAAATTCTGAAAATCTGCCTAACATTTCTTGAAGAGAATTTAGGTATTTTTTAAAATTTCAATCTGAAAAGACTATTAACAAATGTTCCTAAAGTTCCTGGAAGAAACAGGAGAGCTGTTAGAGAGCTTGCATATTGAGAAGACTGCAGATACTGGGATCTGAGAAAGCTGAAGACAACACAGAATACAGGCTTCCCTGAAACTTCATTTATCACATGGCAAATTTTATGTGTCTCATATAAACATCATCAGTGGATCAGACTTAATACTGAATGTACACAGTTAAGTAGTAAATTGCCTGCCCCTTTAAGTTACTCTGATAAATCAAAATTAAAGTAGCTCTAAGTTCATTTAGATAGTAGAGAAAGCGTTAATATTCCAAACAGAAAATATCCTCCTATATCTTCATAATAAACCTGTATCCCTGTGTACCACTCAATATATTCTACTTCACCTGCCCTATCATACCAGCTTTTCAGACTCAGTAAATTTTTTCTGAGGTAATTTTTTCATAGTTGCTAGTATGGGGCTGTGTTTTGGCTTTGCACTGAAAATGGTGCTGAAGAAAGAATGGGGGAGACATTCGGAGTGATGGCATCTGTCTTCCCAAGTCACTATCACACATGATGGAGTCCTGCTTTCCTTGAGATGGCTGAAGACTTGTCTGCCCATGGGAAGCAGTGAATTAATTCCTTGTTTTGCTTTGCATGTGGCTCTCGCTTTACTTAGTAAACTGTCTTTATCTCAACCCAGGAGTTTTCTCAAGGAGTTTTCGTACTTTTACTCTCCCAATTCTCTTCGCATCCCGCTGGGGCAGGGAGTGAGCAGCTGCCTGGGCCTTAGTTGCCAGATGGTGTTCCACCACAACCATGCAAAATTACCAGTTCCATCCACCACTGCAGGACTGGCAGTAGACACTGGGACCTTTTTTCTGGGGTGCTATGTTTGGAAACTGAAAGACAAAACTATAAAGTGTGTGAGACCTTCTTATTCTCCCTCTGCTCTACAATCTTCCTCTTTATTCTCTCTACTGTATGGAGCTTGATGGCTCCAGCTGTGTGCTATGGGAGCTCGTGCTCATGGGGCTCATGACACAAAAGGATGAATGAGGAGCAAGTAGAAATACCCAGAAACATATGGGGCCTGCTCCTGAAATATGTTTTAAAGCCTTTAAGGGTAAACAAAAATTTTCATGAAAAGCCAAGACGTGTCGACAGTATACAACCATCCTAAACTCTCCAACTCACTCCTCTGCTTTCTGGAATTCTCACATACAAAATTTCCCTTTTCCTTTAATACACTAACTAATACTACTTTCACCAGATCTACACAAGACAAAATTTCTGTTTTCCCTCAGTTTTGGCTTTGAGATTAATAACTATTGAAAAAAAAAGTATAAAAACATCAGAAATTCTCAATAGCAATTCCAGCTCACCAAAGAACAGCTTGATGGGCAGCATATAGACCATTACTATGGACTGGTACTGACTTTTCTTGTTCTTGAAGCACATTGATCACAATATTGTTTCTTGAAACCAAAATCAAACTCTCAAGACATCAAAATATCATATATCACCAGTCTAGCTTTATTCGATTCACTCCTATCTGTAAACTTATAATCCTAGAACAGCACTGAGTAAAAGCCTTCTCTTCATGATATTATGTTGGATCTGTAAAAGTTCAGACCCACAATCCTAGTTATGTCTTTCAGATACATGGGCCATATAAGCATTGCTGAGGTTAAATGAGCCATGTCTGCTCCAAAAAATTAATAACATTAATTTTAGCTTTTTTCAAGTTTCCTAAGCTGAAAACAGAAAGAATAACAAAGAATTGCTCTATAATACGTGAAATTTTGTAAACCTCTTTCCGCACAAAAAGCAGAGCATCTGCATATGGCACATTAGCACAACTTACATTAAACTATTTTGAAAATTGAAAAAGCAACAGTTAGACAAATAAATAGAATGTAGCACAGAAAAAAATTATGAATATATAACTCCAACATATAATGCACTATAGGAAATGCCTTTAAATACATCTCATAGTTATAAGAATATCTTACTTTACATGTTGCCTATTTAAAAGGGCTGAAACTTTGCGTTAATGAATCATGAGATCTACTCGAAAGAAATAGACTCTTTAACATCTTTCTTCCCACAGTACAACATACTTGACACATGCCAGGATGACACAATGGAAGCTATAGTGTAACACACTGTAGGAACTGATCAGTTAAGACAGCTTGACTTATATCACAATGAATTACCAAACTGACACCACAACAGACATGGTGACTTTTTGGCACTAAAACAATTTTATGGTAGAGTTGTTGAACAGGAAAAATATAAGAGCATAAAAATATTTCTTCTAAAATAGACAAGACAGTTATCTGACCCTCTCAGTGATGTTGGCCAAAGATAAAGTATTACAAAATACTGCTGGGAAGAAGAAGACACGCTACAGTGGTTTAGTAGTGTCCTTTCATATATCTCACACACGTGAACCACTTTCAGTCAAGGTCTAAATTGAGCATTAGGTTGCTACAGAAGTTAAAGACATGAGTGCAGTGCTGGGTCATCACACAATCAAAACTCAGAGAATACACTTATGTCTATGGCAAAAATTATCCTGTTCCGAACAATAATAGACAATAGATTTCACTTTCAAGGACATCCTTGTTGAAAACTCCTTTCTTTCACTACCCATCAGCTGTGTCTGAAATATCTCACTGTATGAGTATTTACTAAGATCTTAGGATAGACAACTGCTCCCTAAAATGGGGAATTGTGCTGTGGAAACAGAGAATAATTTTTGTTTACACTTGCTACAAACAATTTTGTTGATCTTGAGCAAACATTGTTCCTCATGTGATCACAGTTTGCCAAATGAAGCACTACCTCCAGCCTCATTAGGTAAAATCCAGTTTCTTCTTCAGGCAGTACAATGAACAACTTCATTTGTTGCCAGATTACTCCATCTCTAATTTCTTTTGCCAAAGGAAGTTGGAATTGTCATACATCTGAAAATGCCGCAATGAAAATGGGTTGGCACAATTCTGTTGAGAAATTACCTCTTTTATGAGAAATTTCCAACTCAACACAGTGAGTAGTGACTTGAAACAGATATGTTTCTGATATATTCCTGCCCATAACTGGATACTCTAGGATATTAGGATTCTCCAAGAAATATTCTAGTCACATTGACATGCATGCCTTAAGAATGGAGGGGAACACAGAAAATATTCTGAGATTTAAATTAAATTCCTTCTACTGAACTGATAAGATTAATTAAAAGCCCTGATTCTTGATGGCCACAGTCCCCATCAGAGCAGTATTCTGGTAAAGTCATAACAGATCCAGTCCATTCCAGTAATATTAGAGGTACCATAATAGCACCTTTGAAAACTGTTAGCTTCAGGAAATATTGTAACTCTAGAGAAACACGTAAAACTTTGGACTGAGAGGTAATCTTTGGCAAAATGTTACATTTTATTCTGACTTTAATTTTCTCCTGACGCTATTTTTGATACAAAGAGTTCTTTCTATTGCAAAAGATATATCTCAGACCCCTTGACCTTACCAGAGAGTAATAAAAAAACCAGCCCCCTCCTTTTTTTTTTTAAACTTAAACTGGAACATACAGCAAGGAAATAAGTAAGTGGGCAACAAAGGTATGTTTTCAACTTCCTAAATATACAGCAACTAAATCTACTTCATTAAAAGCGAGCTGTTCCTTTGTATTCTTCCTCCCTATCCTGGCCACTGGCAAAGTTGCATTATTATCCTATGAGTCATTCTTTCTTCAAAATATCTCTCTGGGTAGTACTCGTTAATTAAACTTTCTCATCCTGTCTTTCTCTTTCTCTCTTACAGTTGTTAGCAGTAGTCTCGTATCCTCTCTTTTGAATAGACATCTATATGCACTCTCCCATCATTAGAATAGTAGGAAGGAACTGACTATCCTTTACTATGTGTGCCCATTGAGCATACCATTACTAATTATACCAAGTATGCCCCGTGAATTCTACTGGGAATTTAAATAGTAAATTTTCTTCATCTCTTTAGGACAATGTCATCTATTGTGCAATGTGTCTTTGGTGGCATTTTAGTTAGTGAATTTGAAAGGTTCTCCAGTTTCATAAAGAAAAATGTGGAACATCTGTCCCTTTTCTGTAGATGTGACTCTGCAGTAGCTAAAGCAGCCTGCTGCTCAGAAATGCAGAGTAGGAAATAAAATGTCATTTGAATACATGTGGTAATAATAGCCTGGTGGCAGTGCCCTAGCCAAAGCAAATACCCATCAGAGGTGTATCTAGTAAAATTTTACATACTGATTTTTAATTTCATCTTTATGAAAGAATAGCAAAACATTTTTCACAGAAACTAGGTTTGATTCCCAACCATACAAACAGACATATGTATTTTATTATGAGCCTGTCCTACAAAATGCACAGAGAAGTAACTGAACATGAATGAAATACCTGAGTACAAATTAAAGGAAAATAGAGCTGTTATTTGTGCTCAGTGAAACAAATTCACAGGATGGATATGTAGAAGGCCAAGAATTTACAGCTTGTATTTTTATCCATATTCATTTAATGCCTAGCTCTGTACAGAGTAACAGCTCTAGCTTTAAGCATATATGGTAGGATAGGGAAGGTAAAATAAGACTGAAGAGTTGCTGACCTGTTGGAGGAGCAGGTAAGCAGAGAGAAAGCCTGACTGAGCAACACCTAAAGCTCTTCATTGGAAGTCAGACCTTCACCATGGAGGTTATTGTAGACATGAATAATTTTCAAATTAATGAGAAGCCTACAATTAGGGCGAAGGGGAAGGTAGAATTCAGCAACTGATTTAACCTAGGCCAAGGAAATCCTGGAGCAAAACCAGGAAAAGGATCTACCTCTTGAATAATCAATCCAGACCTCATCTAGAAAGCCATACCTTTTGTAAGAAGACACAAACCAACATAGACCGATGTGTTCTGGGTAGCTATGACTGCCTTAAATCTGACTTGGTAAATCCCCCAAATTCCCTTCAAGACCTACATTTCTATGGATTCAGAAACAAAATAAAGAGAAGGAGGATGGGACATTTTATGTGTGATTTTTGATCTTTTTACTTCTGTCATGTATGAACATCAAAAGCATTTGTTGGGACTGCAGTTGTCAAATTGTAAGCCAGCAAGTGAAAACAGCTGTCTATCTCAGCACCAACAAACACGAATAGATCTGTCATCATAATTACAGCTCAGAGCTGGACTGTCTTCAAATACCAACAACAGTCTGCACTGTGAGCAATGTCAAATAAGCCTGACTCAACTGGTTTAGAATCCATTTTTTCTAGAGAGCATAATGACAGCCTTTCTCCTCTATGAAAGGTTGAAAAACTTTCTGTGTAAGGAAATCTGTTATCTCTCATGTTAAATATTTCATGACTTGCTAAAAGAAATCATTCTAGAAATCAAAAAGTGATTTACACATTTAATAAAATAATTATGCCATTCGTTTATGAGCATATAATTTTAACTTGATTAGACTCCAAGAGCCTTGTTTCCTTATTATAGCAGTAACTGTCTTCTGATATTGCTTTATAGATTTCTCACAAGTGTTTATTTAGATACAGACAGTGGCTCAAGGCATTACAATGGAATACTGATATTTTCATGCCCAAATTGCTGCACATTGGCAAGAAAGTGGCCAAGAGATATCTGAAAGTACATCTTGATTTAGCAGTGGTCTAGACAAAGCTGAATCTTACTAAGAATGTAAGATTGTAATTTTATAATGTAAATAGCACACTGTCAGTATATCTGGTCAGAAGATTTAGAATGAATATTACATTTCTCTGTATACCATTGAATATGAAAAAGAAACAGGAGGAAAAGAGCTAGAGACAATAATTTCCCTTGGAACACAGAAGAAGCAAGAACAAAAAATATGAGTATTTGAATCAATTCCCAGTCTGTCTTCTGAAGAAAACCTGTGTACTGACTGCCCTCAGGAAAGCAGATTACAGTCCTCAGATGTGCAGGTTGCCATTTTGAAATTACAACTTCTAATATCTGTTCTGTAAGGATACAATTTCTCTTAAGTCTGGATATTGTTACATAGTCAAGGCTCAATAGCAGGGGAGCCAGAATACTCTGCTTCTCATCATGCATTTCTTCTACATTCACAAATATTTTAGCTATCATACCAGTCTACCAGACAATCAAAGTACAAAAGCATTCCAGTAAAGTAAAATCATTAAGCCACTGAAATTACAGGTCACCAATACCAATATCCATATAAACCAAACTGGATGTACAAAGTCACAAACTTTTGCCTTTCAAAATCTAGCCTGAGGGTTTGCACATATCTGACATGAAGTTTCATGAAATGCACCATTTCATAGCAAATGGTGGCATTTTTAGTGTGGAAAGTGCACTGCTTTTGAGTTACTACATTATTATGCTATATTACTCTAAAAGAAGTAGTCACAACTATAAAAGAACGGAGGACAAGAAGTATGTAAAAAACACTACGTAAAAGAGAAAGGGAGCAGGACTGCAGTTGATGGGTAATTTCAGCAAAAAATAAATGAAAAGAGGAGTTCCAAATTCATTGTCACAGGACCAAGCAAATATCTTAGCTCGATTTGATTTTTATGTATGTGCATGCTCCTGAAAACTTGTAGCATGTTCTGCTCAAATTTTTAATTACAAAATGCACTGTCATCATAGCCTGATCTTTTTTTTCCACTTAAAATCATTTGAAACAGCTCACTGAAGGAATTTGTAAAGGTTTTAAAAGACTGACACCGTGCAGTAACACACTTCAGTTGAACAGTCCTTGTAATAAACCAATGGGTTAAATGAGGGACACTTATTGAAATAAAATCTGATGACGATTCCTCTCCTAGCTGCAGATTGCAGAGTGTAAATTCCAGCCTAAATTCAATATTATTGCTATTTCCCTTTCCATCCCTCTCTAGCGATCCCACACGTGGTCCCCTGACACAGGAGCCAAAGACAGGTATGAGAGCTCTAGGCCACTTCATTTTTCTTGTATGACACAGGTAGAGTTTCTCCCTCTGACCCACAGCTCTCAGAAAAGGATGAGCACTGTTTGGTGTTTATAAACACAAATATAACTGTGCACACATGGAAACACACATACATGTTATGTTGCATAATGCAACACAGTAAACATGCCAAAAGTCATTATCTTAAATTCAGCTGAGCGTTAGAGATCCAAGTAAGCAGAAAGGGAAGATGTGAATTTAAATACAGCTCTTCAGGAGTGATTTTCAAAGTGTGACAATGTATACATACCTTGTAGATTCTATCAGAGAATTAACTGGAGCTTCTAACCATAGTGAAAACAATGCAGTCATGATATAGGATAAGAAATAGAAGCAGTGTGTGTATGTGCACATTGGTTGGCAATTTGAATCTTGAAAGAATCAGCTGTTATTAATTGTTACTATCTCTTGTTTAAGATGTCATTATTCCACTTCACACTAAAAATCAGTAATATGTCAGGAGTTAATTCACATTTGTAAAGGCCATTTCTTTTTCCAGGGAAATCTTGGATCTCAGAAGCATAAACCAAAATGTAACCTCAGTATGGTTTACACACTTTCATTTGCAGAGGTTCTTCATAATTTATGGGTCAGAAACAGAGAAAATCTTGTATCCATTCAAGATCTACTTTCAACTGATAATGAAACGTTGTTTTTTATAATATGCCTCTGATGAGGTTTATAAAAAGAATGATATTTTCTATGAAATATTAAGTTTCCCTGTACCTTCAGTGTACTCTAGAACCACATTGATTGAGGGATTAATTTTTTAGGCTTGCTTTCCAGAATAGAGAAGTTGCATTTAAAAGAGGCGTTATTGTTCGATACGGTATTCTTCCCCATGACTAAGGTTTGCAGAACCTCTTTCAAATTTCACACAGGTATATGTGCAGAATGAGCAAGGAAGAGAGAATGAAATACACTATCGCAGATCTGCCAAAGATGATGTCAAAATCAAAAAGTATCATGTTATTTGTAGGTATGAAGTTAAGGGAAGACCTTTGAGATTCAAAAAAGCTATTATTTGAGATATAATAAGCCACAATCTGCTCTTCTAATTATGTGACCCAGTGAAAATAGATAGATGTCCTCAAGAAAGAACCCTTAAAACTCACTCATCTTTTATGTCAGCTTGTAGAGAGAAAGGAAGAGAGATAATACATTTCAATTCCATCCTGACTAGATGGTGAATAAGTCTGTAAGAGGCACAAATATTTCTTAGATATTCTCTTTAATCACATATACAATAATGTAATTAAAGGCGCAAAACCACCCCAAAAATTAAAGTCTTGTCTAAAGAAGTGGTGATTCACAAGGAATTGAATACACTAAACCTGGTTTGAGTCTGAGTCATGTGGAGCTCAGTATACTTCTGATTTTTGCCAAAGGCAATTGTAATAATGTTGAAAAAGATTAAAATTTTAAATATGATTAAACTCATTAAGAACTTGTTTTGAAGCTTAAGTGGATGTGGCAGTAGAGAATAGGCTTGGATGCAACTGTGGATCATGCCAATTTCACATGCCATTTGGAGGTGCTCTCCAAACACTTGAGTTGTACACTGTGGTTAGGAAAATGAGCTAAACCGGTCCCAGTGCAGAGTTCCTGCAAAGTGAAGAAGTTCACTGACCCATAAATGCTGTTTGCTGTAGTGCCTTTGCAAGTCCTGTCTCCTGCCAGCCGTGTAATAACCTGAGACTCTATCTGGAACTGGTAAGGAATGAAACTGAGAAGCAGGAATGGTTGAAAAAATTAAATATGAAGTGTTTCTGTTTAAAAAGTTGTCAGAAGCTTGTCAATAGTCATTTAAATATGTGGGATGAACCACATCCTGCAGCCGTCATTTTTCTCATCACTTTCTATACAGCTTATTTAGATTATACAACAACTTCTAGGTGTTTATATATAGATGTGAGGAGTCACACTTCCAGAAAATAGAAGATAATTAGAAAATGAGAGAAAAGCATCACTTCTTTTTTGTAAGAAACACCATTGTGACTCTAATAGAATTTCTACTTCTCCTTATAGATCTCATGAGCTCTTGTCTTTAACTACACAATTCTAGTTTTTCTGCTTTTTGATAGAAAGTTTGTGAATTATCCAGAATTATTCTTTTCCCCACTGCTGCTAAAGGAGTAGAAGCTACAGGTTGTCCTCAACTAAGTCTGCACTTGCCTGTAATGTACACAATAGCATTTGAAACTTCCACTAATAAAGCTGGTCACTCTCTTTTTTTTCCAGAAAGATTTAAAATAGGATATGCACTTCCTTGTACTATTGACAAAGGAAACATTTTCTAAACAAAGGTTAGAAACAACTAGATATTTTCCTAAGCCAGACACAGTAAAAGACACAGAATCATAAAACAACTCAACTTTTTTTCCCAGGTATAACATCCATGAACATCTATTTTGGCAAAGAATCACTGGTTTTTGTAGGGCTTTCTTTACTCAGGGAACTGAACAAGAGTTTCTCTGGAATGTTCATTATTTTTTCAATACTTAAGAATGAAGGAAAATATACAAATTAGCAAATTTGATCAAATCAACAAAAAGATCAGTTTGTTGTTTTGAGAATGTCAAAATAATAACTTCTAGAAACAAAATCAGAAGATATACAGTGATCCTCACATTTCATACTTTGAATTCTCAGTAATAACTGAAAATTTGTTATTCTTTTTGAGTCTGAACTTAATAATTCTGATCTTAATAATTATTACAAGGGAGGTAGCTTTCATTTTTACCACCTGTTTTAATGAATCTCGCAGCAGGTGAAACACCCCTTTTCAAAAGCCCAGCCCAGTTAAATAAATCATCTAATTACCACATACATTCACAGCCTGGTTTGTTTTTTTTTAAATAACCCTAAATTAACAGGGCAACAATCCACAACCTGTTTATAGAGCCAGCATTGAACTAAAACACCAAATTACAACCTCTTTTTTTCAAGGCAATATTGATTCAAATTTCTAGCCTGGAGACTTCTCAAACTCTAAACACTTTATACTTACACATTCTTTAGTTTAAGGATTATTATACCGTCCCTAAAATGTACTGACTTAACAATGTGGTGGCAAAAAAGAATGGTTAACGATTAACTACTTTGTATAACACTAGGGAAAGGTTTTGCATGAAACTGGGTATCTTTTCATGGTTTTCATTGGAATCAGATAAACACTAAGGCAAAAGAGCGTATCCAGCAATCACATGTGCAATGATTTTAAGTGGCAAGACCTAGCGTAAGATAGAATGTTCTTAGTATTTTAGTCAATTTTTTTCTAGTTCAGTTCATCTATGCCTGCAGTTAAAGTGCCCCATGAGTTTCAGTGCATTACAGTGGACTTTAAGTGAAGGAATGAAATATGATTAACTTTAAGCAGATATTGCTGAATCGAGCCAGCAAACACAAACATAAAGCAAATATTAATAGCTCTGTCCAATTCTCTCTAGAATGGTACTTTCAAGGAAAATGTTCAAAATAGTGTACTTTAACTAAATAACTATTTAACATCTAATAAACAACAATTTTTTTTATGTAGAACAGACCTCAAAACAGAATGTCATACTGATATCAATTTTGTACTTTCATTCAGTGCTAATAATCTTATAACTGATGAGGTTCAAATAAGCATCTTTTCCAGGGCTTCATTTGGTTCTGCACGAGTTCCAGCTTTCCTAAATATCTTAAGGACAGAAGACACCATCTTGCCAATAGATAGTAAAAAAATACCTTTTTTTAAAATTATATAATTCAGTACTAAGATGAAATATTTTCCTGAATCACGGCATATTATATTAACAACATGCTCATGAAGGATACGGTATTTATTTTCCCCTCTGGAATTTTCCTCTGTTGACAGCAACTCTTAGAAATATTCTCTTTACCTTCCCAGATGCATTCCTAAAGCTTCCATATCAAAATTACTTAGGATAAGTGCATAAAAGCAGAGATGGCACACAGTATCTTTTCTCCAAGAGAGTTCTCCAGACACTGCACTAAGCAGATCATCTCCTTTTTGAATATTTACTAACTCTCATTTTCCCTCAAAGCAAAACAGATCTTCAACTATAGTTCATTAGCAAGGTGCTGGAGAGTACTAAGAGGCAAGTTCTGTCTGCCTGCTTTCCAGAAGGTCGACATCTAGATCTGAAGCAAAAATTACACTCTACAACTTTTTATGTGAATGAGTGTAGCAAAAACCGGATTTAAGGATCATCAGCTAAAAAAACCAGAAAAGCTGTGATAAGAGCTCAGTTCTTTGGAAGAAAATGACTGGCATTGTACTGTTTGTACAATTGTACACTGCATAAGCCTCCTTGAAGCCCTGACAGAAATGTCACTAAAGAGAAGGAGATTTCAGAGCCTGCTCTCTCCTTTCCATTTCCTTTGTTAGTGGAGTAGGTCCCACACTGTGATTCTGCCTAATCTCCTTGTGTTATGATGCAAAATACAGCATTCTACATTCCATTTGCAGTTAAAAGTTACAGGCTAAAGCCTTTAAATGCTTAAATACTTCTCTAAATAATTGTATCTTTCTTATATTCTACATCTTTTTTGATTCCATGGACTTATTTTCCTTGGTATTGATCATTACTACGTTCATAGCAATGCATCTATAGGCACAGCTGCAATACAGCAATAATAATAGCAATAATAATAATAAACAATTGACAGTGACTGAATGATGTTCTATAATGATACCAAAGTCCACCTGATCAGGCACAAAGCCTGAATGATCTTCATATAAAATCTGACTTTCTCTTGTGCACTACAGTGAAGGACTTCTTTTCCTGACCTGCTCTCCAGTCTAACAGAGAGCTTAGGAAGGGTAGGCAGCACATGATATTGTGATAAAAATAACAAAGAAGAATACATCAATGGAACCAGAAGCAAAAGTAACCTCATGGTGCTGATTCACGTCATTGATGCCAACAACTCAAAAAGTTGCAGTTCATGAGTTTGTAAAAAAAAAAAAGAGTTTTGGCCCCCTACTTCATGGCTGCATGACAGTAATTTAGTAATTCTTGATGTAAAAGTTTGTCAGATGCATATTCCAGGCAATACCTCCTCCCCCTCGTTGAATCATACAGGCTGTGTCCTAATCAAATTATATTTTTGAAGTGTTTCCTCACTGAATCCCACAAGATTGTTTCTCATATTTTCCCCCACACATGCTTTTGAAACTAACTATCCTGAGGCTGCCAGCAGAGCCTTCTTTCTTCTCTCTCTTCCCTACCCCCCCCCCCTTTCTTTTTTTTGAAGGGGGGAGGAAGAGAGTCATAGTTATGTTCGTCATTTTTCAGTCCTTCACAATCTGCCCTGTCAGCTGACAATATCTAAAAATATCAGGAGGACCAATGTTTATTTCTGTCATTTCAGGATTATGCCTACTTTTTTTTCATAACAGAGTCACTATTTATTAACGTCAGGAAAACCCTTGTGTTCAGATCTTTTGTGTCCTGTTGGACTGTCAGTGACCTTTCCCAGTATTTATGAGGCGCCTCATTGATCTCTTCCAGCAAATTCAGTTGGAGGCTCCCCCTTACAGCCAGGGAGAGAAGGCTTACTGGAGAGCAGCACTGTAGAGACATGGAATCACTCACCTAAACTGCTGCCATTTGCTTCCATATCATTACTCAGTGATTAATGCACAAGAACAAAACATTACGTCTTTGGCTGCCCACTGGTTACCCCTGCTTATCACAAGCCAGTTACATCATACCCTGTTTTTTATTTACAATGGACTCACTGTTGTCTTTTGAATTGTTTCCAGTTGTATCCCAAGAGCTGTTCTGTGTGCATTGTAATAACCACGTACCACCTGTTTCCTCCCAAACTGGCTTGCAAGAAGACATTTATTTCACTTGTGCCCAATCATTTGCTAAAACAGGTTTCATTGCTGGGTTACAGCCTAGTGCTTTCCAGAACGTTTTCTGACGTTCTAGCAGTACAAAGCAGCTGACAGCAGCTGGTTACCCAGGTCTACATCCTCAGTACTCCCAGAGTTCCTGGCGCAAAAACTACAAGGAGAGCCAGGGTCACAAGAAGAGATGCCTAGGGAAGGCTGAAATACAGCTGTAAGGCTAACGGCCTTGTGGGATTCACTATGCAAATATGTAATTTGAGTGAAACACATCCATCTTACTGAGCACAGTGGGCAGAAGGTATTGCCTGGCCTCTGGAACCATGCAGCAAAGGAAACAGGTGACCCACACACAAGAGAAGGCAAAGTTAGGATGGCTTTTATTAATACATGGTCTTAAACTACTTACCTTCAGGTCTCGTGTCCTGGGTGAAATCTGAGAGTCCCCACGGACTTCTTCCCTAGCACAACACTGATCACAACCAGTCTCTCAGTAAACAAGTCTAAAAACACCTGTTACTGCTGAGGGCTGGATCGCAGCTGCCACTTCAGCTCAAGCTGTCTCCACCTCATCATCTTTCTCATCACAAATGAGTATTCTTAGAAAATACATACCATACGATAGATCATATTGAGCCAAGGAAGCATGAAGTCTTAGCTCTTACGGTATAACTCTTAGTAGTTACAGGAGGTCAGAGATGAGCTGAAAAACGATTTTTTCCCAGGTAGAAATGCCACTCAGTTTTCTAAAAACCCTAGTAGTCATAGAACACATGAATACAATCCCTTTCTATTGGCACAAGCAAACTATCTGTGACAAAGACCATGCAAATGAAGGAGGACACTGAAGAGGGGCTGGCAGCTTAATTGAAAACTCTGCATACTCTTCATCAGTCACTTTTAAAAAAAGCTGAGCACAAACTGAAGTAGCCTGGGGATTTAATTGCCACATTTATTTTTAAAAGGATCTCCATCTAAGATGACACATGAGACACAACAGCATGTCAATCATTATTTCAAGGCAAAGGATCCAGATTTTAGTAGGAATTGGTTGGGAGAAGATGAAAAGAAGTTTTGAACACATTCTAAAATACCTTTTGCAATATATATGAGGCAAAAGGCACTCAACAAACCTGAAACAATTAGATATGTACATTACTACTCTGAATCTTGACTGGGAGTCAAAATCTGTAGTGACTTTCACTGGATGCACTCTGTCTCACCAGTGCACTTCTCTTCCCTCATGTTCTCTAAATGTAGAGTGTGGGTTTAAGCCTGAGCAATGCAGTTATACAAGTGTCACCAAAACTGCGGGAATAAAAGAAGCTCTCCAACACTCTTTGAGAGAATCAGGCATTACTTTATTCTGGCCAGGATGTTATTCTGGCCAGGATGTGCAATTGAAATAATTTCATCCACACATGGCAGTGGAAATCATTCCATCACACATGCCCAGGCTGTGTAGTGAAAATCATTCCATCACACATGGTTCTTTACCAGACTTTTCGCATATTTACACATAAAAAACCCAAAGAAATTCTCGTTCATTGGTTCTACATTACACAGTTCTTAGGATTCGATGTCCTATTGGTTATTGATCCCTTCTCCTCTGACGCTGAGTTGGTCCTCATTCTTTGGTTCTCTTATCAATCTTTTCGCAGACCAAGTATCTCCAGCTGCACCAGGGGATGATGTCTGTTAATGTCCTTTTATCTCCTCTGTATCTTCTGGCTACTCCCAACCTGTAGATGTTAAACTTACAGAGTCTAGAGATCTTCTTTTTGTTGATTAAAGCCCATCAGGCCTCACCCAGTGAAACTCAAACCCTCGGTCTTTTGAAGAGAAACCTTAATGCCACCCACCTTGGCAAAGGCGAACAAACCCATGACTAAAGTTACTTAAAAAATTAGAAGTTGTGTCATTTCCAACACAAGGACTATAAAAGCTTTTTCATGGGATGGGAAAGAGTTGGGGCAAAGTCTGATGTTAGACACTTCGTTTCTTTGATTAAGAAGTCTTTAGTAAGATAGGCCCCTTGCAAGAGCAATACAACTATTAGAAGGAAGCAGTGTACTTGTTTCATATAAGTGTTTTCCAGTTTTGCACCTTCAGAGTTTGGCCCATTGCTAGAGTTTACTTGGAAATTATACTTCTGAGGGCTTATAGGCTTTCTGAGTGTTGAAGATGAGCTGCTAGAGCTGGTAGAGACTCTACTTTCTGATGTAGCAGTTAGTACAGACACCAAGTGTGCTGTTCCAGTAAGAAGCTAAGTAAACAGGTCAATTAAAATTTGCCAAAGCAAATGTTTGTCTGGACATGATGGATTGCACTTGGGAAAGCTCACCTAGCTTTGTGGGCTGCCATAAAGCCTTGGCAAGAAATTTGGTCTGTCCAGGGCACTACCTGAATCCATCTGTACTGGCTGATTACAGCATTTCGCTCCTTCTCTGGAGTTTTTTAGAGATAAAATCCAACAGAGACACCAAGGTGTTTCTATGATAAGACAACAGTTACTCAATCCTGTGTATATGATGGCAATCAATATGTATCAACTGGACTTTTACACTAGTTCAGCAGCCTAAACTGAGCTTAAATGACCGGAAATTTTTCCTTTTATTTATCATATTGTCAAAATCCACAATTGTCCTGGTTCTGGCCAGGACAGAGTTAATTTTTGCAGCAACCAGGGGCTGTACAATACCTCATCCCACAGCACCAAGGGGGTTGGAGCAGGATCACTGTTCTTTCTGGTTTTGCAGGGTGAGGGGTCAGTGGCGTTGAGTTCTGTGAGGTGAGCACTGTGTGCAAACCCTGCGCCTCTCTTGTACACTCTGCTGTTACTACTGCTGTTGTCACCGATCATTTTCCTCTTTTGTTGCTGTTTCTGGTAAACTGTTCTTGTCTCAAACTGTGATCTTTTCCTTTCTGTGCCCCCAATTCTCTTCTCCATCCCACCACGGGGGTGGAGAGAGGGGTTGGGAGAAATGAGAGAAGACGCTTAAGGTCTGGGGTTTTTCAGTAAATTGGGGGGTATCATTCCTAAACCACAAACAAATATCAAAATTGTTGGGCATTATGAATTACACTGCACAAGTTCCCAGCCTTCTCTACAGCCTTTCACAGATGTACACTTTACCCTCACACCAGTAAAAATTCTGTGTCCTTTGATCTAGTTATGTTTTTCTGCATCTCTCTCACAGGCCTAAATCTTACCAGTGGCATCTGTATTTTCAGCCAAACACAAGCAGGATGAGTTCTCCTGAAAAAAAAACCAAACAAATTCTCAATTACCACTACTAATATCAGGAAAATTATGGACACCCATACGTTCATCCTGGTCTTTGTTTATCAAACTGAAAATGAATGCAAGGGAAAGTTAGAGAGACCCATGAGTATGCCAGCTAGATTACATTCGAATTGCTCCTGAGCAGCTGGAATAGAGACAGGTGAGAAAGCTGCATCAGTCATACTGGATGGATGGTAAAGAAGCTGTTAGGCGTATGCAGCCTAGACATACAGAATCCATGAGAGGATCCAGTAGCAGGGACAGAAACAGAAAAGACGGGAATAAGTATTAAGGAAGATAGACAGGGATGGAAAATTAGCTGTTCAAGTTACTGTTCATTGTCAGGATTAGGATACATAATCTGGCCTATCGAAATTGCTAACAGAGAGATAATTTGGAGAGATATTGACAATATTTGTGCAGGTCAACTTGGAGGAAAATCTGTACACACTCTAAAAAGAAAATAAAAATAATATTATGATTAAAATAATCTTAGGTCTAATTAATTAACAAACAGTAAGTGAGAGTCTCTGAAGACTGTATGAGTGCACCCGATAACAGAAATTAATAAGTGGAACATCAAGAGAATAGGAAAAAAAAAGTTACGATGAGGCAAGTTGTATGAAAACCTTATGTAGAGGGTTTTTTACTCCACTGCTACCCCCCACATCTCTACATCCCTCACCACTACAGATGTCATCTTTTGTTTCTCAACCACGCCACATTAAGCTACAAGTATACATGAAGAATAATACACATCCCCTATCTAAGCATGTATGTCCAGCCAAAGCAACTATAGAACACATGGGGAAGAGCACATGAGAAGGTACTATTGTGCAGTTATCAAGATTAAAAATTGTGAGTTTGTATGCTCAGTCCACTCTACTATGCTGCTTCACTCTGAATTATTACATCATTCTATCTACACTTGAGGCAAGCTATTGCATCGATTTAACATTTGTATATTTATATCGCATCTAAATATACCTGTAAACATATGTATATAAATACTGTATCCAACCTGCCCATCAGCCCCAGTCACCTCCCACCTCCTGCTCACTAATAGCACAGTCCTGCATCACCTCCCACTCAGCTAAGCAATCCTGTGCTAGCTGCTTTCGACATACTCACAGCTATATATATTTGTGAGCACGATAAAACCCTTCTGCAAAGACAACATCTATTTTGCAGGAGTTACAATGTATTTTAGACTCACTCTGATGCTCTGGGGTTTTTTACACTGTATTATGTGCTAAATTTGCATATACATACATGTCTGCAATTCATCTAGTTTGAAAAAGTATATACCACAAAGACAAAACCAACCAACCAACCAAACAAACAAAAAACCAACCAAAAAGAAAAAAATCAAACCTGACCACATTGAGGTAGGCAAGAAAATTTTTTCTAGCACAATAATTACATCTTGGTAATTCTGAACTACCAATGAATCTTACTGAAAAAGTGAATGCAACTATGCTTTATTACACGAGGTGAATTTCCCAGAGAAACTGTATTCTACTGTGGAAAGACAGTCTTGATTACTTGTATTCTATATGTTCTGTATCAGTGGCTAAATGCAATCATGGTTAGGAATTCCCAGTGTTGCTATACCATCTATTCATTCCTAATGCCGTGCAGCTACTTTCCAAGTCCATCACAGAATGATTTTCACATGATGCAAATGTTCCATTTTCTCTTGCTTTTCTTGTGAGGCTTTTCAGTTGTTTAGTATTTCATCTCACTGCAAAGAGTATTTAATGATTCAAGCTGATTTTCTTGCTTTATTTCATCCAACCATTCTAAAGTAAGAAATCCCCTATCTTGGCATTTGACCTTTTCAAGTGCGTGTTAACAAATACCATAACCTTTTTGCTCCATACTTTTTATTTGGCCAAGTTATACATAGCAATTTCTTTTCACAGTCAGCCTTATTGCCTTAATCTCTAACTTGTCTTTAGTGGCTTGAATTAGGGCTTAATACATCTGGAGTATTCCTTCAATTTAAAGAGTTTGCCATTCCTATTCTTGTGGAGTTAAAAGGTGCTCATGGTTCATGGGGTATAGCTGCAAATACAAATAACTTTATGAAACTCTCAATGTAAGTCAGGCTTGAGATCCTTTTAGAAGAGTTTGCAAATGCATTTGGGATACAACATTTTGGTGTTACATGGATTTACTTGGTGCAGAATGGTGCTGTTTATAAGTTTAACAACCTCCGCAGGAGTGATGGAATGGCATTGTCTGATTGACTGTCACATGAACACTGTGATTAAGAGATGGTCTCTCACTCAAGTCTAGAATACCATTTTTGTATCCCTGTAGGACATGAGGAGTACTCAGAATATATCCGGAGGGACTGACATTTTCAGAGAACTGGACCTTTATGTATACCTGCTAAATGGTATTCTTTAGATTTTGGCAAGGGCAGAGAGGAACTTCCTCCTGTGGCCATTCCCCTGCAGCAGTCTTACTGTCAGTTTATGAAGTGATATACAGTCTGTTCTAGACAGAAATGACCCCTTACAATAAAAACCTCTCCTTGCAAGCAAAAGAAAAATATAGCTAAATTTTTAACACTCTATGCCTAAAACATTATAATATCTAAGTATTTTCTGAGAGCAAAACTGGGATTATGCTAGTATACCTCCACCCCTGAAGAGTCAGCAATGGTGTTCAGCTGAACATTAGACAGCTATTTTAAAAAAGATAATTACTTGTATTATCATATTACTCAACAAAACCTTATTTCCAACCAGGGAACCTCTATTCAAGTGTTTGTTTCATCGGAATTTCTAGGTGTCAAGTTTCCAGGTATCAGAAATTACCAAGAAAGCTAACAAAAATATATTGTAAGTCAAACAAATACCATCACTATCTCCAGTTAAAAAAATCCATTGAGGTCCTTAATTTAATCTTCTTTCCTGCTTCTCCTTAGAGCTCAACTAATTAGCTGCCATTTCTAGGGGTCCAAGTACAGGCCTGCAGGTTTTAACAGAGCAGTTAAAACCAAGGTATTTTCTGAAGATCTGAGCATGACTCATAATACTGTATGAAGTGGCATGAAAACAAAGTACACATTCCAACATAGGAGGCAAAAAATCTAGGAAAGCATTTTAATTATGTTTATGCTTTCAGTGAACACAATAATAAGTACAGACAAGCAAGTAGGCAGCAACAAAACTCATGGGGATTATTTGCAAACTGCTGTAAAGTTAAACTAATTAATTAAGTGCAATTGATATTCAGTTGCATTATCCTCAATAGGATAGAGGCACGATTTAGTTAACATGGACATTTGTTTGAACCGTATTTCTACATCAAAGAATCAAGACCTCTCTCAAAAACTGAAAGAAGTATTTTCTCCAAACACAAATATTATTGCGATGTAAATAGCAAATAATGATGCTTCGTTAATTTTAGGCAAAAAAAAAGTTTACTCAGTTTTAAGCTAAGTGTTTGTTCTAATTTAAACAAATTTACATATTCTACTGGCTATAATTGTGAAAAGCAGACAAGGGAGGTTTCAGAAATTACAGGTAAAGACAAAACCAAGGAAGCCATTCTGCTACAGGGGAGATTGACTTTTACCATATTGCAAAACAGATAATTTTCTGTTTATGGCATTTTGTACTTTCTCTTAGTACCACAAAGTTCTCATACATCCCAGAACACTCCCACTGCTTAGAAACAATCACAGCAAATGCCAGAAATGCTGATTGCATTCCATACTGACCCTTTCCCCGAAGGTCATTTATTACAGAATGCCATAGAATACAACGTACCAGACTACTGTAAGAACATCGTAATCCTTGAGTTTTGCCAACAGTCAGTGTTAACATTAACTACTTCCCCTAGCTCAGGTAGAGATCCAAAATCATCACTTTCCTTTGCAAGAAACAAAAGTATCATACTCATACTCAGAAGTCAGTCACTGAAAATTAATGGAAGGCTATGGGTACCAGCTGACACCGAATTTGAAGTCGTTCTCATTTCTCCTTTATACCCAGTGTTCTAATTTCCACATTATGCCCATTTTTGCATTTCTCAGTTGCCATCCTTTAAAAGATGCATTGAATGCCAAGCTTAAGCTTATACATATCAAGAAGTTTTGTCCATAAAGGATAGTAGGAGTTCCATCTGTAACTCTTCGCAAACTACTGTGGTAATCACTGCTAATCACCCATGTTTCCAATGTAGTCAATATAAATAATTCCACAAACAACATTTGCAAAGTTCTGACATGTGGCAAATGTTCGGTAGCTATGTTTAGCACATGCTGGATAATCCAAGCTCTTCATACACATTAAATTAGTAATTTTGACTCATAAAAAGGGAAAGGAAAAGAAAAAGGGTTTTAAAATCTATTTCAACTGTAAGAGGACAAATGTGTATCATGCAGAAGTGCTACAAACTTACAGGAAGAGGTGCTTCCTTAATTTAGTCAGCAAGGTACTTTTTCTAGTTTTGTACTACCAGTGTTATTGCTAAAGGTTTTCTGTTGTTCAGCACAGAGGAATCTTTGGGTGGTGTATTGCGGCTACAAGTGTTCCTACACCATCCTCACCAAAGATGTAGAACGGAAACACATCAGTTGATACATGACTGTCAGAATAGCCCCTTAGGGAAAGAACAGACCTGCTTTTTCCTTTATGAAGGCTTCTATACTTTCCCTAAACTTCTGTAGCTTTTATTAGCAGAAATTCTGGTATTCATTCCCTTTGGGAAGGAAATGCTCAGTTGTTTCTCCCAGAGAAAGTATCATAGTTATATTTATGTTCTTTGGAGAAAGTAGAGTGACAGGAAAATGAAATATCTTCCTACTAAAATCTCAGATTTCTGTTGCATAAATTTGAATGTTTTATCTGCTAATGTTACTACAGTGCCTTATGCTTTCCAGCTCTGATGTTTTCTCCTCTTATGCAGCACAGCCACTCTTACACATTAGAAGAACAGTGAGGAGAATGCTCACCTGCCATGGATCATGGGAATTGTAATCCAAAGAAAACTTAGCAGCAAACTTATCTCCTTGGAGACACTACAGCCTAACACTAACATAAAAATTAGAAGTGCCCACAACTAAAGCATTTGGCTGAAATTATCTCTCTCTTTCTTTTTTTCCTTTTTTTTTTCTTTTTATTTCCCAAAAGGAAACTAAAAACTGCAGATGGAAGCCCAAAACTTCTTCTCTTCTGTAAAAATCTAAGTGTTTTATGATACAGGTGAATACTCGTCATGTATTGCTGTGGTTACTAGCATGGCATTTGAGAAAAAAAGAAACTGAGTCATTAAGGACAGTCTTTGCCCAGGGTCAACAACTGAAGTGGTGACAAAATGGAAAGCTGAGACAGTCGGAAGCATTGGTCAGAGGCAGTAGGCTGGGGAGAGGAACAGACTGTATGAGCCTCAATTCTGACCAACACAAACAGCTCTGAACCCACATCACAAACTTTGCCTCTTGAAACAGCCACTTCAATGCTGCTCACTGGCAACTTTTCTTGCTATGTTGTGATTTCCCCACACCCCCACCCAAATAATATCATTCTTTTGAATGATGAATAAGCATTATCTCAAAAGGTTCTCTGCCTTTATTCCTCTGAAAAGCTTTTGGCTTGCCCTTTCCTTTGTCCAGCTTCTAGGCAGCTATTTAGATGAACACAAATGCTCAACAGAGATGCAAAACACAAGATTAGCATTCCTCATCAGTATACACACACATATCACAAGATCCTTACGAGATGACAAGCAGGCAGAAGCATAGCTGGGTAATAATACATCAAGACAACTTCTTCTTCTGCAGTATGGCAATTTAAATGTTCTAGAAAAGATTTGCTTTTATGTGCATGTTTATTTGGATACCCTTTCCTTTCCTTGTGTCTAGCATAAAAAGAAGATTCAAACCAGGGTTATTGAGCCATGGTAGAAATTCCACAGATTCCCCTCTCTTGCAGGATCTCAGAGTGTTAGTAAACATAACAGACAACCAATCAGTCAGGCTACAGTAACACACACATCTCCAGAAGGCAGTGAGAAAGCCTTAAATAAAACATAGTACCAGCCTTCAGTAGAGTGCATTGAGACAAATGCCAGGGATGTGAAAGGTGTCGCTGGGATTACCAATGACGTGCTAATGGTTGTTCAAGCAATCTCTGTGCCTCCTTCTCTCTGACTCACTGTCTCCCTTTGGAGGCTTCTCTCACGTCATTAAGGGACTGAGGGTTATTCACAGATCACTGACTAAAAGCAAGCTTTAGCTTCCCGCCTGCATTCCCCTGGTCGTATGAACAGGACTGAGGTCACTGCCAAGCAGCCTTTGAGCTTTTTATCAATAGATCCAATTAAAAAAAAAAAAAAAAAAAAAAAAAAAAAAAAAAAAAAAAAAAAAAAAAAAAAAAAAAANAAAAAAAAAAAAAAAAAAAAAAAAAAGAAGAAGAAGAAAAAGAAACAAAAACCAAAACAAACAACAAGAACTAGAGTGCCTTCTGCTCTCCTGTTTCTACCTCCCATCTCCATTCTCCACACACCCCCCTCCCAAAATCAGTTCTGTTTAGTCCTGTTTCCCCCACAGGATTAAAAATTCCCTTGATCACAGCAAAAACTGATTTATGGTTTCCAACTACTTCCAGAGGCTTTTGACTAATAATACAAGATTAAATATGTACACAGTGCTCCCAAGTTTTACCTGAGAATCCAGCTTCAGGATAGTTACTTTAGAAATTTTTTGTTACTACTAGAAACAGAGGAACCACAAGTCAGTGTAACCATTTTCTTACCCACCTGTTTCTAATTGCACTTTACACGGTGCTCTGGTGCTCTCTCACATGCTTTTCATACCATCCCTGCAGTAGGAAGTGCTCCAGGCACTGCCAGCACAATGTCTTCGACAGAAGTCCCGTCTGAATTACTATTACTGCTCATTCAAGTGCTATACTGTTGTTGCGTTTTTAAATTGAATTCCATGAGTTAGTCATCTTTTCATTGTAACTATTAAGTTAAGGCCATAAATCCCCAAATGAGACAGGCACCAAATACTACAGGCCCTATGCAGACACTATTGCATTGCTTTGGCTGACCACAGTGAGTTTTTTCCTTCTTCCATGTGGAAATAACCTGTACAGAAAAAAATATATTTATACTAAGATAACTGCAACACTACTATGGGACTGTAAAGAGTATAATTGGAATCTACACAGCAATGTAGTATAATATTTATGTGCAGATTAAAAAACAATAAGAGAAGATTATTTTATAAAAGATGATAAAAATGAAGGACTCAAATCTTATGTCTTTGATGAACACACTAAACTATTAATCTGACTTCAGCACATACAAGAAGACACATCACAGGTGCATTTCATAGGGCTTTTACACATCATCTTCCTCATAACCTCATGTGCAGTTTTCCATATACTGCCTTCTCCACATCTTACTTATTCTTCTTCTATTGCTTTTATCCAGGTACCAATTTTTCATCTGTAATCCTCATCAGAGCAATATTCTAACAGTCATGATGGCACCTTTTTCCACTTACAGCCCTCTTAACCAGGAGCACTTACTTCAACAGGTCTGGTATCCCCTGATCGCTCAGCTAATTCATCACAAAAGCCTATTTCCTCGTGCTTGATGTCACAAAACAAGATTATGATTTTTCTCCAGAGATAAAAATTTCCATTATTTGCCAAGAATGTTTGCTTCAGGAGGCAAGCCCAGTAAATGATAACATAAAAAGTGCTGGAATCAGGCTATAAAGACTCAAAAATGAAGCAGAACCTGGAAAATAAGAAGGGCAAGGATAGTAATAGACTTCATCTGCATAGGTCTTTTTGTCTGCTAATACTGAAATGGAAATGATAACCTAGAGATGAGCTGGTCAGCAGAAAAAAACCACTCAGGACTTTAACATGTTAAACCACTAGAGAAAAATTTTCCAGATTGTATATCTTAGCACCCCAGCACAGCCTATTAAATGTGGCAATGAAGCAGACTGGGGAAGATTCTATTTTTCATCTCCTACAAAGCACTCTGCAGAAGAAAAATACCGTGCCAAGTTCTCAGTTTACATTTTGTGACAGGGTGATGCTCTTAAAAATTAGTTGTACCCTCCACTGAAAGTATAGTTTTCTACTGTCATGACTAAATCTCCTGAAATAACAAGTCAGTTTATTTTCACACCCTACAGTTCTCTCTGGTAAAGAAATTCCAATATATTTTTGTCTTTCTTCTTCCTATTTTCAACATTTGTGACACTTCTACTTTATAAGATAAATATTTGAAAAGGAAGATGTCTCCACACTACAGAAACACACTTTTATCACACTGGCTTTTAAAAGCAAAGTTCAGTTCTGAAAAGAGGGAGAAATCACATCATCAGAAAATGACTTTGGATAGTCCTGTACATGAATTATTCATGTTCTATTTTATAGTCCCCTTTATTCTCCAAGAAATATCAAATGATTCAGCAAGCCTATGATTTTCTGTGTTAATCAGATGTCTGACACTATACTCAGGCCTGATGATGGGCCAAAAGAAAAAGAACTTTTTTTCAAAGATACAATTCAACTAATCTAAATCTCACTGTGGTCATGGAAGGATGTTCTGCTGGACCCCAGCTCATGCCATACCCATCTGTCTGCTTTCTTCACACCTGATCAAGCAGCGGCCAGCTGAACCCAATCACCATTTTGATAACAGCATGGTGTTTTATTAGATCAGTTATAACACAAAGCTGTAATCCTGAGTGCGTCTACACAGGAAGTTAGGCTAGTAAACTTTCACAATCATCTTGAAATTCATGGTCTGGGTTTTATGAAAATCAAAATATGTCCTTGAGTAAGCAGGGTGCTTTTCTAATGCTGATGCTGAAATTAATACTTTTATGTGGTTTCACTTCTGAGATAGGTATGACAGATCATGCAGGCTTTTAAATCCCATTGAAAAAAATACATATAGCTCCCTTTCATCGGATTTTAATCCATGTTACAATATTTGTAATTTCCTACATCCTATGTAAGATAAAATAGCAATATAAGAACCTCACCATATTTGAAAAATAGTAAACAACTAACAAGGAATGACAGGTTACTGCAAGGAAAAAATTGCCCAGCATGATTGTCAGTTGGGGCTTCAGTGTTGTTGCAATATTTGCTGCCTACTGAAAAAACTGTTATGTTTTGATTTTTTTTTCATATTAGAATTTTTAAAAAATAGTCTATAAAATACAAGAATTTAAAAAACTAAAATATTTTACATTTTTTTAAATAACACAGGCTACTCAGCTCTTGAAGACCTCAGAGTAGATTCAATTTGATTTCTTTTTTATGGTCTTTATGTACCAGCAACATTCTTAGGAAAACGAAAATATAGAAGTCAGTTAACACAGAATTTCTAAAGAACCCGTAAAATCTGACTAACCCATGAAGCAGGCAGAATTATGGGGGGCAACATATGATAGCCATGGAGTGACTGAACTAAGCAGGTAATAAATACAGCCACACAAAAGGGATGGAAGAGGAAGACATGAAATACAATGTGACAAGAGTAAGCCTTGGTACAGTAGACCCAATTGTAGCTTTCTTGTTTAGCATCTGAGGCACTACTCCAGGAAAGACAAGAACAGGAAAATGAGACACTCTTAAGAATAAAAGCCAACCTGTACACATAATACATATTTTATATTCTTTTTTGGCTATGCCCTTTTTTCCTGTTTAGTGGCTGATCTGCACACAGCTACTACTCTAGGACCATCCTAAATCATAAATCCTCTACTACAGGCGTAAATCCTCTACTAAAGAGTATAAGGAACTAAAGCACAACCAAAAGCAATCACTTCCTTGCTTATTTGCACAGTTGGTACAACAGTTGTGTTGTGTTAGTTACCGATTTATTGTTGGCTTGAGGGCATCATGGTCTTGGATGAAGCTGACTGATCAACAAACAAGTATGCTGGAGAACAAAAGTTTGCATCAGTGGCTGGTAAGCAGGCCTGAGAGTGCTAATTGCCCTTCAGTAGCTCATTATAGATTGAGAAGATGCAGATCATCCATTCTTGAAGCACCATCATGAGAAAAACAAACAAATTATTAAATAAGTTAGTAGTGGCAATTATGAAGAAGAGTAATGAAAATTAGCAAAGTAACTTTATGAGAAAGAATACAAAATATACCTATAACATGGACTTTCTTTAATCTCTTAAAACCATCACTTCAATACTAGCTATGTTATGTTAATTAATGATACTAGAGCTCACAGTTATGGCATTTCTTGGCAAATTGTATGAAACAGATGTCTGAGCCTGAAGACACTGGCTTCTATTTTTCCCCCAAATAGTGAGCTGTTAGCATTCTTTCTGCTGCTGACATATTGAAATCTGCTGCCATTTTCTCTTCTGTTGTCTCAATGTTAAATCACAAAATACAGTCTTGGTTGGCTGAGACGGGGTAGATGCAATAGTCCAAACTAAGAAGAGAAAAATATTAATTGAAACATGAAAAGACTCCCTTTTGCAGCATTGCTGCCCCACGAGGGATGCTATACGAAAGGAGAGGTTGCTGGACATATTTTCAGTAACTGAGGAGCAAAAAAAGCATAGTTTATGGAAAACATGTATAGGAGATATAGGAAGGGATGTTTGGTTCTATGTTTTGTTAGTTTCTTTTTTTACTGTTAAAGCTAATCAGAAATCGAAAGCCTGTTTTCCAAAAGGACATATAGGTGAACTTCAATGATCCTTGTGGGTCACTTCCAAAGCAGGATTTTCTATGATTCTGTGATCTCTCCACCAGATACCACAGAAAGAGCATGCACAACACTGTATTTTTATTGAAATTATGTTCTTGAAGTGTTTAAGGAGGAACATTTTGCGTGTGTCTCAAAATACACTGTCAGACAAGCAATGATGCAGATCACTATGGCCCAAATCACCATCACCCTGCTAGAAAAGCCTAATAAAGAAAATACGCCAGCAAAACAAGGCTTGTCCATAAGTGCTGAAGAGGTGATCTCAATTTCATTGGCCAAAATGAAATGTTTGTGTGCTTGTCTTGTAAATTTTCTTCAAAGGTGGTGGTTATATTTTGAAATGAGTATTATTATCCGTGTTAGTTTTTATTTTTGCTGAGCAGTGATTACAGACTCAAGGTCTTTTCTGTCTCCCACCCCACGCCACCAGCAAGGAGCTTGGGGTGCACAAGAAGTTGGGAGAGGATAGAGCCAGGACAGCTGACCCCAGCCGACCTGAGGGATATTCCAGACCATATTGGCCTCATGCTCAGCATAGAGTGCTCAGGAAAAGGGAGGAAAGGGGAGACATTCAGTGATGGATGGCATTTGTCTTATCAAGTTGCATGTTACGGAGCTGCTCTTTCCTGGGAATGGCTGAGCTCCTGCTTGCCCATGGGAAGAGAGGAGTTAATTCCTTGGGGTTTTTTTGCTTACATATGCAGCTTTTGCTTTACCTACAAAAGTGTCTTGACCTACAAGTTTTCTCACTTTTACTGGTCCACCTCTCTCCCTTATCCCACTGTTGCAGGGAGAGAGTAAGCAGCTGTGCTGGGCTTGGTTGCCCCCCGGGGTTAAACCACAACAGTTTGTTTCTAGGAGTCAGTGAATTTGACATACTAGATTTATAACACTAAGCTGTTTAGAACCATGCTGTATTGCTTTCACTAGGATTTGCCATACAAAGCAGAGAAATATTTGCTAGGAGAAATATCCCCACTTATAGAACATGCCAGCCAACGATTACATAGAAAAAAATAAGCCGGCTTCTATGTTTTGTAGAACTTTGGCAAAACTGTTCAGTAATACTGCAATCAATGATGGGAATTATGAATTATAAAGCTAAAGAAAGATATAGTGAACTCAGAGCAGAGTTAGGAGCTGGCACAGAAAAGGGGAAAAAAAATTAAAAACTCAAGAAGTTGTTCAGTGGACAATAGAGGGAGTTCTAAAAACATGGGTTATGCGCTCAGTTTGTTCTGATGTTTGAGTGGTATAGTTAACAAGCAGGACAATTTAAGATTGAAAATTATATAATTCAAAGTAATTTAATGAACTTCATAAATCCCAAAAGAGGCAAGAAATTAGAGAAGAAAAAAACTCTAATAATCAAAACCTTGAGGGGTATTTTTAATGCAAAAACCTGTTTCTAGGTAATGCACAAGGCTAGAATGCAGCAGATCTGAAGTCACTTACCAGGTCTGTTGTGTATATATTACCAGCAAGCTGAGGAGAAGCTCACCTCTCTTTGCTTCAGTTGTGCTTTGCTAAAATGGGGATATTGTTATGGCCACTTTCTCAATCTTCTCTTATCTATTTAGACTGTAAACCCTTCTGGGCAAAAATTACTTCATCCAATGTGTAGAATACCTTGCACAGTGGGATTCTAATTTCAGTTGAGCTCTCCAATTGCTGCCATAATACAAATAATAAATGATAATGTATTAAGACCACCAAAGAACAGCCCTCCAGTTTAATAAATGTAAATCCTCACTGGAGATAGTTAAATCTACTCTGGACTTAGAAATAGAAAATATATTTCAGGGAATAATCCTGAACCAGTAGGGGCATAGCTGACCTATTTTTATCTCTAGCTCCATGAATCACAGAAGTTAAAATGGACGTATTACAGTATCAAATGTCTATTTTGAATGATATAATAGGAGTAGAAATCTTTTGAAGCTCCTTTTCTTTCAGACACAGCACTCTACATATTAAGCCCAATGTAAGGTGCTTATCTTTGAGATATGGAATAAAAGCTGTTGACCTTTTAAACGTAAAATCTTGGTGAGCTTTGGTATGGCTTGATCTAATTATATTATAATGGATAGAAGGTAATCTCTTATGTACTCTGTCTAGACACATCATCCCTTATCAGAAATCTCAGGGAAAAAATGGAACCTATAGCAAAGCAGTGATATAGCAATCTTTGTTGAAAGACCAGGATGCCATGGCTTCACAACAGACAGCAAGAGATGCATGACATTGCTAAGCAACGCTACGAGCTGGTGAGGCTTTCCCTGGCTTCATATGGTGTGGTAGTTAAGGAAGTAGGACCAAGAAAAGAAAGACAAAAAACAACCAAATGAACTGAAGTGCATAGGAAAGAAAGCAAATTAACAAATGGAAAAGCAGGAAAAAGAAGTGTGAATTAACAAAGTAATTGCAGGATGTCAAAACTGCTATTCCAGGAAAGCAAAAATATTATAATTTTGTAATTAAAAAGTAATAAAAAGTGGTATGTTTATCCATGGATTTCTCCAGCTAAAATGTCATCATCCTATATTCCTTCAAAATTTATAATCACATATGGATTGGAAAGTGCCTCTCAAAGTAAACCATGCTTTTAAGGAAATCACCATTTCTTAAAGCCCTTCTTGCAGGTATGCTAGAGAATGTTTGAAAACCATACAAGTGGGTTCAAATGTGATTGACAGAATGTTTAAGCATTTCAAAGAATAGAACAATCTGATAAATGGTAAAAACATTCTCTTTGACAGCTTGACAAGTTATTTGCACTCTAGAAAGCAGAGATGTTTATTTGTCTCCATCTTTGCTCTCTGTAAGATTAGTTCTCAGATGATAAATAGGTTTGTCTCTGTGAGTAGATGCTCCCATGTTTTCTTCTTTTTTATTAGAAGTACTCACTACTGCTCATTTAATCTTCACACAGCCACTGTTGTTAAAAGTCTTCCCACCAAAAGAACTTCAGCAGATAACATTTGAAAGTATAGCTTCAATTTTTCATGAATATAATCAAATCCATGCTCACGTGCCAGCAAACCTAGTCTAGAACAAAGGTATCATACCAGCATGCTTTCAGTCTAATTATAAAAGGGCGTAAGTTACACTTTCCAAATAAAGTCTTCCCATTTCCTTCTTCCACTGTGATTATTCTTCAGTTCTCTCTAAAGTCTCTGACCCTTGTGCAACTTTTGTTTTCTGTCAAAGAAATGACATGTGGTAAAAGATTAATGAATAATCCCAATCCATCTCTCATTCAGCAATGAGGAGGTGTATTGTCACCTTGTGTACGCATAACCCCTTTCAGGGAATGCCTTCTGACCTTGTTTTTCCTGGAGTGCTTCCCAGATAAACTAAAGAAATCACACAGATGGCAACAAGATTGCTGTCTCTTCACTCCTTGAGGAGACATCCTTTGCAACACTTGGTCATATGATGCAAAAGCTGATGTTAGGCATTTCTCATTGTAATCTAAAATAGTTAAAAGGACCATCCAAAATAAACCATTTAAAAAGTCATTCTAAAAATCATTAGGTGTGCATGATCATTGCAGCAGGCAAAACAGAATCTTGCTTACCATTAGTCCTGCAGTTGACAAAGATTTTTCTAAAAATAAACAACTTAGTTACCGAAAAATTAAAATCACAGATTAGAAAACAAAGTATCTAGTTGACACAGGAGTCTATACCTTTGCACGTCATTTGAAATCAAGTAAGTCTAAGTTTCTATTTTTTCCTGTTTTGGAAACTTACAGCAAGAACCATATGACATTAACAACCTTTAAAAAGAGCATCAAGTACAGACTAAAGAAGCCACAATTTCAGTGCCCTTAAGCTGTTTCCTATCTGATTCATTACCAGGAACACAAGCAATCTTGATACACAAGGAGCAGTTACAAGCAGACTCTTGGGCTGCAAACCTGTAAAATAGTATTACTGAGGAAGCTGTCACTTCCTGAATTATTTTTGTGTGAGACGACTCTTTTTCTACACAGTTTTCTAAGAATTTTCCGTCTTTAAGTGCCTGCAATGAGTATCTTATTTTGCAATGTCTGCCATCCTAGAAGCTGTAAAATTATTCTTTCCATCTTATCGAGAACAGGCTTCTTTTCTCTATTTTAATAGCTAAAAAATATGTTCTATTAGACTAAGAACTCTATACTCAAATATCTGGCATTATTATTCAGTATTTTAAACATGATGCTTTTACTTGTTAGAATGACCCTAGCCCTATCTTTTTTTTTTTTAATTTTATTGTGCCATGTTTTAAAATGTCGCACCAATACTGTTACATAAGAGATTTACCCTTTAATGAAGTCCAGGAATTATACAAGAAACTTGAAATATTTTAACTGCTTTGTTCAGGGTCCTCTTGGTTCAGTTTGGGGTAAGAGAAGGTTTTTGGACCACAAGAGGGAGCTCATATTTTTCTGTTATGTGCACAGCAGTGTGCAGACACAGAGTGCAGAACTCACTTTAAATCCATTGGTATAGAAATGAGAAAAATCAGATATATTTTAATAAACAACATTGATACAGATGAAAGTTTGAATTCAAATCAATCTTAGTTAAAGACTTTTTCAATGAAACCAGGATTGCCCCAGATTTTGTTCAAGAACATATAATGCCACATTTTTAACTATGTTTTTGATAATAAAACATGTTAGATGTATGCTGATTCTCTTCTGCGAATAACTCCATAGTTTCAGTGAAACCATTTATGGGATGATAGATATCTACCATGGTGAAGGATGGCTGCAAAATTCGTCCTACCTCTATAGATAATAATAATAATATACAAAAGCTAATGTTCCTAGAACAAATCTCGCATTCCCCATCAAGCCCTACTGTGTATAGATTGCAGTAGCAGTAAAAGAGTGCTTTGAAGTCTTGGAATGCTCTTGAGCCATTTTTAATCCAAAAGCAATAATTACCAAAAGAACAATGGGAAGAAAGAAAATGAGCTTGGTCTGAAGACATCGGTCGCTGTGCCTGCAGCCAACCAAGACTTACTGCAGTGCAGCCTCAACAAGACTGCTCCAGAAAGCTGTGAAAGGTGCTGGAAACACAGGAACTAAATTACATAATCAAAAGCTCTTCTCCTCCTCCACACCTGAACTATTTTCTGAAAACAATTTTCAAATCTGTAGGTCTGTTGAATCCTCAATGTCTTGAACTAAGAGACTTTTATCAGTTCCCATGTTCTCCAAATTTCATACTTGAAAAACTTTGGGATATTTTCCAGCACTCAGTCAACTCTTTTTGCTTTCTATCTTCATCTCATTCCTCATAGGTCTACACACCTTCAGCAGGAGGATTCCTGCTCCCTTCATATTGTTCACCTCTTTGAAAGCGATAGGTCTTCCTCATTTATCCATAGACATCCACACACAAATACACACATACACCTGAAGGGCCCTGGAGGTGTGGATGACACAAGCTGCAGAACATAACTGTGAAAAATCAAGAAAGTGATTCAAGCTCAAAATTAAGTAGGGGGAGTTTGGAAATTTT
>VZTI01004793.1:478747-494373 GCA_013397865.1 Struthidea cinerea
AAATTTTTTTTTTTTTTTTTTTTTTTTTTGTGAAAGAATGTCATGTATGGTTTGAGAAGAAAACTTGAAATTTTTTTCTGGAATCTCAAGCATGGTTTATGCTTTCCTGGCAATGTTTTGCCATGTAATCTAATCAATCCCCTACATGTCCAGAACAAAAGAGCACATGTGCATCCTCTAGATCAGTGTATTTTGGATATTTGCCTGTAAGTGCTCCTTTTCATGGCACTTTCAGTCACCGTTAGAGTTTTCAATGGGGATTATTTATAAAGAACAAAAAATCTGAAAGGTATTATTTTCTGTGCAGACCTGTTTCAATGTCATTTATACATTGATATATTGGTGTATGCTCTGCTTTTAAAAACAGAAAAATAACAAGACTGTGATCTGCTGTGCTGACTGGCTTAGCCACAAGTTGTTCCAATATCTTACTAAAACATAACAAACTTGTAATACCCAAAACATGTATGTAGATCATTAGCAGTTTAAACTAAGTGATCTTTATTCATTTTAAAAGGTCACTCCTTTCTGCATCTAGAACACGGTTGGTCAACTCACTATCCATTTTATCCCCAAAAACTTCCCTTAAAAAAAAAGTGGCCCACATCCAAATTCACACTACTATCATTAATAGATTACAAAAAGAAATTAAAGTCTTGCAGATCCATGCAGTTGGCCCTGAATGCATCATATATTGGCAGAATGTTTCGCTAATTTGCAAATCTATTCATATTATTCAGTTTTATTGTGATATAAATGCCATTAAACTCCTTATCATATTTATCAGTGTTGTGTGCTAATTTATATTTCAATGCTCTTCATATGTCCTCAGTAAACTGACTAAGATCAGATTTTCCTTTAATACAATGTAAAATACCATTTGCAGCTTAATAAAAGTGATGCACATATTTGAAAAAAAAAAAAAATAAAACAGCATAAAATTCTCCACTCTCTCCTCACTGCAAATTAAAACTGCAGTTGAGAAAAAAGAGAAAAATTTTATCAAGGGTAACGCTATACATATTTATGTAATAAATGTATGTCTGACCTTTGCAGGACCCAAAATTGCCAGCTACTGGAAGGCTTTCCAGAAACTGCCTGCCAAATTGACTGAAACACTGGCCACCTTCCTACAGTCCACATCCGTGTTCAGTTTGTGTGCAGTAAGAACAACCTAAGACATTGAGGATATTTGACTTGTGCCAAGCCGTACCATTATTTCCAATGAGAAAGCCACTTCATCATATGAAAACAAAGAAACAGGTGACCCTTACTCTTGACAAGGAATGTTTTGCTAATAATAGACCACTTGAATACAGAGCTTTCTTCTCCTTATTTAAGTCAGTTAAGTAATTTCACAGTATCTGACACAAACTTTTCCACCACAGCTACATCAGAGCGAAAGTGACACCTTTAGTTTTGTATTGTCCGGAGGCTTGGACCCCAGTCTAAACCTGGAAAACACTGGCAAGGCCTGGTTTCACTATTAATGAGCACTTAACGACACCAGCAAACCACAATGTGAGCCGGCAAAAGAAGCAGCCCTTCCTTTCCCCTGAGGAAGGGAACAATACTACAGCAATCTATACTAGAGCCTGAACTTTGCAATCTGTGTATGTGTGAGATCTTCATGACATAATATGATATTCAAAATGTGTGCATTTGTGTTAGCTCACCAAACCTTTTTCTATAGCTATGCAGCAGCTAAGAAACATCTCAACTTGTGCTCTGAGGTTGACAAGTTATTTCCTCTTAATGAAGCTGAAACAACCACCACCACAGAGTTTTATGCCCTGCCAATTCTCAATTCAAATCTAACTGCCTGAGCAGTGTACTGATTCCCTAATCATCAGCACATCTACAATTAAATGTGATCCTGTGATCTTGTGCAAGTAAATACACTTGCTGAATTTTGGAAACTGCTGACTCAGAACTAGGAAGTCATGTCATGGGTGTTACAAAGATGCAAACTTTCTATACGTGACCCTAAATCCTCCACAAAGCAAAAAGAGTAATGTGAAAATGTTTAAGATATTAATATTTTACCTCATGAACTTAACCATTGTTATCTCTACAAACACCACATTTACTTTAAAATGTTTTCCAAATCTAGCACAATGTTCAAAGATGGACCAACAATAATACCAATCTACAGGTAGATCGGCACTGCAGAGCACAGGTTCTTGAATGTTTTGCATGGTAATATGCTACCTGGTGTTTCCTAAGGCCAAAATTGCCAACAATTGCCAATTATATTTAAGATATAAAGAATAAATTAGTTGCAAAAATACCTGATATAGAAGCCTTTACCTCCAGCATTATAGAGACATGCCATTCTGTACCACATGTACTGCCCAGCCTCCTCTCCCAGATCTCTTCAGCAAAGCTGAGAAAATTGGACTCTTATTCTTGGGTCTCCTCTGCCACCTGCAGAGTTGGGCAAAACCAAAAGAAAAAAGTATTTGTGATTTCCACTTGTGGCGTAATCAACAAAGCTTCCTATTAAGTGTAAGCAATCACCACTTTCTGAAACATGCACTTCTTTTTCTATTTACTAATCAGAATAATTTACAACTATGAATTCTGTTTAGTGGCTTGACACCACTATCAATACTAGTGTTTAAATAACAGTACCAAACTTAAAGTTGATTGTAAGAATTAGTTTTTTAAATTTTTAGCAAAGTGTTTGAAATATATAAGGTGCAACTACATTAAACATACAAACAGAAGTTTATATCGAGGCCAGTCTAGAAAACTGAAAACTTGAAAGATTTCTTTCAGTAATAGTTCCTAGCCTTTTATTCACAAAACCAGAACAGGATTCATCCAGTTCTTGATACACATTCTTAAATGATATGAAAATAACAAATGCCAAAGCACTGAATTACAAATAAAATACTTTATTGAAAAATGTGGATATTGTTATTGCATCAAAAATAAATTAAGGTTTGCACTTTTCAGTGGAAAGTAACAGTATTTTCTACTAACTGCCACTGGAAAATAATTCCAACATGAATATGTTTGCAAGCAAGGGCTTTCATTAAAAGCTTCTTAAAAATCCTAGTTAGATCTCTAACAGTTTGAGTGTTCTCAAATCAACTTAGGCAGAGATCAAAGGGAATGGCCACAGTTTCCCTTAATTCAAACAATATCTGTATATTCTCTTCCCCATTACTTCAATGCTAGGTGTTTTATTTAGGATAGCATACCTTATATATGAGAACAGTCACAATATCACCGAAAGATACAAATTTTTCTGTGTGTATTTAATGGAGAAAATAAAGAATCATAGTTAGAATTCACAGTTTGAGGATTTTGTGCTCAACATGAATGCTAGGCCACAAATGTTTTCACAGCAATTTAAATATCTCAGGGTAGGATTAATTTTCATACCTTGTTTATTTTCCATAAGGTTAGCCTCTATTTTTACTACTTTGATATATTTTTTTTAATTGTTCGTCTCTGTAAAAGGAGAAAGATCAACCAATGTTTCTGAAAGAGAAGTGGGAATACCTGCTTGTCTTCTGTGAGCTTGCAGTTAGGCATGGGATGGAATCAAAGCAAGGTAGTGACAACAAACTTAATGCAGCACAGCAAGAAGTTGGACATGAAGAGCTGGCCACACATCTAAAAAAAGGAAAGAGAATAGCCACAGTTATTTCTTCAGTTAAGCAAATATAGGTATTTTCCAACTTATAATTCTTGAATAGAATGGGCCTGTTCCCATAATAAAACTAATCATCTGTCTGGAAAATAGGAATCAGCTCACATTTTCTGTGAGCCTCAAAAGGACTGCAATACTAAACTGTTTGAATGCCAGCTTTTTTTCTCTCAGTAGCATACGTCTCTATGTATCCTTGTTCACTTCCAGTGCTGAAGCACTAAAAGTCAAAATTAGTTCATTTCTGGCTCAGTAACTTTAGTCTGCACTTGGGGGAAGTTTGAGGCTCTTTGCTTTGACTGACTGGGGGAGCGTACCCTCTATAAAGAAAAAGCTGCTGTCAAATAATAACCAGGATAAAACTTCACAAAAGCAGTTGGGTCAAAGAAAAAATTTTCATTCCACATCAATTATTCTCATCTCCTTCAGCTAACTCTAAGATCTTACAGGACACTCCAGACTCAAATATTTGGCACAGAGGACAAAGAAAGAATTACATTTGACCTACCAGCATTTTCCAGACTCACTCCTGTCCTTACTTTTGACTCATTGTTCTCTTATATTACAGTATTCTCATCTAGTTTTTCACAAAAACTACTGCACTAACTGCACCTGCAAGGTGGTCAGCAAGGAATTTATAAAGCCACAGAAAAGGAGACCAGTGCCAACATCTGCGATAATTTTTTAAAGGTCATGTTAGGCAGAAAAGCAAATAAGTCTCAGTGAAGTATTTGACAAATACTAACCCTGGTGAATTGGACTATGGATATGTATATTTTAAGATGCTTTTAATTGTTTTACTGGAGATTTGCATTTATAATATGGATACTTCATTACACATAACAGTTCATAGCTAACCCAACTAAATAGTTAGCAATGATATGACCAATAAATAAAAGTATAAATTTGCAGTGACTCCTGGCATGTGAGCAAACAGTGTAAAAGATGTAGGCTTTCTAGGCTGGCACAGCAGAAACAACAGCACTGGCTTCTCAACACAGCCAGCAAATGTGCTCTGGAGCCTTTTGTTCTTGGTACGGGACAGGATCTGTCTTTGCATTCACTCACACTGTAGTCCTCTGTAATTTCTCTTTTAACTATCTGCCATGTCAGCTAAATTGTCTGAGAACAGCAGCACTTTATGGCTTGGGCTGGTAGGGAAATGAGTTAGTATGATCATAAATACTTTCAAGCAACTGGGAAGCAAGTCATCCTTACCCTGAAATAAATAAAATACAGCCTTCCCCTCACACATATTCAACAGACTAGCTTAGAAGCAATTTAGATGTCTTTACCTTAAAGTCTACTTTATTAGTAATCACTATGCATATTTTTTAAAAATTTCATCGGATCTCTTTGTTTTCCCATTTAGCAAACCCCAGCTGAACTTCAAATTTCAGACATTGCCTTGTCTGTCCTTTAAAACAGCTTCTAAAGTATTACACACAGTTGACATCAACCTGTCTAGTCTGTCATTCCTGAGTCTATCTCAGGTCCATACTGATAAACACTACATTCATTTTTTCCTGATCATCAAGTGTTTTATTTGGACCTCCTACAAACCACTGAAAGGCTGAAACAAAACTCCTAATTTTTCATTTTTTTTCATTTTCCTCTGTACACTAAAGCACACAAAATTTGGGTTGCAAAGATGTCTGCTCAGCGAATTGAATCCTCTTCCTATGATCACCTGAAGGATTATTTGTAAAGCTTCATTTCATCCCCTTCTGATAGTGATAACTTGCTTCTTAAACTGGATAAAATACCTAGCTTCATAAAAATAGCACTCATATTGATTTTCTGCCTCTCACTCATTTCAGATTTTGTTTTCAAACTCATGATGTGGGCATATAATTTTTTTCTCAGCCTACATTAAAAATAATCACACATCAGTAAAACACAACAATGCTGTCTTGATAGTAGTTTCTTCTCTTTAATACAATTTCTTCGAAGATGGACAATGACACAGTTTCTACTACACATCAACTGGATTTGGTCTTCTCCCTCTTTTTCGATACGTTCACAGGCATATTGCTGTTTAGAATTTTTATACCAAGGAAAATACACTGTAATCAACATGCTGGGCTCAAAAATAAATATTAAGAATTTGAATTAAGATGTGTGACATGCATGTTTTTCCCATGACCTGTAGTTTTATCCCTTCCTTTTAAATGGGGTCACTCCAGTCACTACTCCCCATCCACATTCAGCTTACAACTTGACAGAATCTTAGTTTCAAAAGGTTATGACTTCAAGGGAAAAAGACTACTACTGACTAACTCAGTTCTTTCAAATTTGTACTGTTTAGGTCAACTAAGAAAGTGTGTTTCTCTAGCACAGAAAAGTATTAATTCCAGGAAAGAGCATATATCATACAGACAGGAAAAATAATAATTATGAAAAGTCTTTTTTTCTTCTTCCCTGAGAAGATCCTTTTTGCCTGATAGGAAAGTCTTTGTGTTGGTGTGATACAAAGGACTTTCTCAAATTTCACTTCACTCTGTGCCGCGGTGCTGTGCCGGCCAGCACGCTGCCTGGCACCAGGCAATGCCTCACCTGCTTTGGGTGGAGGAGGCGGACGCCGACCGCAGTGCTGGAGGGCAGGCGAAGAACCTGCTCGTGTTCGCCTTGCCCACCAACGGCAGGGTGCGTGGAGGAGGAGGGAAAGAGCGGAGAGACTGTCTCGTGAAAAGGAGAAGAGTTTATTCCAACAAAAATCCACGAGCAGAGCCAATGGATTTAGGCGGGTGGAGGGTTTTTATACCCCTACATAATAGGCTGGGAGAACATACAATAACCAGTAAAATATCATGTATGGGGTCTTACAAAGGGGGGAGAAAGGACCAGGGCGAATGGGAGAAGATGTGGGGAGTAGAGGGTTAACATGAGCCAATTACCAACTGAGGAACATATAACTTTTTTGAGACATAACCAAATATGAACCATAACGGGGAGGGGGGACGGAGGAGCCAATGGTCACAGCATGCTTCACACAGCAGTTTGGGTGCTTACTGTGCTTTCCAGTCCTTGTGCTGTGGAGGCTTCAAACCACTGGACCTGTTGGTCTGCCTGGTCCAGCTGACCATGGCTCTGGCCATGGCTCACCGCAACAACTCTACATATTATATCTGCAGATTTGTGCAACATGAATGCTCTGGTTTCTCCAGCCAGGTCTCTGTAACTGTTGATAGCAAGAAACAGTAAGCTCTAGGGTAAACTCACTGAGCTCAATAAACCTTTACAAATATAACATTAAAGTTGTTTGGGGTTAAGTGACTAAAGGATCAAATCTCACAATCTTAATAAATCAAGTTTTATAGTTATTTTAATCCAGGCACATATAAAAAATGGCATATACTATGTCATTATATATGAGGTTTGATGACAGCTGCCACAATTTTCAGGAAAATATTTAATAACAAAGTCAGATGAAAACTAAGAAATTTTACATTCTCACTGTCTTCAAAACACTGAACTTCCATCAAATTACTTCACAGTACTCCTTGAAAGCTCTGTAGCATTCTGAGCTGCAACAGGAGAGAGAAATTCTGTCTTTGGTTACAATGAAAGGTGTAACCAAAAGTACGTATTCTACTAGCATCTACATAAGGTGGGTGTGAAACATTTAGATAAACTGGGGGAGCAATATTCTTTATCTTCTCTATGACTCAACCATGATAACTCCCTCTGGGGAAGCAGCAGCCACCCTGAGGGTGTCATCTCTGCTAATGGGCCATCGAGGTCCCACTGAGTGACTCAGAATTACATCAGCCCACTGTGAAATGCCCTGCTCTGGGGGAGGTACCAGAAAATCCTGCCTGTGTATAACCTGGGGTTTGGAACACCATGATACCATCACCGTTTACCCAGAGGACAAGAGCTCTCCACCACCACCACTGGACCTCCAGAGAGGGACCAGACCCTTCTACAGAATCACTGCTTCTATAGAACCACATCCATCACTCCAATGGGACTCCAGCCACAATTTAATTGGACTCCTACCACCACCCTGACCAACAGGGCATCAGGTTGTATTCTGACTTTGTCAGTTTAAGCCAGTGTTTCTGTACTATCACCTCTATTGTAATTTTCCTATTAAATTGTGGTTCTGACTTGGAATCTCTCACAACATACTTGTGTGGAGTTAATTCCTCCCACTGGTTTGCCCTCAAACTAGCACAAATTCATAATTAACAAAACCTCCCCCCCATCCATACTTCTTCACAGTAATCCCCAGAGCAAGGCCCAGAAAAAACTTTCGAATGCAAATGTTCTCCAACAGGAAATCCAAAAAAGAAAAAAATAAATATATCCATTTGCAGAACAGACTTCTACATCACCCATCTAAATAGCAAGGAGGAAGGCCTACTACTGTTTTCAGTGGCTCTCTTATGGTTTTCAGACAGCAGTCACTAAATGTTTGCACAAGTTTAGGAACAGGAAATACAGTGTAAATGTGTATGTTGAGGAGCAACTATCTTTTTGTACAGAAAGCAGTGGACAGATTTTTTTTTTCTGGTTGTTTGATAAATCAAGAAAATTTAGGCAGTTTCAATTAGGATGCATTATAAAAAGAGGTTCAGCTGGAAGTGATTAGGGGGAAGCCATTGTTGCCATTGTGTATCCACAAATGTAGTATCTATTTGGGAAGCACGGAGTATCTTCAGAGTCCAAAACTAGACACTGAGAAGACCAGTGAGTAAACTGAGCTTCAGTGATGGTGCCACAAACCTGAGAACAAGCATGTGGTAAATTATTGCTCACTTTAAAAATCTGAACCCTGAATAATTAGGACAGAAACAGAAGGTTAAGACTCTGAACACACTTTCACTGTGCTTCTCTACATCCTCCTTATAATAAGCTTAAGACAACGTACACTGGAAAATAAGTACCTCAAAGTGAAGCTACTGAACAAAGATTCTGGAGATCTTCAGTCAATTCCCAGGTATGCCAGAAATCTTTTGCATGTCTCTTAGTCAGTCACTTCCTTTCCATGGACTTCAGATAAAGCTATTTATCTATTTTTGGCTCACTACTTTATATATAAATTTGAAGTACTTCCACTTTCATGTCTTTGCTTTTTCTCTGATTCAGTGTTTCTAGAACCAAAGTTATAGATGCTTCCAATACTGTCCCTCAGGATGTATTCTCATAACAAAGCATTATTTACAAACACTTATTGCTATTGCTGACTAGCGTTGACACACCCAAGGCCCAAGTTGCCAAAAATCCTGTTATGGTAAGAACTGCACACAATGTAAATGTGTTTAACACACTGTCAGTGGTGTTTTACCCACTGTAAAAGGTCAACAAAAAGGCTATAAATAAGCCAAAGGATTAACAGACATTTTTCATATTAACAAGTACTTTCAAAAAGCATGCATGTCTTACACATGGGGTGGCACATGTGTGACTGCTCATCTCTATCACTTTCAGAGATATTGTTGATAGACTTAGCACTAAGTCGACTAAAATTTCCTTTGAAAAGGTAATGATCTGACTTTGCTGGATATGTTCTAGAAAGTTCTCAAGGCTTTGTTTGCTCTAATCTGGGACTTCATTCTCGTTCATGTTCCACATGCAGGTTCATCAGCTGAGGGCATACTTGAGACAACTCATGATCTTACCATGAGGTGTCATGATCTTTACATATTTTCATCACGCTGATGATTTTAGCCTAACCCTAACACACTCATTTTATATCAACTGCTATCTTTTTAAACATAATGATATTCAGGTGCATAATTATTTAGAGGATCAGGTCCCTGGAATCCTCAATGTATTTCTCATCAATCTCCACAAGGTTTGGCTTGCCGTTTTGTAAGTTATTACATTTTATATATACTTAAAGGTGTAGAGAATATTTTGGAGAAACGAAGCTTTTTTAAATGAATATTCATTGCTTTTATAGTGAAAAATATCTCTTACTAGAGAAACTCTCCCTTAGACAAATTCATTGTATGTTAATTTATTAAAGTGCTTTGCTTCATTTTCTCTATGTATTTACATACATATTGGTCAGAAAGCTCCTAGAGAAATGAACAATCTATCTACAGGATAAATACTTGACATATAATAAAATTGACTTATTTACTATGAATTATCATAGAAGAAACACTCAAACATTCAGAAGGACTGAAATGTGTAGTGATGCATTTGATGGAGAAATCAATGCTTAGGTAATTATTTTAACAATTACACTCTAGCATAAAAGTTTTTCAGAAATAAAAAAATCAACATGTAATTCCATTCCATTCCATGAAATCTTGTGCAATAGCTACTTAAAGAAAATAAATTGAAGGTGCCTTAAGGAGGTCACGTCAGGTCCAAGACTAAACCTTGGACAAAAGTCTTTGCAAAAATTATTCTTGATTACTAAATGTGAAGTTCTATGAGATTTCTAGGAGATTACAAACTCCTTTTGTTTGTGGGAATTGTCAGCATTTTCAAGCCAGCTGAAACGGGATATTACACAGGAGGTTTGGACTGTAACTGCCTCCTTAATTTGCTCTGTACAAATCATGCACTGTCTTACTATTTCCATCATAAATGTGTCTAACACAGGCACTGTATCTAGTACATATGGGCTTCTTACCTGGGTATGGTTTAAGGCTTTATACCTAAGCTCCTCCTCAAAGCAACCTATTTCTTTTGGTCACTCTTAAGTTTTAGAAATACTTTTGACATAAACATTAGAATTATTTTTGAAGTGTAGTGCATTTCAACAGGCCTTTTTGCAGTTTCAAAAGGTGTCTGCACTTAAATAGCCTGTTATGTAGATGCATCAAAAGTATGCATTGAATTGCTGTTACTTCACAGTCTGTAAGAAACTCAGCACAGCACGCGTTGTCTCCAGTCAATTAATCTACCACTTACCATAACATTTTGTGCAACATCCTGTGGTAGAACTTACGAACACTGGTCCAGCTCCCTCGTAATTTTAAGATTTGCCCTGTCAGGAGAGATGTTGCTTACCCAGTAAAGTATACCCATTCTGAAAAACTATGATGCACTGCCCACTGGGAATTTTTTGCCAGGAGTTCAATTCTTTTTTCTTTTAATTCAAATAGTTCTTATCACTAGACATGCAGTATTGCACCCAAAGGAGTACAAAAAGAAGCCAGATATAGGAAGAATATATAAGAAGCCAGATAAGATTTTCTTGATAAGCATTGAATGTTTCGTTAGGTTCTTGGTTCCCTCTTACTCTCCTGTGTAACCCTAGATGCAGAGCTTGAGTAACTCCTGTGTAAAATAGAACAATACCTCCCTGTCTCAGCATGTAGTGCATGCCTGTTCACTTCAAAGAAGGAACTCTTCTGTTCAAAGTCCTCTCCTCCCTGAATTCATCTTGAACTCACAGTCTTAAAGAAAGTATGTCAACAGCATTCACTAGGCATATTGCATTACACAGGACCAAAGTGAGTTTCAAACCTCAATCACTAATGCATATATGGCTTTAATAAGCTTTTTTCAGTAGGCCAGTAAAATTGTTCCCATGTCACAGGTGGAAAACCAAGATGAAGAAAGGAAATATCATCTCCTTTTTAAGAGATTCTTCATTCAATATGTCACCGGCAAACTTGGGTAGAAACTTGGGTAGCACTCACTACTCTACTGCAGGCAGTACTGATTATGATCACATGAAGAATAGCCTTAAACAAACTCACCAAACCCAAAACTCAGTGCTTCCCCAACACAGAAGTCTAGCAAGGGGCACTTACATCACAGAATCAGAGTGACTAATAATGAAAATGCTGAAATGACAAAAATAGGTTTTGTAGTAATAAAGAAAGTCAATCTATATTTTAACATTCATGCATTCCACTTGAGACATTTCTAAAAATAATCATACTGTTGTCACTGCTTTTCTTGACTCATGGGATGCCAAGATTGAAATATAGACAACTGAAGCTTCAGCTTGGATTGTGCCTTAACTATTGGTGCATGTTTGTTACGTCTCAAATGTAAATGTAAACGTAAAATTAACCAGGACAGGATATATCCTACAGATAAAGTACAAGAATGCCACTAGTACATTAGGATCCCTTCACAGCCAGAAGAGTCAAACTCAAAATGCTTAAAATTAAAGACTTTACAGTTGCAATATTTGTTTGTTTATGGGTAGTCCTCTTACAGATGAGAATATTCATGATTTCCTAATTCCACCATCAGATGCTTTGCAGAGACCTTTGACTATAACTTTGTGTGGGAGTAAACTGAAGAGTTTCTTAAATAGCAATACCAAACTTAACAGCTCAGCAACCTGTGAACATTCTTTCATCTTGATCCAATAGTCAAATCATGGCCCAGATAATAGCACCATGGGTGTATTTTGTATTCATTTAGAGTTTTACACCAGTCCTGGAACAAAGACACCCACAGTACTCTATTATCAGCATATTCTTTCTCCCTTACTCTCAATGTTCACCTCTCCCAACTCTAAATTTCCAGACACAAAGGCAGAACTTTCATTAGATGTCAAGGATGAGGCCCCAGAATTCTCCATCTGGTCCACTGTGAAAGTGACAATAATGCTGTGGTTGTAAATGGAAATGCTAAAAGAGCTGATGCACAGAACATGAGGCGTTGAGAAGGAAAGCAAGGATAAAAGAAAAGGAAGAAGGGAAAAAAACCAACTTAAAACAAACAAACAAAAAACCAAACCCCACAAAAACCCCAACTTCTTTACTCAGGTTCCTGAGTGCCCACTCTCGTGGTATGCAAAGAGTAAGGACAGCTTTTCTTTGTAGTCAAGCCTGCCACTTTATCGTGCCTGTCCATGAAGCGTCATTTCACAGCAGGATCCCAGGCACAGAGCCACTAAGCACATGGCACGTGGTAAACGATAAATATGTGTTTGTATGGGGCGCAAACGGGGATTTGGAGCACAGCACCATTAAGCATACTCAGCAGAGCACTCATAGGCTGCTTAAGAGCCTTTCCATAAGGAAATGGTGAAAGTGCCAGGCCCTAAAAAAATTAAAAAGTGCTTCACATTTTTTGCATTCATAACCCAGCACATCTCTATATTATTCTATTACATAACAGTTCCTTTTAATAGCATCGTTTTGTCCAGCCTTATGAGAAAGGAAACACATTCCTTTATAGGACAATGGAATGCCAATGATTAATTCATACCAAAACCAAAAGATGATCAGTTGGTAAAAAGCATGTGGTTTTGTATTGCATATATACAAGATTACAGTACATTAAAAAAAGGCTTCATTTGTTGAGAATGTACTACCCTAGCTCTATTTAATGAATTACTAATTCTAAATTCTTAGCTAAACTGCAGTGCTATGTTTTACTGTTTCAGGCTGGGTAATCAATATTTCAGAGCATGCACAAAACATCATGTAACATTACAATACAAACATCTTGAATATTAAGTAAGAAATATACATTCATTTTTACATTCTCTGTTTCTGTCCCCTCATATGCTTTTCTACACTTTATTGGAATAGTACCAGACCTAAATTCAAGCTTTTCTTACACAAAACACATTCATTTATGGGATCTAATTCTTTCAATGGCAATGAACTTTCATGTGAGAGATGAGGGATGTGTGACCTTAATATAGGTGAGTAGGCACAGAAAATTTTAATGGTGTTGAGACAGAGAGGATGGTATAGATCTGTCTAGCCCCTAATCAAGAATTGTTATTAAATTCTGTAAAAGAGTGGCTTTGTTAATCAGAGAAATAGAAGCTCCTTTTCTCATGTTTGTTGTTCATATAACAGTAAGTTAAAGCATGATACATGAAAACAGAAAACATTCCCATTTATATAAACAATATAAAGAAACTTGACTTCTCATGTATTTTTGTGTACTGTCATTTTAGCCAGCATTAAAAATCAGCTCTCCCATGAAAGCACTTTACACCAGTGGAAGTCACATAAGCGTTTCAGGTAAAGCTGCATCTCTGTGCACAGCCTCAGAGCCACATCTCCTAGGCCAAACTGAAAAGAGGGAAAATTGGGGTATTCCACCTATTTCTGAAGCATACTCCTCTTCTTTGGTCAATTTTATTTATCCAGGGCCTGCCTGGGTATGCAAACAGGAGAAGGCAAGTGCAAACCCTAGGCACTGCCAACCCCACTTTAAGCACAAAGGAATTCCCCCGAAAGAACAGTAATGCTGCAAACTAAAATAAACCTGTGGAAAGCTGCTAAATCAGTGCTCTGACGAGACAGATGTATAAAATATTGATATAAATAGTCAATAAATAGAAAGATGAGTGCTAAACTGCTAAATATTTAGAGAAGTTCACCTGGAAAAGAGAAGGCTCCAGGGAGATCTTCAGCACCTTTCAGTACCTAAGGGGGTCTACAGGAAAACTGGAGAGGGACTTTTGACAAGGGCATGTAATGACAGGACAAGGGGTAATTACACTTACCCCTTTAAACTGACAGAGGGTAGGTTTATATCAGATATCAGGAAGAAATCCTGTACTGTGAGGTTGATGAAGCACTCTAGGCACAGGTTGCCCAGAGAAGTTGTGGATGGCTCATACTTGAAAGTGTTCAAGATCAGGTAGGATGAGGCTTTGAGCAACCTGGTGTAGTACGTGTCCCTGCCCACGACATGGGGGCTGGAACCAGTTGATCTTTAAGATCCCGTGTAACCCGAACCATTCTGTGATTCTATAAATTCCATTAAGCTTCACAGACCTGTCATAGTGCACAATTGTGGCTCCATACAGTAACACGGCTTATGACAAAAACCAAAAAAATACAAAAAGAAAAATTGCTATGAAATAATTTAAAAACAGTACCTTGAACTATTCTTCAAATGTCACCACCAAAGATCTGTAACAGTTCCTCCTGAGCAGCAGCAGCAACAACTTTTGCTGTGTGGAGCCAGCAACAAGGCCATGCCAAGATGATGCCCAGCATCCTCCCCTCAGTGCCCAGCCCTGCTCAAGGAGCAACCTGGCAGCACCAGTGCTCCCTGCAGCACACCCAGGCACTGCCTGCTTTTATCTGGGGCAGGGGACTGATGCCAGAATAATTTTTGCTTTTATATTTCCTTTACATATGTTCATAGCTCTGTAGATTATTGCTGTATAGTTACATAGTTCCTAGCTAGCCCAGTACTTTTCCCTGCCTTTTCTGTACCCTGATAGGTAAAGGACAGAACAGATTCCAGAGGCTCCAAGCTAGGGGTTCAAGGCCCCTAACCTTATCTTGGTTCTTCCTGGGAGCCAAGGTTGAAACCAGCTCTTTGAGACACATTTTCATAAATAAAGTTTAGTTCCTATCTAAAGGGGGGCTACAGTAAGAGATGGAACTGAAAGGGGGAATTACATCACCACTTACGTCTCTAATTGGGGATTTTTGTCAATTATGCAAGTTTGCTAAACTTATAAAACTGCATCCACCCCAGGCTGGGTTTTTTTTTTAAACTTTTGTCATTAGTGTCGTGGTTTGACACTGGCCAAATGCCAGGCACCCACAACAGGCGCTCACTCACCCTCCCCTGCCACAGCTGGGCAGAGGAGAGAAAATTGAATGAAAGGCTCATGAGTTGAGATAACGACGGGGAGAAAAACACTCCAAGGGCAAAGCAGGCTCAGCTTAGAGGTACAAAGTGAATTTATTACTAACAAAATCAGAGCGGGATAATGAGAAGTAAAATAAACCCTTAAAAACACCTTTTTCCCAACCCCTCCCTCCTTCCCGCCGACAGCACAGGGAGACAGGGTATGGAGGTTTTGGTCAGTTCATCACCTGAGATTTTCTTGTGCTGCTCAGGGAGAGGAGTCCTTCCCCTGCTGCCCCGTGGGGTCTCTCCCAGGGGAGGCAGTTCTCTGCGAACCTCTCTGATGTGGTTCCAGTCTCACGAGCAGCAGTCCTCCCAAAACTGCTGCAACATGAGTCCCCTTTCCACAGTGTCCTAGTCTGGACAAATTTGGAGGAGAATATCCTCTGATAGAAGCCAGGTTGCAACCACCCCTCCCCCC